>QANU01013949.1:0-191552 GCA_003254905.1 Nissolia schottii
AAAAAAAAAAAAAGAAATAAAGGATTTTGCTAAGAAGCCAAAATAAGAAGTTTTAAATTGATTAAGCAATTAAAACATGCAATTTTTATATTTTTTAATATAAAATTATCATACATGTTTTTTTAACAAATCTCATTGTTAGCAAAATATAAAAATAAATCGGATAAATAACACTAAAATAATTAAGGATTTAATTTCTAACGGGACACTTGATAAATAATTTGGAAACTTCACAAGCTTTTCAGTTTCAATACCTTAATCAGTGCCGTAAATGAAAATCCAAATAAATATTAAATCATTATTTGTATGAAAGTGATTGCTGATTTATTTATTTTTATATTGCCAAAATCAACAGGCTTCTGGAGTGAAAATCAGTGATGTTACGTATCAAGACATTCATGGAACATCTGCAAGCCAAGTTGCCGTGAAATTTGATTGCAGCTCAAAGTGTCCATGCAGCGGGATAAAGTTGGAGGATGTGAAGCTCACATACAAAAACCAAGTTGCTCAAGCTTCGTGCATCCATGCTGGTGGAGATGCCATGGGTTTTGTTCAACCGCAGAGTTGTTTATAGAGCAAAATGTGCTACATACGAACAACCATACTAAAATTTTTATATTCCAAAAATCCTTAATTGAGTCTGCCTTTGTCCTTCATAGTCATAGGGCAAGATAGGAATAGAGTACGCATATCACTATATACTTTTATTTTCTTGTTTATCGTTTGAGCCTGCGGCGTTTGTACGTAGCCCATTAATTGGGCTGCCGTGGAGCCTGGCCTTACAATTAGTATATATGTGGACCATATAGAAAGTCCATAAGGATTGTATTTCTTCTATTTATAAAAAGGTATAGTTATTTTGAAATTTTATGTTATTTCACATGGCTTAGATTAGTGTCAAAAATGATTCCAACTGCTTATATAATACATAAAAATATAGATAAAGCAACACTTGTATGCAAAGTGTGTCGTAAATATATGAAGGGCAGATAAAATTGCGTCTTTTCACATTGGCTAATAATTTTTTTGTTGTTTATATTCTTTGACAGATTATTATTCAAGATTTTTATCTTGCTTTATTATTTTAGTAGCAATATTAAGTACAAAAAGCATTGTCAACAACAATATACTTTCTATCGGTTTCATTTTTTTCTAATGACATAACTTATCGAGATTTCTTTATTTTTGTTTGGCATTTTTAGGCACTTGAACCTCTTTTGGGGTTTCATCAATAGTTATGTCTTTAGACTCTTTTTGAGCATTTACGTCCATATAATACCATCTTCACTAACTACTCCTTTACTTTTTCAAGGATTTTCATTGTTAGAATCGATTGTGTTATTACGCTTCATAACAGGGGATTCATAACTAATCATATATTCTCAACATTTCCATAAATAAATCTCTGATTGGTTCGAGATAGTTTATAATAAAAGGGAATTCATAACCAATCATATATTCTCAACATTCTCTCATGTCCCATCTTTCTGCATTATGGTGAAAAAATTTGAACATAAACAACACATTTAACAATTTTAAGATGGTAAATAGTTGGTTCTTGCCCAAAAGCCAATTGTAATGGGAAGAGTTTATATAAAATTGTCAGCATAATGTGTACAATTGTTACAACATGCAAGATAACGTGTCTACGTGCTAAAATATGAAATTTTGTTCTCATAAGTAATAGTCTAGCTATATATTAATCGGAGGCATTTAAAAGATAATTCTGCTAGACCATGCATGAATATGAGCTTCTTGAGACTCACCACTATTATCAAGACAAGCTTTCTTAATGACATTATATAGATACTCTACTCTTGAATTATATGAGCAAGCAATCTCATAAATTTCATGTTACAAGTTAATGATAAACGCACATGCGACCATTTGTTTAATGTATCTATTAAAATCATCTGTAATTTATAAGTCGTCAACATGATGGGTGAATGAACCCACATAGTTCACCCTCAATACATTCGAAAAATGCAAAAATCATTCTCTCACAATTTCAATTGTTGATTGTGTTTCATAATTTTTGTTTGAGAACGAGCAACGCATGAGAATTCATTTAATTGAAGAATCTTTTGGGTCTTTAATGAATGTCTATGTAAATTCTCTATAATTTTTTTGAATAATAACTGAACTGGGATGGCCTAAATGGTCATGACAAATGACAAAAAAATTAGTTGAGTAAACTTTTGATTTATTGTAACATAAGTTTCTTTTATGTCAATATTAATTTATATAGTACAAATTGGAGAAAAAAGATGTATATTTCTAATACACATTTTTTTTCTGCATAATATAATAGTTTTTATATGGAGATATTTTTTATTCTCACTATTTACAGTCTCAACATGATATTCATTTCGAAGAATATCTTTAAATATTAACAAGTTTCGTTAAGAAAATTTAGATAATACGAAATTATTTATAACGAACTTTTATTTCTCCAAGTAGTGCTATATCAACTTTTTTAGAGCCTTTTAATCAATTTTGTACTACTAATAATGTTTAATCATTCATAATGATTTATGTTTCTTTTGGAGAAAAAAATTGTAATTCTTCTAAAGCCTTCAGTCGTCTTTATGACTTGATACATTATAAATTTTATTTCTTCGGGAAACAAAACAACAGCTCTTCCAGTGCCTTCATTCATCTTTATGAATTGGTAGGTAGTAGTGCATCATAGTTTTTGTTTATTCGAAAAACAAAATATTGGCTTTTCTAGAGTCTTCAAACCTTGGTGCTACCAAAGATCTTGCTATCATTTTTTTTATATCTCATTATCATATGAGTAAAATATATTTTGCTTTTTAAAAATAAGCATTGTTGCACTACTTGCAAAACATATATATTAGCACTACTATTTTGATAATTATCTTCAAAAAAATAATACACATCATAAATAATGATAATATCATAAAAATATTAACATATCATAATTAAAAGAAAATTATCATATATAGCCATTTTACAAAACTAAATCACTAATATAATATACCGCAACTATCATAATCATTAATTTTATTTAATATTGATATTAGATTCCAATTAAAATTTTCTAAAAAAATATAGTTCTATAAATTAACAACATCATCAAATCATAATCTCAAAATTTATAAAAAGAAATGAAAAACAAACAAGTAAATATTTATGTTATTAATAGAGTGACCAATATCTCAATTATGATCTTAAAACAAAATCAGATATCTCCAAATAAATCATATTGCTCATATTATCATTGATCATGTCATTTTCTCATAAAGATATTTGATAAAAATCAAGCAAATGTACCATAGATACATGACCAAATTATTTTAATACACATTTATTATATTCATTCCAGGGACTTTGCTACTTTTAGAGTTATAGTTTGTCGCATTCACTTTAGGGAATAGACCATAACCAACTAGGCGACTTTCAAATTTTTTTTTCATGAATAACTCTTTGTTTTATTGAGCCATGTATAAAAAGTCAGAATTTTAATTCAAAACATTCTTATAACTCCTTTCACGTATTGTTACAACATGAGCATATTTGGAGTGTAAAATGTGGGAAATATTTTTTCAATTAGTTCTTGTTAGTGATCTTTTCATCACATAATTTAAAATAGAGAACTTATTTTAAAAACCATTGAGTTTTCTCTCATTACCAGTTTTAAGATCTTATAGTCTCAAGTGCATCTAATTTTTTTTTTTACCGAATGCGAGTATGAAATTATGTTTTATAATTTGGAAATAAATGAAGTCATTATATTATCAAAAATGCTCAATGTACACCCCAAAATGATACACCCGTACATACACCCCTCTTTCATACGGTTTTATACAAAATTAATGATGATTATACGTAAAACGTATAATTATACACAACGCGCGCCCAACTCCGAACTCCGTTCTCGTCATCGTTTTCGCTTATCATCTTCAACCTCTCATCCTCTCATCTTCAACCCTTGTTCTGTTATGTTCATCGTCGTCATCCTCTCATCATCATCATCCTTCTCATCCTCCTCATCTTCATCCTCTTATCATGTCAAATTTGATTAAAATGGAATTAAGATGATAAAATGTTGGTTTTCTTTTTAAAATAGATGAAATCTATCTTTAACAATGGTGGTAAGGGTCTATGTTGCAGAATATGAAATCTGAATAGAGTGCACAATGTAATATTGCAGATTATGATATCAGATTTTTGGTGCACAAACATTATATGAATATGTGCACAAACATTATATGCCCTTGTGCACAAACATTTAGCACTTGTTCACATCACTGTGATTTTATTCAAACATATCAGATTTTAGTGCAGAATCTGATATATGTGATTTGAATTAATGCTCAATCTTTTATATAAGTACGAGAGTGAAGAGGGGGATGAGAGATGACAATGATGAGAGTGAATAAAGAACGAAAGATGATAGTGATGAAAGATGAGAGTGACGAGAGAGAAGAGAGAAAACAGAAGGAAGTGGAAGCGGGAAGGTTTTCTGATGTGCGTGAGTTCATATGCGTGTGGCTGATGTAACATCCTAGCTAACTGCATACCCTCGAGTAGTACGCAATGCTCACTAGGTTGTTAATCATTTGGTGGGATTACTTATAGTCCCTTATTATCTTTCGAAAATACCAAAGTAAGGAAAATATGTACCATTTTAAAACTTTTCTTTTTGTTACCTCATTTGCAAAATATGAGCCACGCGTGAATCAAAACATATAATACAAACGATAGAGCGGAAGCTTAAAAGTGATAATCATTACTAGCATAAATAATTACATAACAAGTATCTGGTCCATCACATATTATGTAACATCCTGATTTTCCGTTAGACAAATATTCGTAAAATATAAATAATTAATTAATTTTCTAAGCATGATTAGGGAATTAAGATGGAAAATTTTAGCTAAAATATCCCTAGGAATTTGGACGTGTCGCGGTAGAAATTTCGGCAGACAACCGAACAGCATTGTTCGCCGATAAACCTTTGGCACGCAAAACGGTGTCCGTGAAAATAATCTCCCGGAGAAAAATTTCACAAACACCTTTAATATTAATACCCTTAGGTAGGTGGGAATTAGAGGATCGCGATGGTACAAACGGAATATTTTTCGGACGACCGTGCGCGACGCACCGAGACTGCGAGCGATAAAACACGAGCGAACCGGAATCAGGAGAGAATAAAATCTCACCAGCAGCAAGGTGAAGGGCTGCACGGTTTTTGAAGGGATTTTGGGTCAAAAATATCTCCTAAATCAAGCTTCTAAATTTCCATCACCATGCCTAATCACATCATGACCATACTTCCTACTATTCACCATTTTATTAAAATTCAAAAATCAATTACTCTTCTTCTCCATTCATCCCTCCAAAAAACGTAGCCTATCAGCCATCCTCCTCACTTCATCTTTTCCTCCAACATATTTTTCCCTTAGCATTTCTAGGACCAAGAAACCACCATTGTCTCCAAAGCAAAAATCTAACATTCCTCTACTATTTTTCTTCCCAAGAAACCGAACCCACAAGCCCCAAGTTCCCTCATCTTGTTCTCATTTTCTTCCACTAAAAATCTAGAGAAGATCATCACCTTGTTCTCTCTAGAAAACTCAAGCCACTCCTCACAAGAACACAAGCACATAACCCTCATTTTGAAGAAAGCAAGGAAGTGGTTCTCCAACACTTTTGGAGGCTTCTTGTCAACATTCTCACCACCAACCAAGAACTCTTTGAAAGTGGGTAACTTAGGCTTTTACTCACTCCTTAGTGCTCTTGAGCTTGTGGATGATTATGTGTGTTTATGTTTATGTGTTTTATGCCTTGAAATGAACTTGCATGTGTTGCTAATGATTTGATTAGGATAAATATATTCTTGGTTGTTAAAATTTGTGGGTAAACTAACTAAAACCATCCCTTGATGGTCCTATGCCTTTTTGCATGTTTATGCGATTTATGAGAAAATGCACATGATATGTGTTTTATGCTTAAAAATAAATTTACTTGTGTTATTAATGATTTGTCTTAAATGAAGGTGATTTGAAGAGGATAATATGTGATTTATAAATGCTGGAATATGTGGAAAAATGTTTTTAGTGTTGTACATGGAAGAGTTTTGAGGAAATGTGACATAGAGCAAAAATGGGATTTTTGGCATAAAAGGGCAAAATTGTCATTTCTGTAATTTCGGGTATTTAGAGTAAAAATCTGGGTTTATTTTTATGAAAAATGGGTTCAGAGATATCAAAAACCTTGGGGTCAAGACTTGAGTCCATTGGAGTGTGGTTAACTAAAATTTTGAAGGAAATCGGTTTTATGGGCAAAAGTAGCATTTTGATCATAAAAGGGCAAAACGGGAATTTCACATCTTGGGACTGAAAAACTGGGTTTGTTTTCAGAAAATATGGGTTTATAACTATCAAAAACCTTAAGGGCAAGTCTTGAGTCCATCGGGTTTTTGAGAACAAAAATTCTAAAGAAAACAGGGCGTTTACGGGGGCGAAATGGTAATTTTGGGAAAAAGGGTAGAATTGTAATTTCGTGGTGCTGAGGTCAGAATCTGAAATTTTAGACATGAAAAATGATCTTCGGGCTATCAAAAACCTTGAGGGTAAGGTCTTGAACCTTTCCGGTTTCTGATAACTAAATACTGACAGAAAACAGACGTAGCTTATGCTGTCATAAGGAAATAATATACGTTATGTGATTATGTTTTATATGATTATGTTGTTTATGGAACAAATGCTTGGATATGCTATGTTAGGTTTAGCAAGTGATAGTATGCTCCCTTATGTTTATGAGAATATGATGAATGAATGAGTTATGTTATGATGATGCATGTAGAACATTTTCATGAGGTATGTTTATGATGAGTGCATGACATATTTGTATGATGATGTATGTGGAACATTGCATGTAGAATATGTATGTTAGGAATGGTTATGCTATCATGCATCATGAGAACTAGAGGTTAATCACGTAAAGTTTAAAGAGCATAATTGAACCTTAGGGAACAAGTATGTAGCTATATGATAGGATGCATCTCTCTTGGCGGAAACGCCCCTCACCAGTCCCCACAAAGGGGTGGATTGGTTAATGATGAAGAATGAAAAGAAAGAAAGAAAGGATGAATGAGAACGAGGACCAGGAGTTCACGCCTGGCTCGGAAGAACAGAATGAAAAGAAAGAAAGAAAGGATGAATGAGAACGAGGACCAGGAGTTCACGCCTGGCTCGGAAGAACAGAATGAAAAGAAAGAAAGAAAGGATGAATGAGAACGAGGACCAGGAGTTCACGCCTGGCTCGGAAGAACAGAATGAAAAGAAAGAAAGAAAGGATGAATGAGAACGAGGACCAGGAGTTCACGCCTGGCTCGGAAGAACAGAATGAAAAGAAAGAAAGAAAGGATGAATGAGAACGAGGACCAGGAGTTCACGCCTGGCTCGGAAGAACAGAATGAAAAGAAAGAAAGAAAGGATGAATGAGAACGAGGACCAGGAGTTCACGCCTGGCTCGGAAGAACAGAATGAAAAGAAAGAAAGAAAGGATGAATGAGACCGAGGACCAGGAGTTCACGCCTGGCTCGGAAGAACAGAATGAAAAGAAAGAAAGAAAGGATGAATGAGACCGAGGACCAGGAGTTCACGCCTGGCTCGGAAGAACAAAATGAAAAGAAAGAAAGTAACGTAAGGAAGAATGAGAAAGGGTGACGTCACGCCTAAGGTTATGAGTATGATGATGTATGAGTCCAACGCTTGGTTGCGTCGCAAGGGCCAACCCCCGCCTCCTACCTAGTGGAGGTTAGCCCGCTTGATTGGCGGCGATGGACCTAGACCCCATCGGTGGTTAGCAACCACTCTGGTGTGAGCGCAGCTGGGTCGTCAGTCAAGTTGGGAACAGAAGTGGTTGTAGTCGTTTGGCCACGGCTACATGAGCGAAGGACTAGAGGAAAAGCGCTAACCCGGGCAAGCCGGTATGCGTAAGAAAAAGAATGAGAAGACGCTAACCCGGGTAAGCCGGTATGCGTAAGAAAAGGAAAGAAGGACGCTAACCCGGGCAAGCCGGTATGCGTAAGAGAACCCCATGCATAAATTATGAAATGAATGTGTATGAACGATGTGATGAACAAGTATATGATGCATGAGTATATGATGATATATGAGTATGTAATGTATCAGTATATAAGGATGTATGTCTATGTAGTCGTCAAGAGAACGCTCGAGACGACCTATGTATATACGCGAAGTAAAGATAATAAGCACGAGAACTTAGATAAAAAAGACTAGTTCCCCAGTCACCTAGTAAAGTAGATAAAGCCGTTCAGGACTTAGGCCAGATAATAATCAGTAGGATATTAGTATGCATGTTCACTTAGAAACACCTGAGCGGCCGGTTGATAAGTGAGTTAAAAGGATCCCCCGACGCCAAGGTAAACCACTGAGGACGAATGTTCTCACCCCCACTCACTTATACTTCCAGGGGTAGACGTGAGCTATGAGGAGCACCAAGAGGATCAGGAAAGAACAGAGGACAAGCTACCGATGACGGACGGACAGATCTTCAAGGCTATGAAGACTTGCTTAGTTGGCTATGCGATGGACGCACTTTTATTATGTGTATGGATGATTATAACATGTACATCTACTTTATTATAATATTATATGATTGGTTGTACTTATCTGTGAAGGACCAGGTACTTGCTTAGGTAAATAATCATGCTATGAATGACTATTGATTATAAGCCTCAAGCTCTATCGTTTGTCTTATATACTTTGATTCACACATGGCTCATATTTTGTAATTATGCACTCAGTAGAAAAGTTTTAAATTGGTCCATATTTTCCTTAATCAAGTATTTTCGAAAAGGTAATAAGGGACTATAAGTATTCCCACCAAGTGATTAACAACCTAGTGAGCATTGCGTACTACTCGAGGGTATGCAGTTAGCTAGGGTGTTACATATTACATCCAACAGGGTATCATAATAGTTTACATATACAAGCCAAGTATCTCAAAATACATATCAAAAGATATCAAAATATAGCAAAATATCCATCTGATGCCGAGCTAGACTGGCTGGTCCTCGGTCCTCTACTGCTCCGCGTGCGGCTCCTCATAGGGCTCCTCGTAGCCCTCATACTCTTCGCCTGCTCCTGGGAAGTACAAGCGAGTGGGGGTGAGAACAGTCGTCCTCAGTGGTTAACCTTGGCGTAGGGGATCTTTTTACTCGCTTATCAACCCGGCCGCCCAAGTGTTTCTAAGTGAACATGCATACTAACATCCTACTGATTATTATCTGGCCTAAGGTCCTGAACGGATTTATCTACTTTACTAGGTGACTGGGGAACTAGTCTTGCTTATCTAAGTTCTCGTGCTTGTTACTTTTCTCGCGTATATACATAGTCGTCTCGAGCGTTCTCTTGACGGTATACACATGCTCATATACATTATCATATAATTGTACATTACATACTCATTCATCATACCATTTATCATTCATTCTTTTCATACTTTATGCATGCTGACTTTGAGACTCTCTCATGCGTACCGGCTAACTAATGGACCGGGGCGCATCCTGCTTTCCATGTTCTCGGCTAACTAATGGACCGAGGCTGCGTCGACTCCCAGCTAACTAATGGACCAGGGCCGCGCTGAGTCTTTCCCACTCATGTAGATGCGGCCAAACATCTACAACCTGCTTCTGTCCTCTGATTGATGTCGACCAGGCAGCGCTATAACCTGAGTGGTCGCGAACCACCGCGGATAACTAATTTTCCGTCTTTGATCATCAATAGAGATAACCGGCCACCTAGTGGGCGGGCGAGGGGTTGGCCCTATGACACAACCAAGTGGAGACCCATACATCATCATCATCATCATATCTTTCTCATTTCTTAAGTGTGACGTCACCCTTTATCATTCATCTTTTCTTTCTTTCTTTATTCCTTTCTTTCTTTCTTTCTTTTCCTTCTTCTTCCTTAACCAATCCACCCCTTTGTGAGGATTGGTGAGGGGCGTTTCTGCCAAGAGAGATGCATCCTATCATATAGCTACGTACTTGTTCCCTAAGGTTCAATTATGCTCTTTATACTTTACGTGATTAACCTCTAGTTCTCATGATGCATGATAGCATAATCATTCCTAACATACATATCCTACATGCAATGTTTCACATACATCATCATACATAATCATAAACATAACACATTCATTCATCATACACCTACTTGTAGCCGCTCAACAACCTCGGGGTCCTCCGCGGGAACCCACTCAACACTCTCCACGTAGCCCTCTCAACACTCCAGGGATCCTCCGCGGAACCCATGCAGCACCACTCCTGGTGTTCCCTCAACACTTCGTGTAACTTTTTCAGCATCCCAGGAATCCTCCGCGGAACCCATCCGGCACCATTCCTAGTACTCGCTCAGCACTCTTCACGTAACCCTTTCTATACTCTGGGAATCCTCCGCGGAACCCATTCGGCACCATTCCTGGTACCCACTCGACATCCTTCACATAACCCTCTCATCACCCCAGGGTTCCTCCGCGGAACCCTACTGGCACCTTCTCAAGTACCCGCTCATCAACTCTCTGGACTCCTCTGTCACTATCCGCGGAACCTCTCAGCACCATCCCAGGTGCCCACTCGTCAACTTATCTAGACTCATCTCGGTCTCCCTCCGCGGAACACTCAGCACTTATCTCATTACTTATTTTCTCTCATTTTCTCACATTCATTCCTCCGGGATCCTCTGCGGAACCCACTCGGCCCCAGTCCAGGAGCCGCTCGACAATTCTCTCCATACTCCTCTCACTCATCTTTCGCGGACCTACCCGGCTACACCTGATGAACCAGACTCTCTTTTCTTCGTTCTTCTTGCTTTCCTTTCCTCTTTACTCATGGATGTTCCTTGATTTTTTCACATATTTCCACCATCATATACTAAGCTAGTCGAGGTCACAGGACCCTTCAGAATCATCTCCTAAGTCCTAACATAGCATTTCTAACATAGTTTATCATAAGGCATAAAAGCACATAAACACATACAAGCAAACATAAGCCACCAAGGGGTGACCAAGCCAAGTTTACCCACCTGTAAAAGAACCTGGTGGTGATGAGGGGAAACTTGGAATGAAGCTCCACAAGCCCTGTTGTTTCCAAAGCTTGAGCTCCTCCTTTCTCCAAGATAGAGATCCTTAAGCAAGGTGGAGGGTGATAAGGTTTTTCCCCTAGATTTTGGGTGGAAGAAAATGAAACCAAGGTGAGGAGTGTAACAACCCTACTTTTTCCCTTCGGTTAAAATGCTATTTAAGGCAAAATTAAAAATATAATAATAAGGAAAAGGCAAGATAAAATGAACTAAAATTCAAATATTAATTTTATCTCTGTACTATTGGTTAAAAATAATAATTTGACGATCTTGTGACATCCAGTGATGTTTGGATCGAAATTCGGCTTTTATTATAATTTCTTTACGACTCCCAGGAGTCTGTAAAATATCTTAAGAGGAAATTAAATGTAATAATATGTCATCTAAGATTTTAATATTAACCAGGAGAATTAATAGGTCACAACGGTATGCCCGGAATATTTTTAGGACGTCCGGACATAAATAATTAATGAACAAACATAACCTAAAATACACTAAGGGCAAAATTGGAAATATGAATGGCCAAGGGACCAAGAAAAGGCACGGCTGCCCTTCCCCCATGCCAAAAGCCGAAACACACACACAAATATTCACCAAAGTTCTTTCATTTTCTCCTAAGGTTTCAAGACCTCAAAGCTTCAAATCCACCAAGTTTAATCATCATCATCTTTTGTTCTCATCATCATCAATTACTCAAAATCATCAAGAAGACAGGTTGGCATCAAGGTGAAGAGTTTCAAGTTCCAAGACCCTAAACTCCATAACCTAGGGTTTTATGCTTTCTTGACAAAGGAACTTCAAGCAAGCTTCCAGTTCATCTTTTCATCATTCTAATTCCTTTTTAAGCATTCAAGGGAGACTAGGAAGAGTTGTGGGTGAGTTTTCATCCCTTGGTACAAAGCCAAGTTTCCATAATCCATCTTTACCCTAATTATGCTAAGATGTCATTTTAGGTTAAGGAGTTCTCAAGCAAACAAGCAAGGCTTGATTTCATCTTTTCCAAGCATTAACAAGCTCTTGAGGAAGTGGGTAACCCTAGTTCCTCACCTCTTTGATGGTGGTTAAGTGTTATGTGTTTGTATGTGTATGTATGTGAATTGTGAGTTTATGGACATAATTGTTAGAAATGAGGTTAGGGCCTAGGAAGACAATTCTGAAGGGTCTTGTGACCTGGATTAGATGTGGTTATTATGCTTGAATTATGTGTGAGACTCATGTAGGGTTCCATGGAAGCAAAGGGGAGAAAATGGAAGAGATGAGCAATTCGGTTTGCATGTCTCGAACAGGGGTCGCTGAGCGAAGTCTCAGGCACCGCTGAGCGAGACATGGCTTACGTGGAAAGGTGCAAATATATTTTTAAATTAAGGCGGTGGAAGAAGGCTCGAGAAAATTCAGCCGCTGAGCGATGAGGTTAGTACCGCTGAGCGATACCACCTCTATCGCTGAGCGGAGGAGCTCAAACCGCTGAGCGAACAACAGTTTTCGCTAAGCGGCTTGAGACTAAGGAAAGCTGATGGCACCCTCTTGAGGCTCATAGCATGGTATTTGATGCTGTATGATGATTGATGTCTGAATTGTATGCATGTATATGCTGTATGTCATGAACCAAGATTGAATTTGCATGTTATTGATAATTTATGATAAAACCGATGATATGCCATGCATTATGAGACACCTAGTTAAAGACATGATAATTAACTCTGAGATAAATAAAGATGCTGAAATGAACATAGGAAACAAGTATGTCATGGTGCAGGTACAAAAAGGCTGAATTACTGTTGAACTGCTGAACTAGGGCCAATGCCCCATACTGCTGAAACATGGCTATATGCCACATACTGAAAAGGGCTAAATGCCCAAATACTGAAATTGGCTATATGTCACATGCTGCTGAGGCCGTGATCACGAGAGCCAGATAACAAGCCCATTTCAGTAGGTCGGATAGACATACTGAAGATGGAAGCCCGCCACAGGTGGTGTCGAGATGGCATACCTGGAGGTGTGCGGTTACCACGCCTATGCATTGTCGTACGGGGGCAAGCTTAGGTGGGGGTACAATACCAACCCACTGTCGAGGGGTCCCTAGGGGCACACGGCAGGTGGAAGCCCACCGCAGTAAGGTCCAGACAGTGTCGGCCTATACTGAGGGTGTGAGGTTATTCCGTCATACTAGTGTCAACAGAGGACATTACTATGGTGGGAATAGCATCTATTCTGTTATGCTGTTGTATTCTGTTATGCTGCTGTATTCGGTCATGTTTATGCTGATGATTCTGCTACATGTATGCTGCTGAATTCTGTTATGTCTGTATTCTGCTGAACTCTGTTATGTCTGTATTCTGCTGAACTCTGTTATGCCAATATTCTGCTGAATTCTGTTATGTCTGTATTCTGCTGAACTCTGTTATGTCTGTATTCTGCTGAACTCTGTTATGCCGGTATTCTGCTGAATTCTGTTATGTTTGTATTAGATGAGTATGTGACGCACATTCTGGTAATTCTGTTATGCTGAATGTACTCTGATTATATGCTGTTATTCAATTTGATTTGAATGTATAATCTGCTATTATGTCGTACCGTCAAAGAGCACGCTCAAGACGGTTTATACGAAATGTTAATCAGCACGAGAATGTAGTAAGCAAGAGTAGCTCCTATGTCACATGTTAATGCTGATAAAGCCGTTCAGATAGGCCAGATAATAAATAGTAGGCTGATTAGTATGTATGTTTACTAGAGATCTCTGAGTGGCCTGAAGTCCGACATAATCTGATGTACAACTCAGGAACTAAGGTTATTTCCACTGAGAACCTACCGTTCTCATTCCCCACTGTTTTATGACTTCAGGTACAGAAGAGGATGAAGCATATTTTGAGGATGCAGAAGAGCCGCCAGATGAGCCATGAGCGGCTAGGAGATAGATAGATGGTTATGTTTTGTCAGGGGCTTACTGAGTAGCATTCCAGTAGTCCTTGTGTTTTGATGCTGTATATGCTGGATTATGTATTTAATGTTTTGATCTATGTATATTTATGTATATCTTACACTCTATGACTTTGTATGGTGGACCCACTGGATGTATATTACATGTTCTATTTATCATAATGTTATCCGCTTTGGTATATTGGTTTATTTCCAACGCATGGCTCTATTTTATTATTAATGTGATACAAGCAAAAGTTTAAAACGGGTCCGTATTTTATGAACAATGACTATTTTCAAAAGATAACTATGGACTAAAGTATTCCAACCAAGTAGACAACAACCTAGTGAGCTTTGTTTACTACGTACGAGTAAACAGTTAGCTAGGGTGTTTCATACTTGAGGGGCTGTGTTTCGGTTCTTGGGAGGTGGAAAAAGGTGGCAAGAATGCTTGGCTTGAAGCTTGATGTTGGATGTTCTTGGAGCTTGGCTTGGTGTGTGTTCTTGGAGAATATGGAAGATGCAAATATCTCTTGGAGTTTTGGGGGAGAGACTCGGTTTGGGGTGGCTGAATGGTGAGGGACATTGGATGAATTTTAGGATTTAGAAAAGGTGATGAATAGTAGAAAGCATGGGCATAGGTATGGCTAGTGATGGGATTTGATTTTGATGTGTGAGACAAGTAAGGTGATGTAAGTTTGGAAGCATGATTTTTGGGACTTATTTTTGGACAAAAGTCTCCTCTCTTAGCCGTGCAGCCCTCACCCTCAGCTGCTGAAATTTCATTTTCTCCCGGTCCCGGTTCGCTCGTGTTTTATCACTCGCAATGTCGGTGCGTCACGCACGGTCGTCCGAAAAATATTCCGTTTATACCGTCGCGATCCTCTAATTACCCCCTACCTAGGGGTATTAATACTTTTAAGGTGTTTATGAATTTTTTTCTCCGGGGAATTATTTTACCTATTAGTTTCCCATACTAATTCCCTAATCGTGATTAGAAAATTAGTTAAATATTTATGTTTACAATTATTTTTCAAAGGAAAAATCGGGATGTTACAGCTGAGTATGGGAGAGAAAGTGGACGGGGCAGTTATTTGAGGGGCCCACCGTATTATAATAGGAGTGTATGTATAGTGTATCATTTTGGGGTGTACATGTAGCATCACTGTTATATTATTCTCTTCAAGAGAATACGAGTACCAAATTATACACTCCCAAAATTACAAAATTAATAAATCGTAGATACTCAAAAATAATTCTTAAAGTAGTTACGTTTGCTTTAGGAATTGTAGAATAATAAAATTCATTCGTTTCAGGGAATGTAAAATAATAAAGTTCATTCAACTCTGGGATTGATTGTTTACATATTCACTTATGGGAATATGTTAATATAATCACCTTAAACATAGAAATATGCATTTTTTTTTTAATGTTGGATAATAAAGATGNTAAAGCAGTTACATTTGCTTTAGGGATTGTAGAATAATAAAATTCATTCGTTTCAGGGAATGTAAAATAATAAAGTTCATTCAACTCTGGGATTGATTTTTTATATATTCACTTATGGGAATATGTTAATATAATCACCTTAAACATAGAAATATGCATTTTTTTTAATGTTGGATAATAAAGATGTATTCGCTTCAGGGAATGACTATTATTTTTTCAGGGTATTGTTATTATTCACTCCTAGGAATGGTTATATTTCTCTAATAGTTATGTGCTCTCATAGGTATATTTATCATTCATTTTTGTGAATGATTATATGTTCTCTACCATTCATTTATATGGGAATAATTTTTTTTTCTTGGTATAATTATATATCATTCACTTCAAGGAATGATTGTACTGTTACTATTCACTTTAGGGAATATTTCTATTATCTTTTACGTACTATTTTCATTCACTCCAAGAAATGATTCTATTTTATTATTAGTATTATTATCATTCACTACGAGAAATGATGATTCTATTTTCTTATAGGTAATATTACTAACCATTCACTTCTGTGAATGTTATTAAAAGAAATAAATAAAATAGAATACTATAGAAAGACATTGTATTTATAAAATAAAATAAAAATAAAAGCAATATGTGAAATTATGTCATAAAGATAATAAATTGCGTGAGGCTATAATATATCCATGATCGTTGATAATGGAAAAATTAAAGGAAATATTATCTTTGAAGAACTTTTTAAAAAAAATTGATTATTTGAATTTCTTTTGCCTTTCAGCTCAAGAGCAAATTCGTGTTGATAACATGTTATAAAATTAATGAAAAGAGTGTTAAGGAAGAGTAACAGAGAAAAAGAGTAGAGGAAGATATATTATTCTTATTGTTATATTTTCATTTTATTAACTTAGTTATTTATTTATAACATTTTAAAGTTAATTTTTTTTATTAAAAATAGATTAAACCAATCCAATCCAAACTGTTAAAATTTGGATCAAATTTTTTATCGAACCTAAGACGATCAAATACAAATCATAATAAATTATATTTTTTAAATGAAAGGATTTTTTACTCAAAATCAATTCAAACCGCATCGCGAACATCCCTATTGTTACATTCTGCTTTATTTAATCTAAGGATAAAATCCTTCACTTTGCTCTCTAATCCTCACTTTAAGGATTTAAATCCTAATACAAAATTATCTCTTCAAAATTGAATATGAAGGTTATAACTTTAGGAATGTTCAAATTTGCCGAATTAAGAAACTGAAATAAATATCTTTTGTATGGTTCTTATTTTATGAAAATTGATTGGTTCAGATCAATTTCGATCTAAAATTTTAAAACCAAACTAAATCAAATTAAAACGAACAAATAATACACACATATATAAAAATATAAAAGAAATATTAAAACAGAACACTTTGTGAGACAGTCATGTCTGCAATATCAGACACATTGTAGACATTGGCACATGGAGACACTCATCTGACACATGTGTCTCATGTATTTGAAAGTTTTCAAATAAAAAGCTCAAGACTAACCATGTCCAAGCGTATCCGAGTTGTATCTGTTAATTTTTTGAGTTGTGTCTAAGTCGTGTACAAGAAAAAAAATTAAATAGTAAAGAATTTACAGTAATACGGACTCAATTTTTTTTTTAAGTGCAGTGCAAATTTCATTGCTATGAGGGCCAAAGATTGACCCCAAAAATTGGAGAAACAAACATGGATCACCATTACAGAAATCCAATACAAGCCACCAAGATTCAACGTTACTCAGCTTAGCTGAGAAAGGCTCACCAAAAACTCTAAGGAAAATTAAACTCAGTAGAAAACCGAGTGGGACTCACAAAAAATCAGGAAGCATTAACACATGAAACTAACTAGGATTTACCATATATTTTGAAAGGTATTTAGAAAATAGAAAGTATTCAAATTTGATAATTTGACACTATCAAGATATTATTATGAATTTAAATTTTATACATTTATTTACCATGTTTGTATCCGGTATATTTTTAAAAAGTTGGTATGTTCTGGTTTCTCATGTCGTGTCGTGTCCTGTTTCTTCTACATTTATTACACATAGTTATATATTTACATGAGATATATTAAATATTTCACACACATATATATGTATAACTCATTTATGTATAATATTTTATTTTAGGGGCTTTCTCTGGTTCTCCCACAAAATTTAAAGGTATCAACACCTCGGTGTCCAAGATTTTGCCAATTATTTCACTAACTCCAATCATTTATTATTTTAACTGTTCAAATAAAAGAAGATACTGTTACTCTCGTGCAAATTAGGATATCAAAGAAAGAATCATTTTATAAATATTTTAATAAAAAGAAAAACAAAAATTATGCAGATCGGGAGGTCAGTTACAAATTTTAGAGAAGGCCCTGGCAATAATTAAGGGCAGTTTCAGTTGAACAGAACAGTTATAAAAGTTAGTATATTACTTTCGAGTATTAATGAATTATATATTTGCTTACATCACGCAATTGACTAACTAATGTGGTCTTGACCCCGAAGCACTATATAAAAAAGTCCTTTAGGTTATGAACCTAATTAACCTGATGATCTGCTCCGACCTTAAACAGTACAAGTTTCTTTTCAGAAGTGCGCGCACGTGTGAGTTTTCGTTAGCATTTGCAAGGATTGAACAAAAGAAAACAATGTACCTATAAGTGAATACACTATATAACACGTGCATATTGCACGTCAAAATTAACAATATGAAGGAATTTCATTAATTTACCACTTATCAATGGCCATATCATGGATGCATTTGGCCTCTCGGAGAGATCATGCATGTGCCTAAAACTTACATATATGTACATATAAGCTACAGCTATATGCGCACGTGGGTAAACGAAATCACGTGGCTTAATTATTTCCATAAACTGCGATTGCCTAAAAAGGAATGACATTGATAATATCTTAAAATATGAGTTAGATATCAAGAAGAATATTCATGTATAGTAATAGAAACACATTACAATATCAAGAGAGAAATCATCGTTCAATTCCGAAAAAAGAAAACACGTTTTGGGAGGGCAAATGTAGCCAATCAAATGGAGCACATTTACTCCAAAGTTGGGCGCAGCTTTTCCTTTGCTTTCAATTTCTTTTTCCCTTTTTTCCCCTATGATTGCGTGGTATAATTAAACATAAAATAATACGAGGCAAGCACCAAACAAAACCATCCTCCTCCTCCAATGTCATTAATCCTCAGCTATCTCTATAAATACCCTCACAAGTACCCTTCCAACTCCCACCACTACCTTCTTCACCACTTATTTCTCTCTCAAACAATTACAACTTCTCCAACGATCGACATTTCGAAGTTCAAACAAAAATGAAGCCAACACCAAACCTAATTAGCCCTCTCCCTATTCTCATGATTCTCGTGATGATCTCATTCTGTTTGGGCAGCATGGCAAATGCAGCCGCCACTTACAACGTGCTCAGCTTCGGCGCCAAGCCGGACGGCCGGACCGACTCAACCAAGGCCTTCCTGAGCGCTTGGGCCAAGGCCTGCGGGTCTGCCCAGCCCGCATCGATGTACGTGCCACCCGGGCGGTTCCTGCTCGGGAGCGCCACCTTCAGCGGGCAATGTGCCAACAAGGCAATCACGGTGGACATCGAAGGAACATTGGTGGCTCCATCGGACTACAGGGTCATAGGAAACAAGGACAACTGGTTGCTGTTCGACGGCGTCGACGGCGTCTCCATTCACGGCGGGGTACTTGACGGCCAGGGCACTGCCTTGTGGGATTGCAAGAACTCCGGCAAGGGCAATTGCCCACAAGGAGCCACGGTACGTGCGATTAGATCAAATTTTAATAAAATTCATGCTTTATTAAAATTTTTTCTAATAATAAATAATAGATAAGTCGACATGTAATCCCTCGTTATATAAATATAAGCCAATTAAAAATGAATTTAGACGGACAAAAGTTTTATACATCTGCTGCTCGACAATATGAAACCGTTGATGTTGATGCTGTCAGACTCAAGTATCAGTAACATTTGCTTTCAATTATCATCAATCGTTCCCTAACTAAAGTTAGAGGTGGTGGTGAGTGAGAGTGATGGAGCGGTTTGCAACTGCTCAATGAGGCTGCTACAAAGTTGAACATCAAACCGGTGGAGTTGGTAACCGTATGCTATACGAATTTAGTAAAAATAACAATTAATTTGTAATGACCGGTTGTTGTCTTTACAGGCGCTTGAATTTACCAACTCAAAGAACATTTTTGTTGCTGGTTTGACCTCAATGAATAGTCAAATGTTCCACATAGTGTTCCATGAATGCCAGAACGTCAAAGCACAGGGCGTAACAGTGACGGCAGCCGGAAACAGCCCTAACACCGACGGCATCCATGTCCAAATGTCCTCCCACGTCACCATACTCCACTCCAACATTCGCACCGGTGATGACTGCATCTCCGTCGGCCCTGGCACCTCTAGCTTGTGGATTGAAAACATAGCATGTGGACCGGGCCACGGGATAAGGTATTTCTTGTTTTAGTAACAAATGTGGTTCCATCTAATTTGTTGATAGATATATTTATTTAATTATGAATGCTCATTGGATTCGGCATGCAGCATTGGGAGCTTAGGAAAGAATTTCAACGAGCCTGGAGTACAGAATGTGACAGTTACAAACGTTACACTCACAGGGACTCAGAACGGTGTTAGAATAAAGAGTTGGGGGAAACCCAGCAATGGATTTGTGAGAGACGTCCTTTTCCAACACGCAATCATGGTCAATGTCCAAAACCCAATTGTCATTGACCAGAATTATTGCCCAGACAGTAAGGGCTGCCCTGGTCAGGTTGGTTTTAGAGGCTTTAATGGGCCTGCCAGTTATCATTCTCTGAGCCAATACTGAAAATAACATTAAATAAGTAACATTAAAATAAATAGTTTTTCTAGTTTTTTTTTCATTAAAAATTAAAAAATCTTAAGTTTTGAATATATTAGAATTCACATACTCTAAAATAAAGAAACAGTTTTGACTATAAATATTATTATTGGCTTCAATCAAGCATGACAGGGAGCTGATTTTGTCTTTTATTTTTATCGTTTCCTTGTCAAAATTAACAGGCCTCTGGAGTCAAAATCAGTGACGTTACGTACCAAGACATTCATGGAACATCTGCAACCCAGGTTGGTGTGAAATTTGACTGCAGCTCAAAGTATCCATGCAGCGGATTAAAGTTGGAGGATCTGAAGCTCACATACAAGAACGAGGTCGCCCAAGCTTCGTGCATCAATGCTGATGGGGAGGCCACGGGTTTTGTTCAACCACAGAGTTGTTTATAGAGCAATTTTTCTACAAACCATTAACAATGAAAATTTTTATATAGCAAAGATTCTTAATGGAGTTGCTGTCTTTGTCCTCATAGTCATAGGGCAAGATAGGAATACTTTATAACTATTCTTTTCTTTCCTTCTTCATCGTTTTAGCATGTGGCCTTTGTATGTAGCCCATTAATTAGGCTGCAGTGGAGCGCCTGGCCTTACTTTTGGAATTATATAAGAATTGTATTTCTTCTATTTAAAAATGTATAATTCTCAAATAAAAAAGAAAGGTTATATACTTATACTATTATTTTTTAATTTTCTGGATGTTTCACGCGGGTTAGCTTTGTGTGATCGGTATAGTTATGACTTAGGAGGGTGATTTCTCTTGCATCATTTTGTAGTTAATAAGTTCGGAGGATAAAATATTACTCTAACTCATTAGATAAATACTTGTAAAATTGTTTTAGACGACCACGTTTAATTTATACTACAAGAATATGAATTATTGATTTTTAACTTTAATTATTTATAACTCGGAATGTATGGTTGAGCAGAAGGGATTCATCCTCCCTTAATTAATTATTAGAGATTTGATCCCGGAGTAACCTTAAATCCTCGGGTCAGTTGTACCACCTATAGAAGTGCCTACAAATCAGCGAAATAACTTACTTCTATTTAAAAAATCGGGTTTACTCTGGTACCCTATAAAATTCAAGAGTATCAATACCATAACATTTAAGATTTCGCCACGTGCCTCACTAACTCAAATTATTTATTGTTTTAAATTTATGATTGAATCACAATTGTTCAAATACAAGAAGGTATCAGTGCCTTCATAAAAGCTTGGGTACCAAAGGAAAAACCTTAAAAAATATATAAAAAAAAAATCAATCATGCTACATGTACACCCTCTTAGCTTCCATTATACATCTACCTTCGTATTTATATCACTAGGCCTATACGTAATAACTCCCAAACAACCCTCGTTTCCAACGTTCACCCACTCGCCTATTACATGCACGTTTATACACGTGATAAAGAAACCACTCGCACCTCCATATTTCCTTCGCAAAACCAGCACCGTTCTCTATTCATCTCTACCTAAATTTCACTAAAATCACCATTGAACGAAAGACGATGAAGCACTCACCATCAAACAAATCGATAAGCACTCGACGACGAACGCTCACATTTATGTTTCAGATTTGAAACTGTAACTTTTTAGAGTTTTCGCAGTTGATTGTAGGCTTTTGAACTTTCCTTGCTTTTCAACTTATGTATGTGATTTAATTTTGAAATTTTGGATGACCTCTACTGTTTGTGTTTGTGTAAATTGTTTGTAAAATTGTTCAAAAAGTATGTGCATTTAGTTTATAGAATTTGTGCATTTTAGTACATAAAATTTGTGCACTTTAGTGTATAAAGCTTGTGCATTGATAATTTGTGTGTTTTTATATGAGTTTCTTGTGAAATATACATGTTAGAATTGGTAAAGTTTGTGCAATAACGTATACAATGTTTGTGCATTCTAATACTTAAGGCTTGTGCACACTTACCAAATATTTATGCAAATTTTAATCTCTAAAGTTTGTGCAGGATAACACATAATGTTTGTGCACTTTAATATATAAAATTTGTGCACGTGTAGTGTTTCTAGGTATGATTGTCTTTCATGTTAACAAATGTCTACAGTATCAAAGCAAAAACTTTAACAATGTAATTGCACAAACATTAAAACATGAAAAACACACACTTACCAAAATATTTATGTGAATTTTAATCTTTAAAGTTTGTGCAAAATAACACATAATGTTTGTGCATTTTAATATATAAAGTTTGTGCACGTGGTTGTGAGGAAAAATCTTGTGGGAGCGTGTGCCACATTTGCGTGGTCATTAGGTTATTCCAAATTTCGCAATTTATACAGGATATGACGTATTCCAATTAATTTTCGTATTTTGTACATGGTGAATGTACGAGTGACATGATTAGAGTGTACCCCAATCATTTGTGATTAAAAAAAAATAACAAATGAATGATTTATAAGATTTTTAATCCATGTATTAAATGCGATCCATCCAAGACCATCCAATTAGTTTTTAGGATCATAAACGCATTAATTTTTTCTTATTGTCAAAATTAACAGGTCTTAGGAGTGAAAATCAGTGATGTTACGTATCAAGACATTCATGTAACATCTGCAAGCCCAAGTTGCCGTGAAATTTGATTGCAGCTCTCAGTATCGATGCAGCGGGATAAAGTTGGAAGATATGAAGCTCACATACAAGAATGAGGCTGCCCAAGCTTCGTGTAACCATGTGGATGGAGCTACCGTGGGTTTTGTTCAACCAGATAGTTGTTTATAGAGCCAGTATGCTAGACGGGAATTGGTCATCTCGAATGAAAATCTTACACATGACATAAGTAACAAAGATCACCATTAATTGAAAAGTTAAAACTTACACATGACATAAGTAACAAAGATTTTGATGGTGAGAGATACTTGAGAGGATCCACTCTCATGCTAAATTTTTAGGCGGTTTCTCACGTGTCTTAAGGGGTAAATACCCCTTTTACCAAATTCTTATTTTTAACAATAGCTAGAATTAAATTCGTCAAATTTTTGCATCACTTCATGTTTTATATGATATTGAAAAACTTTTTATTAATCAAATCATTAAAAGAGTTGACTTATAAGAGGTTTAGAGATTTGCAGATCATTTGAACTTATAATACACATCTCTATAAATATTGTATCGAAAATATTAATTTATCACCTTAGATCATATGATGGAACAATATGTCACATTAGATTATGAATGATGACAAAATTTGATGAATTTATTTTTTAAAATTGTAAAAAATTATAAAATTTGGTAAGAGAGGATATTTATTCCAGACATGCAAGAAACAACCGAATATTTATATATCAGTGATTCATATTGGAACCATTGTCTTTGTCCTAAATAAGATATGAAGAGCACGAAAAATATGTAATACATAAAATCATAACAGTATCAATAAGATTTTATAAAAGAAAAAGACATAACTAAAATCACATTTAATTTGAAGGGATTATGACCCCGATTTTATTTTTTTTTAGGGCAGATAGATAGGAGAATCCTTTTAAATAAGTACTAAGTTGATACTGATAATTTATTTACCTTATTAGAAAGATTATTTTGATGTTATGTTCAATTTTTAGAAACTAAATTGATATAAAAAGTTATTCAACGGTTATATTGATATCACTTGAATCTTTAAATGATTAAATTGATAGTTTACTTTTCATAATAATAAATATTCATTCTTAAAGCCAGAGGTTGAAGAAATATGTTCAAAATACACCGTAATGTGTGTGAGATGGAGATTTGGTGTCTAACACCAATTTTGATATACAAATAGTACTACTCTTAAAAAAAATTATCCTTATTTGTTATATTAAAATTTTATTTTTCCTGTTACAAATTGAACTCGACATTATGGGTCATGACAATATCAAGGACACCTAGTCCTAAAGTGGGAGACTAATGGAGTATAAGGGTCTTAGGACTTCAATGTTATGAAGAACTTAGAGAAAATTTTAAGTCTTTGATCAAATACACGACAGATTGGTCACGACGACTCGGTCATGGGGATGACGCTTACTCACAATCCAAGGGTCCATGACACAACATGTGGCACGATGACATGAAAATGGATGAAAATGTACATTTTCATTCAAGTGTTCGGGGCTTGGCACGTGGAGTTGACATGGATCAAAGATCTGAAGGCCATGACAGTTACTAGAAAATTTGAGGGTGACAGCACACACAACAAGTGACTCGTTGGATTGAAGACACGTGGATAATCAAAGCACTACCTTTTGAGGGTTTCTCGTTAGAAAGTATCATTTGGCGCCCATAATAAAATTTCAAGACTAGTGACACAAAGGCGTCAGAAAGCAGTTAGTCATAACTCGCCCACATTCAAATCCAAGTGTTATGACGTGAAGGCGCTAGAAAGTGGTTATGTAACCGTTAGAGCTTAAATTTCTCTATAAATAGAACCTATCAAACACATTTTTTTACCAAGTTCTTAGGATTATGCACTTGCAAACACTCTCACATGTCTGCCTTCACACCAATGGCTACTCAAAGTACAAGAAAAGCCAAGTACATATCCTGAATTTCACCTTTTCTTTTCCCTTTTTAGGATTAAACACCTTATTTTTTCATTTTTCATCTTTACTTGTAATTCTGTCTTGTCAAATGTGTCTGTAAGACATTGTTTCCTATAATTTAAGTTTCTATACATAAGTTCTAGTACTCATAACTCTGGAGTTGAAACTTAAATGAACAAACATCATAAAAGCAACTATTGATTGTCAAGTTCTTAATAATTGCTATTGTGCTACTAACTCAGGAACTAGAACTTGGTTCTAACAATTAAGTTGCATACAAAAGTCACACATTGACATTGACAGTTCAAACTGTCGAATAATTCTGTACATTACTCGTTCCTTTAAATTTCTACACATTTACGCTGAGCACATTACTCTGGAACTGAAACTTGATTGTATACTTACAAAGACCACAAATTGGCATTCATACTTAAGTGTTCTAACATTATTATTTGTACACATTCATAAAAGTCTTAAATTGACAACTCAAGTGTTACTTTTCGTGAAGAGTGTATCGACACAAGTGATACATTTCTTAGACACTTCAATAATTACGTTTTTGAGATTCAGAGGAATCATTTCAATTCCCCCAAATTGAGATTCTAAAATAAGGTGAACATGTTGATTATTTGTTGTTAATAATGACACCAAAACCCACCGAAAACATTATTTAAACTTCTGAGTGATGATTCTTCTTATTGTTTGATATTTTCCAAAATGAAAAAGAAGGAGAAAAAAAATGGGAAAGGAATTTCAAATTGCGTAGACGTGCACGTGGCAATTAAAGAGGAAGAGTAATGGACCCACGTCAAACGTAAGACAGCAAGACTCGTATATTTGCGTTGTTCTGTTCCAGTTCCTTCCATTTCTCTCACAAGACGAGGTTGAGTGGCACCAAAGCAAACAAACCCTGCTTCCAAAACTTGAATTTTCGATTCCTGAAGTTGAAGATGGAAGTTGAGAATGGTGATTGCTGCCCCACGCAACTCATCGATGGCAACGGCCAGTTCAACGTTGATGGCCTCCACAACTTCATCAATACCACCAACCTCTCCCACTGTGGCCTTTCCTATGCCGTCGTGTCTATCATGGGTCCTCAGAGTAGTGGTATCATCTTTCTCCACTCATTCCAATTTTCCTTAACTTTCTCTCATTTTCAACTAAACTAGTACTTACTTACTTGTGAATTGTGATGTAATCTTGTGCTTTTGTTTCCTCTTTTGACCTGGCCAGGAAAGAGTACCTTGCTTAATCATCTTTTCCACACAAATTTCAGGGAGATGGATGCATTCAAGGGAAGGTTGGTGTTTTTGTTACTTGTTTCTTTCTTAAATTAATTAGAGTGCGTATTCTTTTTAGTCCTATGATTTTGAAGATGACTTCAATCTGGTTCTTCAAATGATTTTGACATCAATTTAGTCTGACACTTTGAATTTTGATATAATTTAATCATATAGTAATGATTTTAATATCAAATATGTTGTCTAATTATCATTATAAGACTAAACTAATGTCAAAATTTAAAAGACAAATTAATGTCAACATTTCCTCCACTTTAAAACGTGAGGACTAAAATATATCTACCTTTGATTCCCAAGTTTTTTTTTTGAGGGTATTAGTATCACTTTGTATTTCAACGGCTATGATTTACTTATAGGTTTAAAATAACAAATAACCATAGGGTATTAATACCTTTGAATTTTAATGGAGTACTAGGGGAAGACCCTTAATTTATTTTGCTATTACTCTGTTGTGTCCTAGTTTTGTACCCTTAATTGTTCCTAGTTTTGAGATTGGGATAGAGAAGTAATTGAGTACTCATATGTTGCAGATCTCAAACGACCAAGGGAATTTGGATAGCCAAGTGTGTTGGGATTGAGCCATTCACAATTGCTATGGACTTGGAGGGTACTGATGGAAGGGAGAGGGGTGAGGTGTGTCAAGGATTATCTTCCTGTTATTACTTTGTTGTAAATGAAAATTTTGTGACCCCAATGGGAATATTGTTGCACATTGACGATGTATCGTGCTTAAACTCTTTTCCGTCAACATATATTTTTACATGTTTGCATTGGTGCTCATCCCTCACTTTGTTTTATATGGCTTTATACATAACTTTCAGGATGATACTACTTTTGAGAAACAGAGTGCTCTTTTTGCTTTGGCAATATCAGATATTGTTCTGATTAACATGTAAGTTTTTTATTTGTAGATTATGGTTTTATATTGGTTGAATGGATCAGAAGGTGATCCTTATAGGCATAGGATTATTCCAGGTTATTGAAAAGTTTGTTTGCAAATTGCACTGCAGCTTTTTGTGCATTCGTTGAGTAACCACGTTGCTTTATGGCAGTGTAAGTGGAACTACAAAGGTTTAGCCTAACTTGATGTATAGCAATTTTTTCCTGCAACTAATGTTTATAAGTTTCTTATAACCCTGGTACTTGAAACTTCAATGACATTGATAATCATGATAAGCATGAATGCCTTTTACTTTGTCAGTTTTTTTTTTTGTAGGTTTATAGTCAGCAATCTTTGCAAATCCTTTTCTCTTCATTTTAATTGGAGTCAAATTAGTAGTCATATTTGATAGAAAATAAACGAACATTGTTCCATGGGATATGGAAGCTTACAGGAGATTCATACAGACAAACTTAAATCCATCTTGAATGATTGTTGAATGTTGACGACTCCTTTTTATTTACAGGTGGTGTCATGATATCGGCCGAGAACAAGCTGCCAACAAACCTCTCTTGAAAACCGTTTTTCAGGTAGTTTGCAGCCTTGAATTCGCCTCTGGCTTATATTCAGTATTTGAGTTTTTACAATTAGTTTCTTTGATCTGTAGGTCATGATGCGTTTATTCAGTCCCCGCAAGACAACATTACTTTTTGTAATACGTGATAAAACAAAGGTATGCTATACTTGGTCCTTTATTGATGCTACAGCTTTTGGTTCTTAACAAAGGATCAAGGCCTCTATAATCAATTGGTCAGGAATTCAATCCTTGCTGCACCATTCTTCTAAATAAAGTTGAATTTTAGCGCAAGATACAATAGGCTCATCGACAAGCCTTCACCTAACAACTTAAGCATTTAGGAGATTTAGTCCTAGGCACTTGAGAATGCATTCTTTGTTTTATTTGATGTTTATCATGTTTCTGGTTGTCTACGCAGACCCCGCTCGAACATCTGGAGCCTATTCTAAGAGAAGATATTCAAAAGGTGATATTTTTGTTTCCTTTTAATTTCGTAACTTTTTCTTTGTTATGGTTTATTCTCTTACTTCACCAGCATTTGTTCTATGATATCAATTCCTCAGATTTGGGATGCAGTACCGAAACCCCAAGCTCATAAAGATACTCCTCTTAGTGAATTTTTCAATGTAAGAAATATCTTTATCTCCCCTGTTCGCATGTTTCTTTAACTGTTTATATTTGTGTGTGTATATGTAAGTTAGATATATGATTAATCTTTTAAAATGAAGGTGGAGGTTACTGCTTTGTCAAGCTACGAGGATAAGGAGGATAAATTTAAAGCAGAGGTACCTTTTACATGAGACAATTCATGGATTCTATTTCTAGTAGGCTGTAAAGGCCCGCATTCACCTTATTGCAGAGTGATTTCTTGTTTCTATAGCTTTCAAACCTTGTCACGGGTTCTTTTGGTTGACACTGTTATGCCTAATCATATAACTGTCGATGCAAATAATGAAATTTTGAAATCTGCTTTGGACTTCTTCCATCGGATTCTTTGACTATCTGGGAATTGTTGAAAATCTCAGTGTTACACTTGTTCATACAGGTTGCTCAATTACGGCAGCGGTTCTTCCATTCTGTATCACCTGGAGGTCTTGCTGGCGATCGGCGTGGTGTTGTGCCTGCTTCTGGGTTTTCTATCAGCGCACAGGAGATATGGAAAGTCATACGAGAGAATAAGGATCTTGATCTTCCAGCTCATAAGGTTTCCTATACTCTTATTTGTAAGAAGCTACTCTAAACTGAATTTGTCTAGAAAGTGAAAAAGTGAGGCACTGTGTACTCTAAGATCATTTAGTGGATTATGATTATTTTTCACTTAATTGATCAAAGGGTGAACACCCTCACTTTCTCACATTACAGACAATCTCACTTTAGAGGAGCCTTATTAATCTTATTTTTAAGACGTCGTAGTGAATTGGTGTATTTACCATTTTATTTAAAAGGTGATGGTTGCCACTGTGCGCTGTGAAGAGATTGTGAACGAAAAGCTTAGTCGCCTGTGCTCTGATGAGGTGCTCGTCCATATCCTCTATACTGTTAGTTGCATAAGTTGTTTTTTGAAAATCAATATCATGCAATGAATTGGCTTAGGGTTGGTTGGCATTGGAGGAAGCTGTTCAGCTAGGTCCCGTACGTGGTTTTGGGGAAAAGCTGAGCTCAATTATTGATGCCTATCTATTGCAGTAAGTTCCAGTTGCTGGTGAACTTTGGTATTTAAATCCATGATAAAATTATGTTACATAACTACTTGACTTGTTTGCTGTTTAGTTTTTGAGTTTAATCGACTTGTTCCTATCCCTTAAAACTCTCGGCGTAAGTTTTTCTTAATCATTGAATCATTGGAATAATTAACCGAATCAAGTTGGATGCATTTTGGGTTCCACATGATGTCTTTATTCTTTACCTATTCAGAGTTCCCACGACATAGGCTGTAGAAACAAAATACAAATCGGGGTGACTAATTAGTTCACAATATAGCTTTAAAACTTTGAATTCTAACATTCACAAAACAAAGAGAAGTAAAACATATTAGTGTGGGATTTGAAGTTGATAATGGATGCAACTTGTCATTTGAACTTCAATATTTTGTGGGTGGGGTAGTTTTCCATATCATAATTCTGGATTATGTTTATTGTCTTCTAAATTATTTGTTTTTCTATTTTGATGCGCTGGTAATTTGTTTTCAACAGATATGATGAAGAGGCAGTATTCTTCGATGAAGGCGTGCGAAATGCAAAACGACAGCAGTTGGAGTCAAAGGCACTTGATGTGAGGCTTCCTGTTCTTACATTCTCATTTTACGACTTAATTACAAAACTCCTAAATACTTCGTCATAGAGAGGCCAACTCTCCCAAGAGTGTAAATTGTTAATTTAAAAATGCTCAGATATGAGTGATATTGTGTTGGACTCCCACGGCTTATGCTTGTGACAAATGTACTATTTTGATCTATCACGTGTGTGAATATATTATTAAGGTTCAAGTGCTTCTTTTTATTGTTAACTTTTCAGTTTGTGCACCCTGCTTATATGACAATGCTGGGGCATCTACGCTTTAAAGCTCTAGATAGTTTTAAGAGTAAATTAGAGCAATCACTAAACAATGGAGAAGGGTTTGCCGCATCTGTTCGCATGTGGACTCTGTCATCTATGCTCGAGTTTGACAAAGGATCTGCTGGTAATAGTATTCTTCGTAGTGTATTCATTGTCCCCTTAACTTTATATGAATGTTTAAGAATTATCATGAATTAGTCCAATTAGGGTGCTAGTTCTAGCTTATCAAGGAGAAACAAAAATAGTGCTTTGGAGAATGCATATTGCTATGATATGTTCTGACTTTTAGACTCTTATAAGAAGAAATGATCACTTTCGGATGTATATATCGATGATACTGTTGATTACCTATTAGTGGAGAGAAAGTTTAGTGTGCATGACTAGTCTCACCAAAAAAATTTCAAAAGTTTATTTAAATTTGACTTGGATTCAATTTAGTGATTTATAAAATTAATCCAAACTCAGAGTTTAATCTTCTGGTATCTCCTGCTATTCTTTAATTTCATGTCTGCAATTAGGGTGTTTCGTATTGTTCATATAGTAAAGGAAATGAAGAGCTTTGCTTACAGGTTGATTTTTACTCTATCTACATCTCTAGTTGCATCTTTTAAAGTTTTAAGTCTATTCCTCTGAACATGTTTCTAATTGCTATGTCTAGTGGCATATTAATCTTTCGTCATCGGTTTACTTGAAATAAACTCTCTATTTCTATCCAGTTAGCATGTAACTTTTTCTAATACAATCACTTAAATGCATGCTCCTACTCGGTGGCTTTTAATGTTGCATTTTTCAGATGCTGCTGTAAGACAGGCTAATTGGGATGCTACGAAAGTGCGAGAGAAACTTCGCCGCGATATTGATTCACATGCTATGTCTGTGCGCAATGCAAAATTATCCAAGATACTGAAGAAGTTTGAGGTCATATTACTATCACTAGTGGAGATTAATTGGTCGAGCCGTGTGGCATTCTACCGATGGTGGTAACATCTCTATCAACCACTAAAATACAATTATATTCTTTTTCCAGAAACATCTGGCCGAGGCTTTGATCAACCCGGTGGAGTCCCTATTTGAAGCTGGTGGAAAGGACACATGGCTTTCAATAAGAAAACTTCTTAAGCATGAGACTGAAGCTGCTATATCAGAATTTCTATCTTCCGTCGCCTGCTTTGAGTTGGATGAAGAAACTACTGTAAGAATGCAACAAAGGTTACGGGACTATGCAAGAAAACTGGTGGAGGAGAAAGCAAGAGAAGAAGCTGGAAAGATTCTTATTCTCATGAAAGATAGGTAACATTGTTTTATAGATAACTCTTCCGCGCGCTCATCGACAATTTTCTTTTGCTTTTCGACGGAAGAAATTGCACTTCCCAGATGAATGCCATTCTTTATTTTGGCTTAATTTGGTAGCTTACTGGTTTTCGCAATAATTTTCAGGTTCGCGACAGTCTTCAATCATGACAATGATTCACTCCCAAGGGTTTGGACTGGGAAGGAAGATATTAGAGGTATTACAAGGGATGCGCGCTCTGCGGTAATTGACATAAACTTCAATATTTTTCAGCCTGCATTATACTTGAAATTATATCGAAATTTACTCAGTTTTGCACCATCTAAAACTGTCTTTTACTTCCATGTATCAGTCCCTCAAGCTTCTATCAGATATGGCTGCGATACGCTTGGATGAGAAGCCTGATCATATTGAAAGTATTCTTCGTTCATCTCTCATGGATGGAACTGTTGCCGTTGCTTCAAGCAGCAGGGCTTCTGCCGATCTGCTGGCCTCAAGCACGTGGGAGGAGGTACTAGTACATTGTAATATTTGTGTTTACCATAATAATGTTGTAGTCAAAATTATTATATTTGAGAATCTATGGAAAATGCAGGTTTCTCCGGACGATACACTCATCACTCCAGTGCAGTGCAAGTCTTTGTGGAGACAGTTCCAGGCAGAAACCGAGTATACGGTTACTCAGGCTATTTCAGCACAGGTAAGCTTGTGGTTAGATTCGACTGTTGTCTTAATGTTCTTTTGTTTTAATTTTCTGAAGTTTCTTGGAAAATATTTATTCTTGATCTTTTCTCCGCGGTCATTTTTTTCAGTTTCAGGCAAACTACTAACAAAGCTTCTATTTCTTTTCCTTTTGTTGTTTTTGGCTGTGGATTCAGGAGGCGTACAAACGGAGCAACAGTTCGTTACCTCCTCCATGGGCTATACTGGCAATGGCCATACTTGGTTTTAATGAATTTATGCTTCTTCTAAAGTAAATATTACTTCCCATAAGTTGAACATTTTTTCCAAGTTTAATTACTGGTTGTTTTGTTAGTATTTATTGGGCACCCTGTTTCGATCGGTTTTAATTTATATTGTCAAGTAAAACCTCTGGTTAATAATTATACTTGCTGACTTTTTATGTGAAACAGAAATCCTCTCTACTTGATGGTTATATTTGTTGTTTATCTACTCGGAAAGGCCATTTGGGTGAACATGGACATAGCCGGAGAGTTTCGACACGGCACTGTGAGTACCAGTGAACTTTCCTGTTTTACTCACCCTAACTAGCTTCCAGCTGTGATTTCTTCCCCCCTCTACTTTGAAGTGATGGACTTGCAATCATGCTATGTGCACCCCCTTCACACGAATTAGATGTATGATGCATCAGATTGTTTTTTCATGTCATCTTTTTTCAAATAACACAAACATCCTACAAACAAAAAATTTCTGCTATTTGCATAATATAATAGAATTAAGTGTGAGAGCCCGAGTAGAATCTAATTTAGTTAAAAATTATCTGTTTGCCACATTGACTTTATGTCAATGGGAGTGTAATGTAAATGTAGAAATTATGAATAGCGAGAAAATCTTAGTTGCTCTTGGAGATCCATTCACTGTTTGCTACATCAATGAATGCGGGTGGTTTAGGATATAAGGATGACTCGCATTTATTGATGTGGCCAATAGTGAATAGATAGAAACAAGAGAAATATGGCTCCAAGAGCTAGCAAGGGCACATGGAATGTCAAAGGATATTATCAACTACAAAGGTGTGACCTGAACTTATTTTGGTTTCAGCTGGCTGGACTAATATCCGTCTCATCCAGATTTCTTCCTACATTAACGAACCTCATTAAACGTCTCGCCCAAGAAGCTCAGGGATACTCAGCATCCGAAGGGCCGCAACAACAAAATCCTACTACCACAGTTTCTTCTCGGACATTCAGAAACGAAGTGCAAAAAACCAAGAATGTGTCCAACTCAACCTCCGGTTTGTCGGTATCCAGTGTTGTATCATCTGATGGCGAGAATGAAAGTGATCACTCAACTACAAACTTGACTCACGGGCTAAGCGCAAACGTTCCACCAGCTGAATTTTCTTGAAGATTCGCTTTGGTTGACCATTGCCAATCAGAATAGGTTATGCTTTTCTACATGTAAGCTTTTTTTATTCTTATTACTGCATGGTTTATGCTCTGGTCTCTCATGTATTTTTCTGTTCTTACCTCAATAATTTCATACTAATGTTTGTACTCACTATGTGTAAATTGTACATTACGTGCCTAATATGAGGATCCTTGTGTCATGTACAACTCTCGATTATCGGTCTTGTTGAAAAGGACTTTACAAGTAGGGAGATGCTATTTGTATTTATCTGTAGTTACTTACGAGACTGATTTAATGTGTGAGGTATCTTTTAGATATTGTTAAGTTGCTGAGACAAGACTAAAATACAAAGACATGAGATTAGAGATATAAAATACAAGACTAAAAGTTAGTCTTGTATTTTGTTTTTGGTAATGGTATACAAGACATAGTTTATTGTATTTGTATCCTATTTAGTTTTGTGGTACACGACCAAAAAAATGAAAAATGACAAAAAGAAGTTTTTGTTCCTTCCTGCCTCCTTCCTCCTTCATTCCTTTTGAATTTTCGATGCTATCTACCCCCTCATTCTCTAGGCTGTCGGATTGGTTTGGCACGGCGCCATCCACCCCTCGTTCCCTTGACTTGTTTTGTATGTTGTTGGTGGTGGTGGTGATCACGTTGGTGGCAGAAGTGGTGGTGATTGCATTTGGTGGTGGCGGCCACGATGGTGGCAGAGGTGGTGGTGAGTAGTTGGAATTGTTGGGTAAAACAGCCACTAAGAATGTCATGGGTAAAATTGAAAATTAAAATTTAATTAAATTTTTGTCTGTCTTTATCTTTGTGTCCGAGGTAAGTTAGAGGTATAAAAAATAAATAATTTTTTTTGTTTTGATATACAAATTTTTGTTTCTGTCTCAATAAATAAACACAATTTTTGTCCTTGTATTTCTCTATTACTGTCTTGTCTCACTAAACAATCGCGGTCTTCACAGTTTACTTACAAAAATAAAAGAACTTCTGTAGAAGTTATTTAGTGGTAGAGCATGATTTAGAGTTTGTAAAATAATCAAATACTTCAGATCAATAAAAAAAAATGATGACTTCAGTGGAGAGTAATTTCATGCATTAAAATTAGGATGGAATATCAATTTTTTTGGGGCAAGTTTGGGGTTGAATTTTATTTGCACTAACTTTAAAGGTGAGGCACAGTTTGGTGCATTAAAAATAGGGTGGAGTAAAGCCACTAGAACCTAATTGTAGGGAGCTTAGGTAGTATGAGATCTAGTTAAGGTTTAAATCTTATTGCACTAATTTTTTTTTAAAAAAAGGTAAAATATTAATTTCCGGCAACTTTGAGGTTGAAATTCATTTCTACATATCTCAATGGATGAGTGTTGTTTATCATTTTTTTTCTTTTGCTTCTTAAAAAATATTTTAAAAATATTAAAAAAAAAATTCCCCTAAAAACGGTTCTCAAATGTTCAAAGGCCTTCTGTTTTAGCAACCAAATTTATCTTTTTCAGTATTGTTTCTTGATCAGTTATACATAAATTGCCTTGTGCACGGAGGGAAATAGATTCTCCTATTATAGTGTTTGTTATGGTACTTTTGTTAGTTGATAAATATTGAAACATATTATGAACTAGCACGATTTTATTGGCTATTAGTCTGCGCCAACTTACAATCAATATTTACTTAATATATTTATGTTATTAGAATCATAACCTTTATATTTACAATATAATACAAATATAATCCTAAAGGTCTTGTTAACAAATATATTAACTTATTGAAATTACCAATTTATCTTAACTTTTAATTTGTCCAAAAACTTAAATTATGCAACCCAAATCTTAATTTCTTATCAACAAATTATGATTCTCCATATTACACAACTCGGATCCTATTTTTTTTATCAACAAGAATTGACAATTGTGATTGTAGGTGCACACCTCCATCACTAGCCACCCTCTAATATGCATGGTTTTGGAAATTAGATCTGGCCGTTATGACCGGTTCAATTGAGAACCCAACTCTTGACCGGTTCGATTTGCTCCCAAAAATCGCCTATTCAAAGAAATGATGAAAGGAAGTCAAAACTAGCGAATCGAATCAGCCAAAATTAGGCATTTTTTGTAAAACTATAATTTTTTAAAAAAATTGAAAAAAAAAATTATAGTTTTCTGTTGATTTTGATGTAATACTTATATATTTTGTTAAAAAACATACTCTCACAACACTAATAATGTACAAGTTTTATATAAAAAGTGGTTTTTATTTATTATATAACATATAATTAATCATATATATAAACAATAAAATATATATTTTTATTCCACCTCAATTGAACTTTTGAACCTCTACTTCGATTGGTTCAATGAACGGTTCAATTTTCTTAATATTGCTAATATGTATAACAAACTTTTTTCAATCCAATTTTGTTTCTATCAACTTTTGTCTTTGTCAAAATCCATAGATGTATGCCAGTTATGTGGCTGTTTTTGAACCATTTTTTTTTCCTGATAATTGAGTTCCAAAGACCCATCACAAATTGCAATGAGCAAGGATCAATGATCCACCAACATTTAGAGGAAAGCTACCAAAAGGAAAAAGTATTTAATAAAAGTAATAAAAACACCAAGACAATCATTTCATCAATATCTTAGATTCATTAGATTAGCATTCCCTTCTGCATTTCCTTTCAAAAATGAGTTCCCCTTGACTTGATTCATTCACCACCATCAGCCCAACCATCTTTATCACTCCCAACGCATAACGGAAAGTAACCCTTGCCTAGACCAGTGGAGGCCGCCGGGTTGGGGATGAGGCAAGGGTTAGTGGGGAATCACAATTTGTTGATCAGAAAATAGAATTATGGCTAAGTAATTTTAGGTTTCGGACAGATTAAAAGTTAAGATAAATTAGGGATTTCAATTAGTATATTTGTTAAATAGACCTTTGGGATTATATTATAAATATAAATGTTATGATTGTAATAACATAAATATATTAAGTATATATCAAGTGTATGTTGACACAAACTAATGAGCCAATAAAATTGTGTCATATCATGATATGTTTTAATATTTATCAATTAACGAAAGTACTGTGGTCAACACCTTATTGGATATGATAAGGTTATATGCGATTTTTCACTATTAATTGAGAATGTAAAACTAGTATATGACATGTACAATAAAAAAAAGTTAATCAAAGATTACACATGGTTGCACCGAGTATACCATTGCTTGTAACTACATAGTTGCACGCTCAAGAAATGAAGCTTGAATAAGAAGGAAAGAAGAATTGTACAAATAATTAAAAAGAACTTAATTACAATACGGTTAAGTTAGGTGGGGAAAAAGAAAAGGTATTCAACTGAAAGGATGGAACAGAGAAAAAGAATCACTTATGAATATTATGGTAGCTCCTTTATTAATTTCGTGCTGGAAAATACTTAATGAACCCAAAATCCACAAAGGGCCTATGGGATCTCAAGGGATCCTTAGGAAACAAGATAGAGGGATTGGATGAACAAAAGCCAACTGCATGGACTATCATTGTTTGAAGATATGCTAAGTCATGTCTGCACTGTTTCTCCCTAGAGTGACAAAAACACGGTCATCTTGTTGGCCATGCTTGTTTGTTTGCTCTATGAAGAGAGGGTCATGGGGACCCTCATCCATTATAATAATCTAGTGAGGATGTGACACTTTTTGTTACTTTGTGAACCGCCCCAAATCTGTCCTTTATGTGTGCATAAATCTAATGGCTCTAAGCACTTGTGATGTCCCATTATGTTTTTTTTTACCAAAATAGTATTACATGTACACTAATTTTAGTGTAGACGCCAAATTTTCACTCTCAAACACATCATGAGATTCACGCTCACATCATTGGTGTATGTGCGTGTGAGTTTCATGATGTATGTAAGAGAAGAGATTTGATATCATTGATGTACAAATAACATTTTTATTTTAACTCTAAACTACTTTTTCTTTAATTAGTTTTAATGTAATGGGAGAGTTTGGATTCACTTAAAAAGTTTTTTTTTACATAAAAAAAAATAAATTTTCTATTTTCATACTAAAATATTTAATATTCTAAAAAATATCATGACAATAACATTTAATGGATACCACAATTATTAAAAAAATTTAATCACTCTCACTCCATCAAATCTCACACACACTCTCTCTCTTATTCTCCATCACTAAAACAGACGGACATCAACATAATAGAAATACGTATCAACATAATAGTTATAGGTATCGACACAATGAAAATAGACATCAACATAGAAAAAATGTATCAGTGTTTTTTAAAAGAATATTTTTACCAACATTCATATACCTTTATGATGTGTTGATGCCTATTTTCATTATGTTGATACATGTGACTATTAGGCTGATGCCTATTTTTATTATCTCGATACTGATAGGTGGAATTTGTACCTAATTTTATTATTCTATCAACATTGCATCCTAAAAATGTGTGGTTTTAATGCCTAATTAATATGTTTTGCACATTATCCTCTTTTGTGAGAAATTGAGAAAAATGCTTAAGGTACCATTTTTTATCTTAGAAATCAATTTGTAGATTTTTTGTTCCTTTTTTAGTTTTCTATTTTAATTGCAGAAAAATAAATTGCCAAGATGATTAATGAAGATTTGAAGGAAATTAGATAAAATACAAATTTTGAAGAAGAGATTTAAAGAGAAGATTTGGATCATAAAATACAACTTTGAATTCAAATTCAAAAAGATTTGGTGAGGATTTTTTTAATGTTGACTTTGTCACGGATTTTTCACCATAATGGAGGTTGAATCTCGATTTGACTTTAGCTACAAAATTATGGATCTATCTCTTAACTTTAATTTAAAACTTGAATCACCTCAATCCGATATCTGTAACCAAAGTTATCGCCTTTTTACCAACTTTTGTGTCAAAAGTGCGTGATTTTTCACTCATTTTGGGCTCATCCTATAAATAACATCTTATCACAATTACAACTAGATACTCTCTCAATACTCAGCCTCCACTTTTATTTTCCACATTTTTGCCTTTTATTTTATACACCTTAGGTTTATGTTAGTAGTGATTAGTTATTAGTTTTTCAAGGATTATTGGAGCGCCCGCATTGACAACGCAAGCTCCAAATTGTTCGTGAAGTTCTTCTGTTTACTTTATTCGGGTTTTGTTTAATTTAATTCTCCTTATTTTCTACTCTTTTTTTCTCTCTATTTTATGCGTTTGAATTCTCCATCCATGGAGGAGTAATTTCCTAATACCTTGCATGTGGTAATTCTAGGATTAAGATTTATTTGAGGTTCATATGCTTAATGATGATTCATAATTTTTTCCTTCTTCTTCTCTGATTGATAACATAGCGATTGCATGCTATTGGTTAGAGTTAATTCTAAATTAATGAATATTGACGATTGTAGGATTTATTGAATTAGGATTTTTTAGGATTGGTAATTCGAATTGATTAATTAGGATTGTCTAAACAGTAAGGGAATTTGGGGAATTAATTAGGATTGTCCAAAACAGTAAGGGAATTTGGGGAATTAATCAGATTTGATTAAGTTGTGCATTCGGGTATTAAATTAGTATAGATATTTGATACCGATATTTTAATTGTTAATTCTTGTACTAATTAATGCTTAGAGAAAGCGATCATGATCTCTTAGGTGAATTGTGTGTTAGTCTGTGATCTATACCTAATAATCAACAACCCCTTTTATGAACATTATTTTGTGAAACCAATGATAATTGATTCTTGATCTAGGAAGAACCTATGCATGACATTGCTTTTATTTTTTGTACTTTATTTGTAAAAACCCCATTACACCCCCAATTTTACTTTATCCAATAGAATTGAATTAAATTACTTGTACTTCCTTGAGAGACAACCTGGTAAGCCTCCCTTTACTACGTTTTTGAGGTTTACTTAGTTTATAAATTATTATTTGATTGCGTACTAGAATTACGACGTTTTGGTGTGTGTCAGATACCCACGTGGTAAATGAGCTTGACGCTAGAGTTAAAGAGTGAGAGGATCTAACTTATGGAGATAGGAAAATATATCAGATTGATGTCGATGTCTATTTCTGTTATGTTGATGCCAAGTTCTAGTTCTGACAGGGGAGACAGTATCACATGATGAAGTGAATCTGTGATTTGATGGAGAGATAATGTGTTTAGAAGACTGATAAATAATTACGTTGATGTCATTTTTAACGTGCATTGATACTACGTGCACAGGTGTTGATGTGATATGCAGATGCGTTAATGTCGTCTGCGTCAGAGATATTACTCATTGTATCTAATACAATAAATTTTTTTTCTTTTTCTCCCCCATATATAGTGTATATATGGTGTTTGGACACATTTGGTGTTCAAATAGTACAATCGAAAGAAAAAAAAAATAAGTATTTAAATACAACTTAAAAAATGTAGTTAAAGAAAACAAGTTAAAATACTTTTTTTTCTTTTAAGTTTGCAATGCTCAACTTCTAAAAAAAAGTGAAAGTAGAAGTGATTTTTTAGTAAAAGTACCTTATAAATATAAAATAAAATTCATAAAAAATGTTATATTAAAAGAATTTAAATGAAAAAATATTTTTTTAAGTCAATCTAAGTGTGTGTTTGGAAACATGTAAAATTAAACTTATTTTAATAATCATTTATTTTAAAAATCATTTTTTTTATAAAATCCGATTATGTGAGAATCAATTTATATTTAGATACTTCAACTAAAAAATGATTTTAAAATAATTTATTTTGTTTGAATTATAAGAAAATAATCATTTCTATATAATAAATTACTAAAAAAGATATGAAATGTTTTATTTATATATCATATAATACCTAAATTTAGTAAATACATAAAAAAATATTTTTTAATCAAAAAGCAAAATAACTTTCTTTCAATAATGCTCAAAAGTCAGCTTGAGCACAAAAGTTATTGCTTATTTTTATTATGTTGTCAAACATGATATTTTTTCATGAAAGAACTTTTGAATTTGATGGGAATAAAAGTTGTTGAAAGAGATTACCATACACACACTAAATGCACCCAATACCAATGTGAAAAGAGTTTTGTATACCTGTATACCATAACAAACTTTATTTAAATTAGAGTTTAATTGTTATGCACTCATAATATTAAATACTTTTTTATTTTGTCATTCAATTAAATTTTGTCACATAACTAAAAATCGTTGACTCCCACTCATTACTTAAAAAGTCATACACATAAATAAAATAATTTTATTAAATAGCAACATAAATTTTTTTACAATAATTATATATAACAATTAAACTCTTTAAATTATACGACATGATCTGATTTCTCCTGTCATGAGTTTTAATCTTTCTTAAGTATTATGTGTGTGTAACTTTTGAACTAATAGAGTTGAAGGTCAATTATGTAAAAAAAAATTCACTGCATCAAAAGTAATTAGTTTTCATTATGAGAATCTTTTCCAAAACAATCTAGTCTAGTGCACTTTGCTTCAACTAGGTAAAAGATATAGAGACGATGGTCAAGAGGGGCCGCTCTGATAGTAGTAAATGGGTAGCAAGAAATTCTTTTGAAAGGAAATGACCAATAAGCGATAGAGGTTTCTTAAAAGTCAAATTCATCATCATGCCATTATCAACATGCCCCTCATGCCTTGCAAACTCTCGAAAGAAGGAGGCTCACAACATTAAAGCATTTACTTGTTGAAAAGTATGATTAGGGAAAAGTCATGATTAGTGATACTCCAAATTGTCTCACGCATTATTATTAATCAATTCTATGATTCTTTCTTATGTTTAATTGGTATTCATATATGGAAAATATATAACCGTTGTACAAGTTACTGAGTATACATATTTGAAGTTAACACCACATAACAACAAGTTGCAGTATGGTGGTAGCTTACTTTGTCTATTAATTATGTAATTAAGGATTCGATCATCACTCATAAAAATAAAAATAAAACATTTTATATCCAGTAATCTATCACTATCACTTCTGATGAACTCAATTACGGTGTGATGATTAATTATTGTTAACACCACAGAAATATGTAGATACTTAAATCTATAAATGCTTTCGCTTTACAAGTGACGAATGACAAAGAAATTAAACAGTTCGGACAAGTGATGTGTGAAAAGTAGGTTTACCCTACATGAAATTAAGAGAATCTTATCGTATCATAAAATTGCTAAAGATTATAGTTAGTCGGTGTGCTCGGGTTAAAAAAGAAATAATAAAAAATAACCTAAGTGACTTTTGCTTATTAGTGGATATAGAAATTGGACCCAACAAAAAAAGATTTCCTTGAGCAACAAGACACTCGCACACTATGATGTATGAGCACACTGAAAGTCTCACCAGGTAATGCCCAAACAATGAGATTCTTAAATTTCATTTGTATATCCTCAATTGTTAAGATCATACGCGGGCTTAGGAATTTTAATTGCCCGGTCATAAGAAAACAGAGAAATGGATTATTGCCATTACAATCAATTATGATTTAATTTGGTTTCTTGTGACAATATTTTAAGGAGTAAAAGGCGCAATATGCCACAACTTGTCTGCCCTTTACTCGAAATTGCATATTAAATTGAAAGAAAGTCAATTAGCTAGGAACTTATTGGTTTAGTCCATAGGCACCTTAAAGTTTTTTTGTTTTTTTTTTACGCTTATTACTTCATTTGCAAAAAAAAAAAAAAAAAATTGACCATAATGACTCACTCAAAGTTTCCCTATCTCATTTTAGGTCACTTATTTTCTAGGTCGTTGTGCATATGCTCTTAACAATGTTATGGACTTAAATTCACGAGAGTCCAACTCAAAAAACTAACCCTTTGAGTGGGAGAGCACTTACTTGAATGACATGACTACCCCTAATGTGACACATATAACATAGTGTTATTCTTGGTTTGCGCGCGTGTAGATAGATAGATTAACCACACAATGTTAAAATGTAGTTAGGCATACAGTAAACTAAGGGGAGACAGGGTTTGAAACCCTAATTGCCACCCTTCTTGCCTTGTGTGCCTCCATTATGTCATTGTTGTACAACCCCATCTTTCGTTCACCTTGTGCGCCCCAACTTCGCTTTATGCGCCTTGTTTCTGTTGTCATTGTGTGTTTTCTCCTTTGTTTTCTCTATATCGAGAGTCACCTCCTGTTGTTGCCACCTAATGTTGTCATCCAATGGCTTCCTCTCATTCGGCTGTAGGACTCTTCACCATGGGGAGTATCTGGTCTTTGTTCTATTCGACTCATTATCATTAGTGCACTCTCTTAACGGTGGCTGCTATCCCCTAAGCGTCATCATTGATGGACGTTTGTGTTTGTAGTCTTCAATCGTATTTGTGACCTGTGACAGATAATATGGGATCTGGGTGAAATAGAATTATTATGGTTTGTCTTTACAAGGTCATGCTGAGAAGATTGGGATCTGAAATTGACAAATTATAATTTCAAGATTTTGACTGGAGATCTAGAATCTAACCACTCATAGAAAGTGATGGTTGGGTTTTCTAAGAGAATATTGAGGATTGCTTTGAATTGAATTTTCATCATGCCTTGTCTGCTCCCTATACGTGGCCTCTAGCAAATAAGGGGTTGATGGAGATTATGAAGAAAAAAAATCAATTCCTCTCAAGAACTTTAGATTTTAGTCGTTGTTATTGTTAGTCATATTTAAGAGATTTAGTCTAGAATTTTTATCTTTTCTAGTTTTGATGGTTCTTATTGTTCTTTCTCTCTTGCATTAGTAATTTGTTGTCTATAACATTACTGAGAATTCTCCACTTTCTTTCTTATGCAATGATTATTATGACTCATTTATATTTAGTTCGTTGAATGAATGAATACAACTAGGGGGTTTTGTTATGTTGTGATAGTTAGGCATAACTCTACTTAAGATTACGTCTTTAGTATATAAACCACATTACAATTACTGTTCGTCTTGTAGTTCCATTTCAGTTTCAATTCTAGTATAACCAACCACATATATTGACCAAAAATTCAAAGGAAGGATATGAGAATGAGAACGAAAGCATTTGGCATAGGGGAAGGTATTTTGGGAAATGGGTCCCCTTTGCATCATTGTCATTGTGTTTCCATGTTTGAAATCTTTTGAGGTTTCCTTTCCTTTTTGTCAAAATATAGTTATATGATGATCTCGACTCTCTTAGGTCTCAATTTTCTACCAACCGAAAGAGAATGGTGGTTTTTTTTCCTCACTAACGGTCGAAGAAATGTTGACCAAGGAATGGGACGCCCACTTTCTCAACAAAAGGGTTGCATGTTCATATCCATATGTTCCCATTGCCTTGACCACAAAATCACAACGAATCACGTTATGCTAACAGTATATATAATTAAAATTTATAACATTTATAAATATCATTAAATATTAATAAGTTGTTGGACAAGTGATAAACAATTTGGTCTTCCACAAGATTGACACATGTATATGATTTTCAGGAAATACATTTAGGTTGCATTTTATTGTTGTTACAAGACACAAATACAGAAATACGGAGATACAAAATCTTGTTTAAAAGACAGGTACAAAAACTTGTGTAAAACTTGTGTCTTAAGATAGAAAATATATTTGTGTATTTTCTATAACGGACAAGAACATAGGAGAAAGGATAAAGGCAGAATTTTAATGAAATTATGAATGAGTGAGAAGGAAACTCAAATGGTATTTTAAGTCATTTATCATGTTTTTATGTCTTGTCATCACAAAATCAAATATGATATGTGTATATCATCACTAAATAGAATACAAGACTGACTTTTAATTTTGTATTTTATGTCTCTGTCATCATGTCTCTGTATTTTAATCTTGTCTCAGCAACCAAATACAACCTTAATGAAAGAGAAATAACCTTTAATACTATATCTCTGGTGTTGTGAGAGCAATATGTCCCACAATTAAAAATAGTCAATAAATAAATATCATTAAATTATAAAAAAAATTATTATATGCTTTAGTTTCATCAATATTATATTTAGACTATGTTGCTAAAGAATTTTAACATCACTTTACTATAGTTTTAATGACATTTAATGTTACAATTTAACAAAATATTGCTAAAATTGATCTAACTATAAATATATGGGTTAATACCTATTTTATTCCTGGACTTTACATCTGTGTCCTAATTGGTCCGTCAACTTAAAATAGTAACAGAGTCCTTAGACTTTGCAAACATTGGATTTGTTAGTTCTTATCACATGTTCCAAGAGAAAATAGTTAGATTGTTCAGGGACTACTTAGGGTAATTAGAGACTAATCTGTCAGTTTTTTAAGTTAAGAGACCAATTAGGGCAATAATGTAAAGTCTAGGGACAAAATAGGGTATTAACCCTAAATATATAGTAGTGTTAATTAGTTAGTTTAATAAGTCACTATGATTAGTCTAGTGGTGAGGGGTTTTGATAGTATGTATGAGGTTTTAGATTCAAATCTCATTAAATATAATCTACAAATAATAATAAAAAAATTAGTTTAATCTTCTAGAAAAGGGAAATCGGATACCATTGCCCTATACCTAACTCACCTGCTTAAGACTTCTTTTTGGCCCCATCTTATGGCCGGCAATCATTCTATTTGTTCAAAGCAAAGGCACTATTTGAACAGTGATGATAGGTTAAATTCAAATTCTTGATTTTTATAGGAAAATTGGTAATATTTTTTTTTATGACTTTATCTTCGAATAAACTAATCAACACCAAATTGAAGTTCGTGTGCAGAAAAATTTATTCTTATTTATAAAATGAAATTATTCTAAAATAATGTATTGAATTTATTTAATAGTTCGATCTCATTTATCTATCCATTCATCTATTTATTTATCTATATCTATATCTATATCCCTATCCCTACTTAAAACACAAAGATTTTCTAATTTAGACAATATATAAAAAAAATCCAAAATAGCTTTTGAAATGAGAACTTTTGTTTTCCACATTACAATACAAGTGTCTGTTTGGATTGACTTAAAAAAATACTTATTTTAATTATATTTTTTAGTATAACTTTTTTAAGAGGTTTAGTTTATAATTACAATGTGATTTTACTAAAAATCACACATTCTTTCACTTTTGTTAGCAGTAAAATCTTTTGAATTAAAAAAAAGGTATTTTCATTATTTTCAAAAAATATTTTTTAAAATCATATTTTAATATTTAATATTTTTTTAAAAAGTACTTTTTTTCTTTTTGAAGCAAATCCATATGGACATAAATCTTTCCAAACATACTAATTGTTAGTTCTCCATTATATTATGGCAACACTTACAAAAAGCAGGCTTTGTAAGGTATCTTTTATAGTCAATGCTAAATAACCAGAGGAGATTAAATTGTATTCATTTCTTTAGTATTATTTACAATGGACTCAATTATTTAATATATAGAAGCATATGTTGGCTGACCTCGCTTTGGCCACTAGACAGTTCATACCAACGGCTTGAAGTTTTAGGTAACTATTTTCTTATTATGTTCAGACAAGCTCAAATTTTTTAAGGATTTTGTAATGGCCTGCCGGATGAATCGTCTATTAATTATAGCTAATTAAGTTGTGTTTTTCAAACTTGTCATAGAACATTGCAGTGCCTTTTTTTTTCTTTTTCCAATTTACTATGCTATGAAGGTTGCTACATATAGAAAACTAAAATATATCATTTAGAATTATTTCAATAACGAAGATAGAACTAACCTATGTATGTGTGTGTAGCTCTCATATTTTCAACTTTTTTTAATATAAATTCAATTCCAGCGCCAGTTACTAAAAATAAATGATTTTTCCACCGATTACCATTCTATTTTATTCCATTTGTCAATATTTGTCAAGTTAGGGTTAAAATATAAATTAAAAATAATAAATATATTGATAATAATATAAAATATATTGAGTGGACGAAATTATCTCAATTTTACTATATAATTAACAATTTCATTTAGTTATTAATAAATATAATTAAACTGGATATTATTAAAAAGTAAAAGTAAAATAAAAATTTATTATTATTTTAATATTCGAAGTTAACACGAGTATTCTACAATCCTAAAATAACTATTATTAACTAATTTCTCTATATTCTAAAGGAATACTTCTGTATTATTAGGACGTGAGTGCACTGTCTGCATGTCTCTAGGGCAGCGGAAAGCCTATGTATTAGTAGTGTCCCTGAGGCATATATAGTCATTGACCAAGTACCTGCATGTCCCTAAAATAAATGTTGACCAAAAAGTAATTATTGGATCCATAATGCATGGTAAACCACCCCTCATTAATTTTTCTGCCCGATATGATGTAGTTAGGTATAACTAAGGGTTCAAAGACACTATTCAAACATAGAGAAATTCACACTCACATGGGGGTTCAAATATTGCTTGCTTTAACTGACCTTTATTTCCCTCCCAACCATATGTTCCTCTTTTCCCTCCCCTCTCACATCACAAAGACATGTTTCTGTTTTTTCCCCCCCCTCTAAAATAAGATTGTGGTTGGAGTGGTGTGAGTCCCTACTAACTCATTTTTATATTGTATGGTTAGGGTAGGGGTATGTAACGGTTGCTAAAATTGTGAAATCTTAATAAATTCGAATAATAAATTTACAAGAGTTTATATACGTAAAAATTATATTACACTAAAAAAAAATTGTAGATTAATGACGAAATTTAGTGAAATTCAGTGAAATTTTGTTAACGAAAAAAAATGCAGATGCATAGCAAAAAAACTAAAAAATGAGGAGCAAAAACGTTAAGTGAGATTCAAACTTGAGATTAAAAAATTGAAAAAAAGAAAACAAAATTAAAATAAAAAATTAAAATTTGAAACTTGAGATTCAAACTTTAAAATTCAAAATTTAAAATTAAAATTCAAAACTTAAAACAAGAAAAGATAGAAATCAAATTCAACTTAGAAAATTTATCAATTAAAAGTTTTAGTGTAAAAATTATCCCCAGCAACGACACCAAAAACTTGGTGCGAAAGAAACACACGTGACAAGTATACCACGTCGCCAAATAATAAAGTATTGGTCTTAGGACCAAAGTATCATTCCCACGAGAATAGTATGATCAATAATGTAATAAAAATTTATAAAATCGAAGTTGATTCACAAAGAGGGATTTTTAGAGAAGAAATTTAAACAGTAAATATTGAACGAAATTTGATGAAAATTAAAAACAAGGGTTGCGAGAAATATAGTTTGATTCGATAATGATTTAATTAGGTGATTGGGACTCCGGCTACATCCCTAATGTTTCCCTAATTCCACTTTCTTTGTTATTCAAGTTATTAACGAAGAAAAAATTGAATTTTTATTATAACACAAGTCTTTCTCAAGAACATGCATATATAACTCCTATAAACGACTGTTGAGTACTATATTTTAGTATTTTTATAAGTTAAATAAAAACTTTTTTGCTTTAAATTTCATATATTACCAAGGCAATCTCCCCATATTTTGCAAACAATTTTGAGAAATAAAAAATGGATACATGGAATAAAATAATGAATATTACAGATAAAATTCCAAGGAGCGAGAAACAAGACAAACAAAGCAAAAGGATAAGCAGAAGAGTAAACCGCTCAGCGATGTTATGGACCACTCAACGAAGGTACTGCTCAGCAGAGCTCCATACCGCTCAGCGAACCTTTACTTCAAAGTGAAGTAACTTAAGGATGAAGCAACCTCTGCAAGCCACCTTGCAACCTCTGCAGCCGCCCTGACACCACTCTGCGCTTTGCACGGCACTCAGCGGGGGATAGGATAATGTCAGAGCAGAGCCACCTTTTAGAGGATAGAATCTTCATTCTGAAGAAAGCTGCACTGCTCAGCGATGCCCTGAAGCCGCTGAGTGGCCCTCGAGGAATCAGCCTATAAATAGAGGTCAAGGCTCAGCACTTTGAACGTACACTTCTCCTTCCTTCACAAAAGCTCTTCCCACCAAAATTCTCTATATTTTCCTTAAGTTTTAGAGCATTTTGTTTAAACAACAAAGTGGAGGCTAGGCTACGGGCCAAGAGAGATCAAGAAGCATGGCGGTCCATGTCATGACGGCGTGAGAACGTGTCATGGTAAATCACCTTGCCTCTATGATTCCCTCTTGTAAAATGATTTTATAATCCTCTTGTTGTTGGGATTTTGGTAAATGCTATAACCTAATTGTATCCATGTTCTTGTTGCATGAATGAATATATCTAGTCCTTTGATTTACATGAATTCGTTTTATACTTAATGCTAGCCATAGTTCAACTATTTAAGTGTTGTTTTGTAACTTAATATTTGTGAGTGAAAGCTACATTATTAAGTGGAAACCAAATCAATGTTTAAATTGGTTAACTAACGGTTGAACCTAAACCTAATTGTTGATATTGAAAACTGCCTCATCAAGGTTGGACTTTAACCATTTCATCTAATAGACCTAATTGCTAGAAATAGAATTAGGGTTATTAGTTGTGGTAACATCTAAATTAACGTTGGGTTACTTTGTTAATTTGTGCAAGAAATTGACAAACTAATAAAGCAATCCTAATAATCTTATCATGCTTTAAAGAGATGTTTAAGATAAAGAACTGATGACGAGTAATCAAGGGAAGGATAATTCATATGCATTCAGTTGTGAATACAAGAAAACTATGCATTAATCAAAACCCAACAAGCTCCCTAATCTACCTCTGCTTTTTTGTCACTTTATTTTGTATTTAATTTCTTTTCATGTCTTTAATTCAAAGATCAATTTACAAATCCATCACTCTATTGTTTAATTAACAAGCTGAAGAATGGCTTTTAACAACTCCATGTGGATACGACTATACCCGCCTATACTGCAATTGGATCCCTTGAGGGTCTGAAAGCTATAAAGACGGATATCTAAAATGATGAGAGGGTTTAAAAATTAAGCTTTTAACAACGACCCGGTTAACCAATCTCTTAAAATTAATCTAGTTTTCCTAGGAATTAAGTTCTATGAATCCTTTTGTAGCGCGTGAGGCAAAAGGTTGCACCACCCTCTATTTTTATCTCTAAAAAATAGCTAAGTGATGATTAATTTCCCATTAACACCTAGGTTTCTTTTCTCCAAGTTCCCTTAAGTTTACTAACAGTTCATCAATGGCCAGTCAATGAAAAGCATTATGTGCAGAGAAATTAATTCACAATCGATAAAACTGAATAACATCGAAAATTGGAATTAGAAGAAATAAAAAGGGTTACATCGTCGTCCCAATCAAACGGGGAATTAGTTCATAACACATAAATTGAAACTACAAATTAGGGATGAAGAGATAGAGATATACATAGAATATGGTGGAACCCTTAGAATCGAATCGCAACAAATTGATCTTCTCCCTTGATGTTCTCTAAACTCCTAGTGTGCTCTCCCTCTCAAATAACACCAAAAAAATGAACATCAAAAATCGAATTCTGAATATCCTAGGTTACTGCCTCTGGTGCGTTTTTAACCTAAATTGGCTTTAAGGCTTGGGCCTATTCCACTTGTGTCTAGCGCGAGCTGCATAGTGTCTTGCGCGAGACACCCTCATAGAAGCTCCAATCTTTCTCTCTAGAATATTCATCTCGCACGAGACATATGTGCGTCTCGCACAAGACATCCTCATAGGGACCTCACGCTCTACTCTCTGGAACCTCTATCCTGCGCAAGACATATATGTGTCTCGAGCGAGATGTAACTCTAAGCTCCAAATTTCTTCTTTTTTCTTGAGTTTTTACCCTAAAACACTTAACCAAACCATCAAACATACCAGAGATAACAAACCATTTATATTCAACTAATCGTGTAATAAAATTCTAAATCCCAACCTATCCTAATTGAAAACTTCCAAAAAATGTAAATAAAGATAACTCTTGTTGGAGAGTTATCACAAAACGAATGCACAAGAAGACAAACATAGGTTCATCACTCTTTGATTTTGTCCAAAAACTCATCATAGTTTATAATGGATTTACCATAGGTCATATGAACATCATCAAATTAATAAACACAAAACCCTAAGATCATGGATAGCACCAAACTGAATGCACAAGAAGATAAATATATGTTCATCACTCTTTGGTTTGGTCCAAAAACTCATATTGTAGTTTATAATGGACTCACCATGGATCATATGAACATCATCAACATATTAAAAACAAAACCCTAAGGTCACAAACACCACATGGACGAAATGCACCAAGAGGAAACATAAGTTCATTTAAAACATTTTTTCAAGAGAAATCATTTCAAGAACCCTCTTAGCACATTACAAGGAACTCATAAACAAGGTTAGAAACAAAAACACACATGAGAAAGCTTAGTTTAGAAGGTAAACCGAATCTTCCCTTACAGTTATCAAGAGAAGAAAAAAACACATTTTCTTAAAGGAAAACTCATAGGAAACCCAAGAACATAATTAGAGAGCAAAGCAAGATAAGCTTTTACAAGAGGAGTTTTGAAAATCAAATTTCTCACATGTTATTAGATGATGAAAGAAATTATATTTTCAATTAAAGGAAGAAGAGAGGAATAACATATCCAAAAATAAAAAAGCATAGCAAGAGATAGTAGCACACACTACAAGAGAATTGACTATTACTGTCCATACATTACCGTTAGACACGACACCGACGGTATTACTATCGGACAACGAAATACTTCTAACGGTAACTGGTTCTCTCATAAAGAACCGGGAAGAAAGAACCAAATTACCGTCGGCAAAACACGGTGCCAGTAGAACAAATGGTAATTGTTTGCGGCAAAAGGCGTGAAAAACTTACCGTCAGTGACCACCGACGGTAATGATGTGAGGTACTTTATCATCGGTAAGAGCAGCCGGTAATATACTAACACTTGTAAACTATCACATTTTCACCACGCACGTTACCGTCGGTCCCGTCTGACAGTAACAGCCTCAGAAATAACTGGCACGTCTTCCCCAACGATCAAACCACCAATAAATAATATCTGTTACCGATACGTTACCGTCGGACATTTCCGACGGTATCTCCTCAAAAAAACTCGTCCCCCCCAACGTTCAAACCACCAATAAATAATATCTGTTACTGATGTGTTATCGTCGGACTATTCTGACGGTAATAGGGACCTCGATTTCTATAAAAGTCCCTCCGTCGTCGCTGCTCTTTTGTCCTCTCCAAAGTCTCCCAAACTCTTTCACACTCACCAGCATACCATTCATGCAACCCTCTCACCGTCGCGGCTGCCGCCTAGCCATCGCCTGCAATAAGCAGCTCTATCTGGGCATAAAATCAGGCTAGGGAAGAAGTATATATGTTATGGAAGATATATGGTTTTCTCTATGTAATTTAGTGCATTCTTCCCTCTATGAAAGACGTGCTTTATCGGGGCACAAAATCGGGCGGGGGATGAAGAGTACATGGTTTTCTCTAACATATTTAGGCATTCTTCCCTCTATGAAAGTCGCCATATGAAACACCCTAGTTAACTGTTTACCCGTACGTAGTAAACAATGCTCACTAGGTTGTTGGCTATCTGATCGGAATACTTTAGTCCGTAGTTGTCTTTTAGAAAATAGTGGTTGCTTAAGAAAATAAGGACCCATTTTAAACTTTTCACTTATATTACATCAATAATGAAATAGAGCCATGCGTTGGAAATAAACAAATATAATAACAAAGCGGATAACACTATGATAAGTAGAACAAGCAATATACATTCATGGGTCCACCATACAAAGTCATGTCACTGTATACATAATATGTACATAGCTCAAAGTGTCATATACAGAATCCAAAATATACAGCATCAAAATACAAGGACTACTGGAATGCTACTCAGTACGTCCTTGACCAAAATCTAAACAGCTATCTCTCTAAGCTCCTCCAATCCTAGCCGCTCATGGCTCAACGGGCGGATCATCAGCATCATCAAAACAAGACTCATCTTCTTCGGTACCTGAAGTCATAAAATAGTGGGGAATGAGAACGGTAGGTTCTCAGTGGAATAACTTAGTTCCTGCATCGTGTATTATATTATGTCGGACTTCAGGCCGCTCAGAGATCTCTAGGTGAACATATATATACTAAACAGCCTATCATTTATTATCTGGCCTATCTGAACGGCTTTATCAGCATTATTATGTGACATGGGAACTACTCTTGCTTACTACGTTCTCGTGCTGATTAGCAATTCGGCATATACAAAACCGTCTCGAGCGTGCTCTTGACGGTACGGCATAACAGCAGATTATTTATTCAAATCAGACTAAATAACAGCATAAAATCAGAATATCTTCAGCATAACAGATTCACTCAAATATGCATCACAGAATCATCCAATACAGACATAACAGAGTTCAGCAGAATACATGCAGCAGAATCATCAGCGTAACACGTTTAACAGAATACAGCAGAATAACAGAATAAAACAGCATGACAGAATATAACAGCATAGCAGCATATAACAGCGTAACAGAATACAGCAGCATAACAGAATAGGTGTTATTCCCACCATAGTAATGTCCTCTGTGACACTAGTATGACGGAATAACCTCACACCTCCAGTGTAGGCCGACACTGTCCTGACCTCACTGCGGTGGGCTTCCACCTGCCGTGTGCCCCCTCGGGACCCCTCGACAGTGGGCTGGGATGGTACCTCCCCACCTAAGCTTGCCCCCTTTCGACAATGCATAGGCGTGGTACCCGCACACCTCCAGGTATGCCATCTCGACACCACCTGTGGCGGGCTTCCACATTCAGGATGCCTAGACCTCCTGAAGTGGGATCATAGCGGCTCACGTGATCACGGCCTTTCAGCATAGGCATATAGCCTTTTCAGCATGTGGCATATAGCCATATTTCAGCAGCATTGGGCATTGGCCCTTATTCAGCAGCATTAATGGTACCTGCAGCATGGCATACTAGTTTTCCTATGGTTCATTTCAGCATAATTACTTATCTCAGAGTTTCTTATCATGTCGTTAACTATGTATATCACAGATGCATGTAAGCTATCAAGATCCTCACAGAGTTTATTGCAGAAGCATGTTTAACATGTTTATTTCACGTACAGCATATCAATCAGAGCAATAGCATGGAATACTAGAATTTGTGTTTTAGGAAGGTTCCATAAACTCTTCTAATCTTAGATCATTACAGCAGAATTACAGTTTCATTCAACGGCTAACGCTGCGACATTTAAATCAGGAAACACGCAGGGAGCCGCTTAGCGCGCCGCTCAGCGCGCCGCTCAGCGCTCCGCTCAGCGTGCCGCTTAGCGCTGCGCCTAGCGCTGCGCTTAGCGCGCTCTGTCGAGCTGCAGACCTGTTTCATTGATTTTCCCCTCTTTTCTTCCTCTTTTTACATAAAAGCAACGTGAGATCTTCACACATATGCAGCACATAAAATTCCCTCTAATCCATATCATAAAACTCTTCAAAATCATTTTCTAAGCCTATCATAATTTCCAACCTCATTAAACAAACATACACCTGCATTCAAACATAATCACATACATACACATAAACTCATCTAACCATAAAAAGGGATTAGGAAACTAAAGTTACCCACTTTTGCTAACTTCTTGATAACTAGAGAAAGGTGAATTCAAGCCTTGCTTGCTTCCTTGGCTTTCTTGACCTAGAAATGGAAACATGAACATAATTAGGCCAAGCATAGGTTATGGAAGATTAGGGTTTAGAACTTGTGAGCTTGGCTTCTTCTTAAAGGGAATTTTCTCACCTTGATACTAGCTTGCTTTCTAGATTAATTTGAGAGTGAATTAGGATGATGAGAACAAGAGATGATGATGGAGCTTAGGGCTTTGGATGGCTTTAGGGTTTTGGAATTTCCTTGGAAGAAGAAAGGAAATGGATTTGGTCTCTTGTGTGTGTGTGTGGCTTCGTGAGATGAGGGGCTGCCCGAGGGTTTAATCCCTTGGCCCTAGAGTCTTCTTACTTCCTCTGTGTAGTTTGGCTCGTCTTCGTTCATTAACTATTTATGTCCGAACGTCCTAAAAATATTTCGGACATACCGTTGTGACCTATAATTTTTCCTTATTCATATTTATATTTTTCTTGAAATATTCTCACATTATTTGCATATTAGTGTATTTTACAGACTCCTTTGAGTCACCCTTAAGTTCTCAAAATAGCCTAATACTAACCCAAACGTCTCCAAATGTCACAAGATCGCAAAATTATTATTTTTAACTAATACGATAGAGATTAATTAAATTCTGTGAATTTTATTCCATTTTTATCTCATCTTTTCCTTATTAACATATTCTTAATTATTTATTAAGCGGAGTTTTAGCGAAGGAAAAACTTGGGTTGTTACACCATACTTCTCCTCCTGAACCGGGATAGCGACCTTGAACCTAAAACCAGTTTAGCGACCTTGAAGCTAAAATGGGATCGGGACCTTGAAGCTAAACTGGGATAACTCCCGCTGATTTAGGAGAATAATTTTTTAGTTTGTAGTTTTCTAATTTAAACTTTTTAATTAATTTAGTTTTTTTTTAATTTTTAGTTTGTAATATATATGTTATATTCAATTAAATAAAGTTTTTGATTTTTTGATTTTTTGATTTGTTAGTTTATCTAATTAATAATATTTATGTTATATGTAAATAAATAGTAATTAAATAATAATTAAATTAAAAATAAATAATAATTTTAAAAATAAATTAATTGAATGAAGGCCAAAATTTTTAATTGCGAACAAGTAATAATTAACGAAAAAATTATATGTTAAATAAAAATATGAGAAAAATACCAACAAAGACATTACCGTCGGCAAGTAAGCTGACGGTTAATGATACCGTTGGAACTAACCGACGGTAAAGTACCAACCTCCAAACCCTAAATCCCAAACCCTAAACCATAAACCTTCAGATAAATAGTTACCGTCAGACGGTTTCGACGGTAATAAGGTATGAGCTTGTTCCAGGAAACAATGATTGCACATGTTACAGTCGATGACAGTTGACGGTAACGGCATCAGAATAGCAACCGGTGCAGAAGTCAGAGCACGTGCCTCCAAACAAAGTTATGCGAATTTACCGTAGGTTAGTACTGACGGTAACAACTTCATAATAGCAACTGACACGTCTTCTTCAACGTTCAAATCCCAATAATTTAATGGCCCGTTACCGTCAGTACTAACCGACGGTAACTTGAAACGCCAATGCTTTAAAGGCTCCTCCCCTGCGGCAGCGACAACCCCATTCTCTCCAACCAACATTACTCCCAATCACTCTCCAACTCTCCAAAACTCTCTCCTAAACACTCGAACTCTCCAAATCTACGCTCTTGCCTCCGCTGCCGCCATCGCCGCCACCACCACCGCTTGAGGTAAAATTCTGATATATTGTATTATATATCTGCATATATTGTTGTATATCTGTATTTAGTATGTATGTATATAGTATGAATGTACGTACGTATGTATGTAAATATATTATGTGTGTATGTATATTATGTACATTATGTGTGTATGTATATTATGTACGTATATTATGTACGTATGTATGAATGTATATAGTATGTATATATATTATGTTATGTATATATTATATATGTATGTAAATATTATGTTAGTAATATATAATGTACAATAGATAGTATTATATAATGTATATATTATGTTAATTAGTAGTATTATATGTTAGTATATGTATGTTATGTATATATTATGTATGTTGGAATTAGTATATTAGAATATATGTATATACAATATTAGTATTATTGTTATTATATGTTAATATAATTGTTAATATATGTTAAGTTATTTTAATAAATTAATTTAAGTTAATTGTGCTAACTTATATTTTTTAATTTCGTATAGTTAGTACTAATGACCGGTGACAAAGGAAAGAAACAAGTGACAAACTACTTCCCGATACGACATGGTGGTCGAGGAAGGAGAGGCAGGACGCCCTCCACCGGATCACCGAATGGGGCAAGAGCCGATGGACGTCAACGACCATCAGCCTTTAGCCGATGATGCTCCGCCGCTGACTTTCATGCCTCCGGCAGTAGCAGATCAGGCCAGGTTCGGAAGCTACTCCGACATTGCTCCTCGAGCTTCCCCTGCTGATAGTCAGCAGCCGGAGACTCCAACGGGTGGTGGCCCATACACTGAGGGATCGTCGACCGAGGATCGGGCCCTTTTGCGAGTCGATCCCAGCTTCAGCGGGTATGTAAATATTTTAATTTATTTGTTAATTAATTAATTTAATGTGTTTTTATATTATTATTATTATTTGTTATTAATAAACTAACAAGTTTTGCTTTTATGTCTGTATAGGTTTGAATCTCACGCCCTTGGAAAGCGAGTTATGACGAAAACGCTGAAGAAATGCTATAGTCTTCCCATCTTCAAGTGGCAGGATCTCCGACCCGAAGAGAACGATCGCATGTACAATGTATTCAATGTGAGAAATTAATAATAAGTGCATTATTTTAAATATTAAGTAATTACATCAATTGTGTTATTTAATAATTTAGTTATAAATATCTTATTATTTTTTCAGCGTCACTTTATTATCGACCATAAGGAGGAGGAAGCCATGAAGAAGGCTTTCAACTATAGAGCTGGCCGATGCCTGCAGCAGCTCTATCAGGATATCAAATCGAGGAAGACCTCGAACCCCAATTGGATGACTCCCGACCAATTAGCGACGTTGAACTATACTGGGATGACCAGAAATACAAGGCCATGTCGACTAGCTCGAAGCGTGCACAAAAGCAAGGTCGGGGCGGTAACATGCACATTGGAGGGTCTGTTAGCTTGCCTTATACGCGGCAGAGAATGGTAATAATTTTATAATAAAGTATAAGTTAATTTATTAGTAATGTATATGTTGTAGTTAATTAGTTAATTAATTAATTAGTTGGTATTTATATATTTTAATGTAATTTTCAACTAAATATGAAGACAAAAACTCTTGCAAGGCCGCCGACTGATGTGGATCTGTTTCGCGAGACCCACACGCTGAAAAGTGACAAGTCAAGGTGGGTCGATGCGTGCTCGGAGGCAACCGCAGTAAGTATTTTTAATTTGTTGAATATTGAATTCTCTTTGGTATTGTTTTTTAATATCTTTTCATAATAACATTAATTTTTATCAATTATTTACGTAGGCTGCATTTGATAGAGATTTTTTGGAGGCTCAGACTCAACAGACGCAAAGTGCACCCCCTGGCAGTGTACCCCCTCCCGTGGACGAGGAGGAGATATGGAACCGCGTGTCCGACGGCCAGAACCGTAATCAGGTTTACGGCCAAAGCACACAATTGACTGTTAATGTTAGGGGGCGATGATAGATCTGCTTCTAGGTCTACTGGGTGTACACCAGGTGGGTTCGACGAGCTCTGGGAGAGAGTGTTCAAAATGAACCAGGAGCTGCATCACTAGGCGCTGAGGCTGGAGGAGGAAAAGCAAAGGCAGAAGGTAGAAAAGAAGAAATTAAAGGAGAAACTAAAGGAGAAGATGAGGAAGCAAAAAAGAACAACTAAACCAAGTTCTCCATGGGTTTATGCGCGTCATCGGTGGGTCTACGATGGGAGGGAGCAACACACAGAATCACCCGCTAGAGCTTCCCGACTCCTCCTCCTCTTCATCCTCTTAGAGTGAAGATGAAGACTCTCCCGTTGATTTAGGAGAATAAGTTTTTAGTTTGTTAAGTTTAAACTTTTTAATTAATGTAATTTTAAAATTTTTATAGTTTTAAATATATATATATATATATGTTTTGTTCAATTAGAATCTTTTTTTTAAAATTTTGTATCGTGTTACTTTATTAAATTAATAATGTATATGTTATATCTAAAGTGTATTTGTACATAAAATAAATTAAATTGCTGACTAACAAGTAATAATAAACAATAATTAAAATAACAAGTAACACATAACGCTTAAGTAATAATTAACAAGTGATAATAAATAATAATAAACATACATGATTAAAATAAGAACATAAGGGTAATAATTAATTACTTGAGGGTTTATGGTTTAGGATTTACATAGTGGCATTGGGTTTAGGGTTTAGGGTATTACCGTCGGTACTATCCGACGGTAAAGTTAACCCAAAACAATGCGTTTTGGACTCGAGAGGGGATGCAGAGCATGGTAAAATTGTTACCGTCGGTGATGGTTAGGCCGACGGTAACGAAAAACTATTTGGCACCAAAATTTGGCACCATTTTTTGCTTACCGTCAGAGAAGTTGGAGTAATCGACGGTAGTCTTCGATGCAAATGATGCGTTTTGTGACACTTGTTACCGTCGGTCACTACCGACGGTAACAAATACACAAAACATGTCGTTTGTGATTCGACATGGAACGTTGCGTTTGGTAAAATGGTTACCGTCGATGATGGTGACATCGACGGTAATGAAAAATTTTTGGTGCTAAACATTGGCACCTTTTATTTGGTTACCATCCGAGCATCTGATGGTAACACTAGAATACAAACGTTGCATTTTGGGGAGCTCTTTACCGTCGGACATTGCTGACAGTAACGGGGTTTAATGAAACGTTGTGTTTTGTGCATCGTAATTACCATCAAACTTTGCTGTTACAGGTGGTCATGTTAGACGGTAATGTCTCAGACCAGAACACTTAAGCGAATTTCTTTTCTCTTCTTCTCATTTTCTTCTCCCTGACTCCATTCTCTTCCACCACTGCCACCATAGCCACCACCACACCACCACTGCCACTGCTGCCATTGCGCCACCACTGTTATTACCTTTTGGTTCATTTTTTACCATGTCTATTTTTTCCCTTGTTTTTTTAGATTGCCTTTGTTTTTTTAGATTGCCTTTGGTTATTTTCAAAATTATGTATTGTTCACCTTTGTTTTTGTTAAATATAGGAGTGCATTATTGTCTTTTTGTTTATATGCATGAACTTGTAGCTTTCATATATGTTAAGATATGAACTTGTATTTTTCGTCTATGTTACGATATGAACTTGTAACAAGCTACTACTTGTTGCTATGAACTTGTAGCTTAATTGCGAGATTGAAGATTAAAGGAGATTGAACAAGGAGCGATTGAACAACGAGATTGCTCAAACGATTTTAAAAGTTTACAATGGCAATTAGGTATGTCTTTAACTTAATTATTATTAGGCTAGAGACTTATTTTCTTAGGATAGATTTGTAGGATTGGAGTTGTATGGCTGGACAGGGGGAAGGACTGCTTAGCGTTTCTTTCCGACATTGCTTGGATTGATGTACTGGCAACGGTGATTGTATATTGTTTATGGAGATTGGAGGGTCTATGTTTTAGAACAGTTTAGAAAATATTGTGTGTGATTGATGTATAATAAGAAGATTCAAGTAATTAAAATCGTTAAGTTCACGTCCATTAACTATGTGATGCTCATGTAGGATTTATAGAAAAAATGATTTCGTCGAATAGATTTTGGATGTACGATAGATACTACAGGAACAGAGGAGTGATAAAGCCAGAATTTTTTGAGGATGTCGACTAATTTTGTAAGATCATTACAACTATTCACCGGTATATGGCAGAGCAAAACATTAAGTGTCTGTGTTCTTTGTGCAAGCACTGTAGAATATTGAATGTCGAAATGGTTAGAATGCATCTGTATAAGAATGGGTTTGAGCCGCATTACTGGATATGGACCAACCACGGAGAGGTGGATGTTAATTGCATCAATGAGTTCAGTAGGTTGCATTACGAAAGGGGAAGTACGAGTCACGCACTTAGTGAACAAGATGATGAAACAGGAGGCTTTCAATTTAATGATAGCGATAGATTTGTAGAAATGGTTAACGATGCCTTCGACGGTAATATGGTTGACGAAGAACCTAATACAAAGTCTAAGAACTTTTCCAGTTTACTAAAAAAAAGCAAATACTTCGGTATGGGAAGCATCTGTCCATTCGAAATTATCTGTGACAGTTAGAATGTTGACTATGAAGTCAGAGGCTAATCAATCTTAGAGATCATTTGACCAGTGGCTTTCATTCATCCAAGAGCTAACACCCCCGAATAATGACATACTGTCAAACTTTTATCAAGCCAAAAAAATTTCTCCAAACTTGGCTTGCAGTCCATAAAAATTGACTGTTGTCGAACGAGTTATATGCTATACTATAAGGATGATGCGACATTAACTGAATGCAAATTTGGTGGCGCTGCTAAGTTTAAACCTAAGAGAGTTGGTCCAGGAAGATACAAGAATGTTCCATACAAAAGAATACATTATTTGCTTAATCCCAAGAATGCAAAGATTGTTTACCTCGATGAGTTCAGCATCGCACATGAGATGGCATTTTCAGAACAAGAGAAATGATGGTTGCATGACTCACCCATCTCATGGAGAAGCATGACAATACTTCTACCGAGTTTATCCCGACTTTTCCGCAGAACTCAAAATGTCAGATTAAGTCTTTGTTTGGATGAATTTGCTCCTAACAATCAATTCAGTATACCGTACTCATGTTGGCCTGTTATCGTTACACCGTATAACTTGCCTCCTGAGATGTGCATGAAAGATCCTTATTTGTTCTTATCTTGCGTGATCCCTGGGCCGAGTAACCCAAAATCTAAAATTGATGTTTTCCTTCAACCATTGATAAATGAATTGAACATGTTGTGGAGTCCAGGTGTGGTTGCGTACGACGTGTCCATAAAGCAAAATTTTATGCTGAGGGCATCTTTGATGTGGACTGTTAACACTTTTCCTGCTTATGGTATGTTGTCTGGATGGATGACAGTGGGAAGGTTGGCATGTCCAGTTTGTATGGAAGACACTAAGGCATCCTGACTACCGAACGTAGGAAAACAATCGTGGTTTGATTGCCATAGGGTATTCTTGGAACCTGGTCACATGTTTAGGAACAATAAGTATGGATTTTGCAGGAACAAAATTGAAAATGAAGAGCCTTCGCAGACATTTGGAGGAGAGTTAGACGGTTTCTGCAAACAACTAAGAGTAGAGCAATTAAGCTTCTAGGTTACGGGGAACAACATAATTGGACGAAGAAGAGCATATTCTGGGATTTACCGTATTGGAAAGATAACTTGGTTCGTCATTGTCTTGATGTTATGCATATTGAAAAGAATGTTTTTGATAATATAATGCCTACTGTCATGAACACTGATCAAACCAAGGACAACGATAAGGCAAGACTGAACTTGAAAGAGGTTTGTAGATGCCGGGAGTTGAATTGACAAGAGATTTCTGGCAGTCGTGTCATCAAGCCAAAGGCTTGCTATACCCTCAACTAGCAACAAGTTCAAAGTGTTCTTCATTGGTTGCAAACTCTTAAATTGCTTGATGGTTATGCATCTAACTTGGCTCGATGTGTAAATATCGCCCAAGGAAAATTGGTTGGAATGAAAAGTCATGACTGTCATGTGTTTATGCAATGTTTGCTGCTAATTGCATTCAAAGAACTACCAAAGAACGTATTGAAGCCTCAAGTGAACTAAGTAATTTCTTCAAGATTTTGTGCTTGTCCACAGTTAATGTTGAAGACCTCGTACTCCTGGAATGCAACATTCCAATCATCCTGTGTTTACTTGAAAGAGTGTTCCCTCCTGCTTTTTTTGATGTAATGGAACATTTTCTTGTACACTTGCCTTACGTGGCTCGAATGTGTGGTTCGATTCAGTATGGGTGGATGTATCCATTTGAATGATGCATGGGAATCTTCAAGAGAACGGTTAAGAATAGAGCTCAAGTTGAGGGATCGATATGCGAGACATTCTTGACGAAAGAAACTTCTTTCTTTTGTTCGTACTACTTTGGTCCTAATGTTACATGCAATAGAACTACAGTAGGATGAAACGACGACGGTGGAGGAATGCCTAATCAGTCGACCTTTTCTATATTCAATCAATCTGGTAGCGCGGCTGGAAGGGGAAAGGATTACTGGTTGAGTGCACAAGAAAAGGAAGCAGCTAACTTAGTTGTTTTGCTCAACTACGAAGAAGTACTTCCGTGCTATGATTAATTTCGATCGACCATTATAATATACTTTATTACATTAACATATAATTTACTCAATGGTTTATTACCATTGATGCATGTTTTCAGGATGTTTCAATGAGAATTTGTTGATCAATGCATCGATCAAATGTTTCTGTCGTGGTTTGCAAATAATTTATGTGTTTAACTTCTTTATATTATATATTTTAACCGAACAAAAGACTTTATATCATAATCGATTAAGTTTAACTTACTTTTAAAATGCATGTTTTTAGGTGCAAAATTATTCTAGTAACGATAGTAACTTGATGAGTTTGACATGGGGACTGATGAACAAAGCGACTAGTTGGCCCATTTATTTTGTTAATGGACACAAGTTTCACACATCTAAATGGGAAGCTAATCAAAAGATAGAAAATAGTGGTATTTGTGTCAATGGTGAATATTCTAATAATCATGAAACAAGCGTTGATTGGTACGGAGTGCTTCAAAAGATTCTTGTATTAGAATATGTAGACAATGGCCCATCTAATCACGTTGTACTTTTCTATTGTGATTGGTATGATCCTTCCCTAAATGGAACATGAAATCATCCGAATTACAACGTTACTAAGATTAATCATGCAAGGTGGTGTATGATCCATTCATTGTTGCAGAAAGAGCCAAACAAGTTTATTACGCTAGCTATCTAGGAGCTACTCAATTAAGATGGAAAATTGTGATCAAAAGCAAAACCAGTGGTCGAATTGAGTTGGATGGCATGCAATCAACGGAGCAATCATCATATGATCAACCGTATCAAGTGTCGGACCCAATCCCCGCAGCAATAGTTGTTCAAACAACAGATACGAACACATCGTTAGCAACAAACAACAAAACAAAAATGCTTTAACTTTCCAACTTCTATCAATAATTAATTAGTGATGTCGACAATGATGGGGAAGAAGAAAAAGAAGAAGAAGAAGAAGAAGAAGAAGAAGAAGAAGAAGAAGAAGAGGAGGAGGATTTTGACGAGCAGCTAAATTCTGAAAATGACGATGATAGCGTTTACCTTTCATCGGCAGACTAGCTGGGATTTGTAATTATTTGAACATTTTAAATATTAAATTTATTTTGTTATTACTATTATTGCCTTATACAATTTAATTGTGTAATTGCCTTATTTTAATATTTTAGTATTAATTACATAAATATTTAATTAGTTATTAAATATAAATTTCTATATGATTAGTAAAGTAGATGGCGAGCATCCTAATGAACAACGGGATCAGGATCCTGAGCGTGAGCATGTGGACTGACCCCGTCACGGGGATCATCACGGAGACCTTCTCTTGCATGCCTATCGATGCCCCAAGCACTCCTCCGCTAGCACTTACTCCCTCCCCAAATCCACCTATGGCTCCAAGCGTTCATCCCTCTGCTCCCATTGTCATTGAGGAGGACAAGCCCGTACCCTATGACAAAGACGTGGAGATGGACCCAAACTCGGTCCCTGCCGCGGCATCCCCACCCGAGTATCTTGGTTTACGCACTCGACAGACCGCAAGGAAGCGGGTCACCCCTGTGATCAGATGCTGGATAGCCTCACGGACCCACGATGCTGAGGAAGGACCCTCAACGCTACACATCAATTAGCGAAGGTTGTTCAACATACCCGAGTCGAGGTGGAAGACTAATGAAAAGGATGACTCTCCTGACTACGACTCCCCCGAAGGGGACTCAAACGAGGAGGACCCCGAGGAGGATTGAAGGTCAGATTCTCCGATCAGCAGCAAGATCATCATCTTCTTTATCGTCTACTGTGTTGATATTTTGTACTAACTAAATGGAGTAGTGTTTCATTAGTGTATCATCTTCATTAATGTTATATTATTTGCATTTTTAACTATGTAATGAATCTAAACATGCAAAGATGTATATATGGGGACCACTTTGTTGAACCAATATGCAATGATGTATATATGGGGACCACTGTGTAATTAATTGTTTGTTAAGTTTGCTATAATTGTCATGTTTATATATATCCTGCTTAATAATTGTTAAGCCTCAAGGCTCTATCACTTGCAATATATGTTTCATTCTACACGTGGCTCATATTTCATTTTCCGTAAATAAGTTGAGAAAATTTTCAAATTGGTCCATATTTTCAAGTAAAGGGTATTTTCAAAGATATTATAAGACTAAATGTATTCCAACCAAAGCAAATAACAACCTAATGAGTATTATTTACGACTTAAGCGTAACTAGCTAGCTAGGATGTTACAATTCCCTATTTTAATTGCTTAATTTTTATTTAATATTTTAGTATTAATATTAAATAAATATTTAATTAGTTATTAAATATAAATTTATATATATTTATAAATTATAAAATTTAATTAAAATTATTTATTAATATAATTATATAATTTATTAAAATTTTGATTAAAATAAATAATAATTTAGTAAATATTTAATTAAATAAATAAATATTTAATTAAATAAATAAATATTTAATTAAAAAAATATTTAGTATTAATTAAATAAATATTTAATTATATAAATTTCTATATATTTATAAATTAAAAAAATTAATTAAAATTATTTGTTAATATAATTATATAATTTATTAAAATAATAAAATTTTAATTAAAATTTTGTTTTTTTTTTAAACTTATCTATTACCGTCGGTTATATCCGACGGTATAGGTATCAACGGATATCAACGGACGGTAACAGAATTTAAATATTAATATTTTGATAATAAAATATTAATATCTTTATCGTCGGATACGAAAAACTAACCTACGGTAAAGGAATAAAATGTTGTTATCTTTATCGTCGTTATTAACCGATGGTAACCAGACGAATAAAATATTAATATATTTAGCGTTGATTATAGCCTACGGTAAAGGAATAAAATTGTAATATCTTTATTGTCGGTGTCCCCCGACGGTGGTATAGGAATAAAATATTATTATCTTTACCATTGCCATTAACCGACGGTAACCCAATTCAAATGTACTCACATTTGAACCGATTTTCGCCGGTGACATGGTAAATCTATTACCATCGATCACTTTACTGCTGGCCCAACGACCAACGATAATTTTGACGGTAATAGATTGTTTTCTTGTAGTGACAAGAGTGCATAGAAACTCATCTAGAGCTTAAACAAGTGACGTCTTCTAGTAGGGGATGAAGAGGGCTTCAACTTTTGTGAAGAGAGTATAAGGATTTAATGAGTTTTTTGAAGGGGTTTATGGCTATGAAGGTCACAATTTTGTTGCTGGTGTGGAGGAAGAAGATGGAGTTTTTGGGAGCTTTGGAAGAAGGAAAAAAAATTTGTTGACCTTTTTGTTTTTCTCTTTACTTATGTAAGTAAAAGTGTGAGTTTGAGTGAAAATAAAGGTGAGTGGCAGCAGATATGCACAGTTGGGAGGGAAAGAAAAAGGGGGAAAAAGTTGCTTCTAGAAATATCTAGTGTCATAGAAAGGACACATGTGATGCGAGGTGCATTAGAAAAAGCAAATAGGATAACTTTTTTTACTTTTCTGTGTATTGGACAAAAATAGACAATTATTTTCTAAACACAGGCAAAGTGAGTTCCATATGGGTCTCAAGTCTTTGTGGACCTCAGACAGAGACAGAATAGGCCTCGCAGACTAGCAGACCCGATTCTAACTTCTAAACCATAAGTCCAATTGACGAACAATCAGAAGTTTTGAAATCAAACTAAGGAGATATTATTATTTTATTATTTTATTATTATATGGTTCAAGAATATCCCTAATAACAGCTAAATATTGGTTACTGCATAGCAGAGAACACAATGTTTACGTTTAGTGAAAAAATGAGGTGTTACACACCATGACTTTGAAAATTCATTAGTGGTTTTGACCAAAAAATTTAAAAGTGCGGAAAATCGATAATTATGCACCACTCCCCTAGATGCAAAAACATCGACATATGTTGCTAGGCAAGTGTCATGTTTTAGCAGTGACGATTGTCACTATGATAACCTGAGTTATGCCTGCGGCTTTTAATCGCTACTAAAACACCATCTTTTGATAGCGACTTTAAATTGTTGAGCTCCATATTTTGATAGCGACTTTTAGTCGTTTCTAAAGCTTAATCTTTTGGCAGTGGCTTTAGGTTGCTGCGAAAACATTGTCTATAGTAGCAACAAATGTCGCTAGGAAATGTTATGTTTTAGTGGTGACTTTATATGTCGCAGCTTGACTTTTTGCAACGGAGTTTAAGGCGATGACATGCAACGACTTTTTTGTCATTGCCAGAAGGCATTTTAAAAACAACATGAGACTTTTAGCAATGACAAAAGTCACTGCGAAAAGCCATATTTTTAGTGGAATGGGAGAGGAACAGAGTTGGAGAGAAGCAGCCAGAGAGAGAGAGAAGCGACAAGGATGATTGATGAATGAGATATTTGGGTTTCTAATAGGATTTATATTTTATATATTTATTCTTTTAATTACATTAGATGTGAAATGTCATAAAAGTGCGTGTGTGACTTTTTAAAGACTAAGCAAGAGTGTTTTAGACTTTTTATATATACAGGATCCTTGTAGGACGGGGAGTATGATCCTGTCCCCAAATATGTCGCGGGGAGATTTTTGCTTTCGTCCCTGCTCTTGCAGGGGAAAAAAAATCCTTTCCCCCAAGAGCCCCCGTCTTGAGAATCCCTATGGATTCCTTATTTTATGGGGATTTTTGACACCCCCAAACCACACAAGCACTCAAGACATGGGTCAAAAAATAATAAGAAAGAAAAGGAAACAAATGAAAAAAATAAAGGAGATAGATAGGTAGATACGAGGTGGGTTCATTTCTTTTGGGGTAATACCTTTTCTCATATATATACACTGAAGAAATTAACAGACTTGATGAATAATGAGAGGAGCAAACCCTCGTGGGTGGTGATGGTCTTGAACCATCTTAAAATAGTCAATGAAAATTAAACGCAATGAAGGGATTTTAAACTCGAAGATTTAATTAAATCATGAACTTACAGTAAATATAAGAGTTTATTGAATTTTTTAAGAATTTATTTCAATAAATTTGTACAAATTTATTAATAAAAATATTAACTCATTTTATATAATAAAATTGTAAAAAAATTTATAAAACAATTTGAGTTAACTTGAGAATTTAATAACATTAAATAAGAAGGAAAGGAGACAAAGAAAAAAGGAAGACTAAAAAATGGGACTGAAACTGAAAGAAAGATTACGAAGAAGTAATGGGTAGCAATAGCATGCGGAAATTAAGTAAACTTAAGATTCACTCGTCAATTATAAATGCACCGCCATGAAACCGGAAATGGGGTGGGTCCCTCTCTTGTTAGTCCTAAATGAAACCAAACACAGCACGCTTCGGAGGAACACACATTCTATAATACTAGTGAATGGAGGGGGAGTGTACAAATGAAAATGGGACGTAAAAAATTCAAAAAGTTCATAAATAAAATAAAGCAGTTTGTATGTTTTTTTAGACGAGAGAGAGGTATATTGTCTTAAAAATTTGTGAGTAAAGGATAATTAAACATGCTCAACTACTTTATTAGTAAGTTATTAACCATTTAAACGAATCGAAATAATTTGTAACTCTTATCTCATATAAAACATAAGAACTTTTAAAATGGTATCACTCAGTAATCTGATCAATACTTTGATGGGGATAGCACTTGCAAAAAATTATTTCAGTGTCCAAATTAGAGTATGGGTAATATGAAGTGATAGTAGACATGTGAACATACTTTGTGGAGTAGTAAGATCTACTCTTTTATAATCTAAGGATAATTTATTAAGATTACGTAACATTTATAAGCTTTATGAAAGTTTATATTAATTCTAAAATGCTCATAATATTCACAAATCATTAAGAGTATATATATATATATAGATATAATCTGATTAAATGTCCTGGAGATATCATCTTGTCATGTATAGTTAAATTTAGTCCTAATTATGTTTTTCTTTATTATATGGGAAATACTTTGCGGCCTGAAGATATGCCCGACGCGGGTGATGGTCAACATTAATTAGTTGTTTATTGCATTTTCTCTCTCCAATATGCAGCTGCGATTTTTTTGTCCAATAAAAATAAAACACGTTTGTCGTGCATTTACAATACGGAAGTCTTAATCGGGACGTTTGGCATTGCTCTTACTCGGCGTTTGGTACATCACTGATTAAATTACGGATAATTTTATACTGTTTGGTTTCATATGCACAATTTATATAATTAGAAATTTACATTATTTTTTTGGTATATAAAAAATTATAAAATAATATACATTATTTATTATTATTATTATTATTATTGCTATTATTAATATTATTATTATTATTATTATTATTTCTATTTTTTGTCATTTTTATTTTTAGTAGTTTTTATTATTACTATGTTTATAACAATTATTATTATTATTATAATTATTATTATTATTTAAGATTACTTAGAAGTGGTAATTTAGATATATACTTCTCGTGGAGATAATTCACATTACTACTTTGAAGACAATGTAAATTATTAGCAACAAATCAATGTGAAATATCAGTAATTTAAAAGTTAGATTACTAGTAATCCGAATAGATTACCTTGTATCAAACATCCCTTATTACCTCCGTTTTTATTTTTTTTCCATCTTTTTATATTTATTTGTTCACTTTTCTATTTTGATGTTTTCACAAATACTTATTATTTTTTAAATTTGAATTAAATACACATAGATAGTAATAGAGCAAAGAGAGGGAAAGAGAGTAGTAAAACACATTAAATAAAGTTAATGTTGTAAAGTATTACTAAATTTTTTAAATTTTTAAATTTTTTAATATTTTTTCAATACATATGAATAGCACAAAGTGAATAAATAAATAAAAACTATGTAGTCTTACATTCGATGTCCCTTGCATCCAATTTATTTTGAGATGTGTCCCTCCTCTTTTCCCTTAACCCTGAGATAAACCAAACGCTATCAACAGATGCGCGTACTGATGAAGAGGTCAAAGCTTCAATATTTTACGTCAATTTTAATACTATTTTAATAATAAATAATATATGCGGCGCATAAAATTATTTTTTATGGCAGAGGTAAGAATTTCTCCAAATTCAGACGCAGTTTTCTGATTAGAAATAGCTCGTCAATATTGCATAGGTTCCGATGGCTCAATGGAGTAGGCTCTTCGAAGCTTTCCGAGATATCATTGTCGTTAATTTTGTTACTTCAGTTGTTATTTATTTTTCTTGTATCCCATTACTTAGTAGCCTAAATATATTACCACCATAGGCCTATTAGGCGTGGTCCCATAGATCTACCCTGAGAACCAAAGTACTTTTGTTCGTGGTCGTCCGATATCATATCATATAATATTTACCTTTTTTTATATTATAAATTCATCCAATTATATACTTTTTTTTTAAGTAACTAGAAATAAATTCAACTAATTTTATTTGTATGACATTTATGAAATTCATTAAATACAAATTATTCTCCTTTTCTCTAAACTTAGGAGTCAGAACCTATTAAACTAAATTCTTTAATTTTGTACACTATTAGGATGTCTGCATATGTGGGATCGGTAATTAATTTATTTACTAACTTATAAGTATCTCTAAAAATAGGACAATCGATCAACAAATTTAAAGTTACTTTATATTTAATCTTAAAATCATTTCGGTTTAACCACACTTTCCGAGTTTAAATATTTGAATTTGATTTGAATTGACACAGTTCTTGAGAAAAAATAAATAAAACATGATGACATTTTCATCGGATGTCACATAAATAGTAAAAAAAAAAATATGAATAAAGCTTAGCATATATAGAAAAATATGAATAACCCTATGGTGAATTGAACTGGTCTAACAAAGTACGGATTATAAGGCAATGCTTTATGATAATCAAACTGTGGCTTCAGCCTGCAGAGGGACAAGACAAGAGGTTCTGTTATCCTTAATCTCTAGGAATTATAATGTAACAAATAAAATTATATAAATATGCGAGTGTGTTTTTCCATTTCCTCTCCCTATGTTCGGGTTGGGTGTGGATTTGGGTCGTCCCACTTTTATTGACTTTCACTTTTGTAATGTCTCAGGTGAGTAAAAGTTCTCCTTATCTTCAGCCAGAAAAAATTAAGAGTACAGCACTCTGTCCCTAACCACATTCCAGTTTCCACATTCTCTCTTATACCTTTATCTTCTTTAGCTAGCTTCTATTTCTTCTTTCATACTTTTTGACTTTTTCTTCTTCACTGCCGTTAACTCCAACTCGTCCTTCATTATTTTTCCCTCCTTAACTTGAGTTTTATATTTGAATTTTATATTTATATCCCACTCATTTTTTATTATTTTAAATTTAACCCCAAATTTTATTATTATATTTTTGAAAAAATGAAATTGAGATAAAATTAAAATAAAAACAAAATAAATAGGTCTAATTATAATAATAATAATAATAATAATAATAATAATAATAATAATTAAATAGACAAATAAATGAATTTGATTGAGTTAAAAAAAAATAACAGTATCATACTTTTGGAGAATGGATCCTCTCATATTAAATATAATCATGTTATAAAGAAGAAACACAAACATTTTAAACAATTGAGACTTTTTAAAATTAAAATGACAAAATTAAAATGTTTATATTTTTCTTTCTATCAAATATAATTATATTTAACATGAAAATAATTACTCTGCTCCCTTTGTTTTTTAAGTGTCACGGTAGTGATTCACAAAATTAAATTAAAAAAAAGAAGCAAAAAACATGATTGGACGCACATAAAATATTAATGGAATCATGTCCTTTTGCTCTTTTTTGCTTATATAATGGCAGGCCGCTCTTCTTCTCCTCCCTAGTCCCTACCTAGCTGCTCTCCATTCCCACCGCACGCCCTCTCCTCNTCACAACCCCTCTCTCTCTCTCTCTCTCTCTCACTCATATCTTATTAGCCTACTACAATTAAAGTGCACTTAATTTGACATATAGTTAGAACTCAGAAGGGTAAATTACATAATTGGAGATATAATTATTAATATAGATGAAGGAGGGTGGTGGTGGTGGTAGGAAGCAGGGTGCAGCCTCACCCTGTGCTGCATGCAAGCTTCTCAGAAGAAGGTGTGCTCAGGAATGTGTCTTTGCTCCTTATTTCCCGGCGGACGAGCCTCACAAGTTTGCAAATGTGCACAAGGTCTTTGGTGCCAGCAATGTCAACAAGATGCTTCAGGTTCTATTCAACCTACCCACCCTCTCCTTATATGTGTTTATTCCTCTTCCTCTCGCCACTAATAAATATCTCACGTCTTCTACGGATTGATTTTTATCCTCTAAAAAAAACTTGTTTTAAAACACAAATCTATGATTTTTACCGTAAAATCAATAAAATAAAGAGTGGAGTTCATTTCTTTTTATTAATTTAATGATGAGTTTTTTCACTGTCTGTTCTGGTAGACAGGAATAGACTGATAGCTGTCTTACGGAGAAAAAAAATATAGTTTTGTTTAAATATCTAATGGAAACATCACATAGAACATGACATCCATAACAAATCAAAGTAGTTTTTAGATTTGAAATATTAGACTAAACCGTCTTTTAGCTAGGTTGTGAATGTTTAGTGTGATGTCAATTTAGTGACAGAAAGATTTTTGATATCAAATAAATTTTTAAAAGTTGAAATGTAACATTAAATAAATTCCAAAAGTTAATACGTGTCACTTTAGTTATTCAAAAAGACTATTAGACCTTATTTTAAAAAAAAAGTTGAACTTTTGAAATTAATTGTTATGTATTGATAGTGTAAATTTTTATAGTTAAATCTTTTTACATTAATAAAGATGTTTGACTTTCTTACGTACTATTTCAAATATTATATATTTAAAATAATTTAATTAGATCAACCGTAAAACTAACCATTAAACTCATTTTGAGTTTTTAAGGACCTGAAATAATTTGATGTCAAGTAAATTTTGAGGAACTACGGTGCACATATTTTAAATGTTAAAGAACTAATATGATTTTATATTTTAACTTCTAGTGAACGGCAAAAAATTTTCTAATATCTCCTCACAAAGTGTTTTTAAAAACTAACATAAATAAGTGTTTCACTTTATGTCCCTATTTTGGCTTCATCAGACAACAAAGACTCTTCTTGAATTTGTCCACAGTACATATACGGGAAAGTGGTCATTATCTATTATTTTTGCATTCATTGTTACAGTTAAAACACCAATACATATGGTTGTTGAGAATAATAAATCTTCGTTCCCTTGAACTAGTTATCTCAATTTTAAGTCTCGAGTACGAAGCAATTAGTAGAGAGTCATGCTAAAAATAAAATTGTTACAGTTATAACATTAGAAATAGTAAAATACAGATAATTCAAGTAAAAAACTACAATAGCTTTGATAAATATTACTAATTGATACTATGTAAAATAATTTTCCTTATATACCAACATTTAAGAATTTTCATGTAATAACTGATGATTTATGGTAATACTAATCCAATTTACCACTCTCCTGAGTCCTACGCGATATGTGGGTTTGGGGTATTAACTTTTCTCTATTAAAGATCATTAGTTTTTCTGAAAACTTTTCTCCATTAATTCGTATTTAACTCACCCAAGTAGAGTGAGGAGCAGAACAACAAAATACATATAGAGAATCTCAGCAAAACCAGAGAAAACTGCACGGCTATAGGACAAGCAACACAAATAAGAATGCTCTAAAGGGTTAATAGATCTCACTTCTAAGTTTATTGATTTAAATGTGAAAAATCTTACTTTACTCTTTAAACTCTAAAGTGAGTTTACCTCTTTCGAGAATCCAAATCTAAGCATCACAAATCAAAGAAGAGAAAACACAATTTTCAGGAGTGATACTTTGTTAATGTTAAAATTCATTTAGTAGAATTTCTTCCATACATGTTAAAAATAATAGATTCTTTTAGAATCCTATCTTTTACAAGGATATTACTCTTTTTCACCCATTTGAGAAACGAAAATCTACCACCAAATAGTTTAGCCAAAATGTTAAACAAATTTGAATGATATTTTAGGAATGAGGTAGGTTAGGATGACATTATTTTTAGACAACTTTTATATAATCCTACTCCCAAATGTGTCGGGTTCATGGTAGACCCCACATTACTTTTGTGAGTAAAATTGTAAAAAATTTACATGAATGTAAAATTAACAAAGTTTAAATATTATATTGTGGACTTTTTATATAAATTATTAAAATGTGATCATTTTTTAGTAAATTGAAACATTTTTTATTATTATTTTAATAAATTATTATTTTTATTATTTTAATAAATCGTCATAATTGGTGGTAATTTATGATACATTACCACATTTTAGTATGTTATTGAAAAGTATTATATTCTTGTAATTTTTTCTATACTATTTGAAGATGGTTTCACTTGTTTAAAATATTTTTATTTTTCTCTTTCATAACATAACATGATCAAACATAAATAAATTTAACATGTAAGGATCTATTTTTTTAAAAAAATCGTTATTATTTAGGAATACATATTTATGTTATATTGCTTTTTCTATTTGGACTTTTCTTTACCTAATTATGGTAAAATAGTTTTGGTGTAAACCAAAAGCCACATCCACATGACTACTTTTTCCAAGTACCACTTGAAAAATTAGAAAAGGCCAAAGAAAATTTGGCATTCGGCGCAGCATTCAATCCTCACATCGTACCGTCCTTATCTCTTTTGTCTAGGTTTCTAACTAATAAAAAGAATTTAAAAAATGAAGGAAAAAAAAAAGAGAAATTAATACTTCTTTGACAAAGCTAATAATGTACTGCGTTACATTTGTTTAGTTATTTGAAGACTTTATTTGAATTTTTTTTCCTTCATCATCTATTTGGGTGATATCCAATGGGAGCTCCTAAACGTGGTTTTGTCATCCAAAGTCAGGGTCAAGTGTAACTTCACAAGCAACGTGATTCTGAGAATCACATAGGTCACTGCGAATCCAAACACGATCTCTTCACTTTCTACGGTCATTTAAAAAAAATGTTTGATGTAACATACTCAGCTACTGTGCCACGTGAAGCTGTCTGTGTCGTGGCCATTTTTTAATGATAGCATATACAAATTGCTTATTTCATTGTCATAGTCCATTTAGTAAACATACAAAACGTTGTGTCAGATGTGACCCTCCTAGACTGTGTTTTGATTTATTAACTTACAAATCATAGTTTAGTTCAATAATTTCACTTAAATGTTCAAATCATGTTTTATGACACCAGCTTGTTCTGATTTAACCAGAGATTTTGAGCTCCAAATGAGTTATGCATAGCTATGTCAAATATCGGAAAGAAGAACTTTAACCATCATTGTGGTCTTACTCAAATTGAGTGAGTTGCTTTAGATAGAAAGATACATGTAGTTTGATCAAAACAAAAATTCATGTTTTAAGACTATAATCAAACTAAAATGTAAATCAACTTTGACAACAATATTAAAATGAATTGAATCTCAACTTGAATAATTCAAACCATGATTTGAGGTACCAAAGTAAGGTGGTTGGTTAAGGTGGTACGTGGTTCATTCCTATACTAGAGGTCTCGAAAGAAATTCTCGTTAGGTGGGCCTTACATTTTTTAGAGACTTCATTTGTGTTATAGTAAATTAATCAAATTCTTAATAATATGAGTTAGATGTCAATGGTTTCATCGAGAAAAGAAAAAACCATTATTTTAGGTGTGCAAATTAAAATTGAAACATGCTAACATAATCACTATGATCTTGTTTTTCAAATTGCTTCCAGGACCTACCAGAGCATCAACGAGGAGACGCAGTGAGCAGCATGGTGTATGAGGCAAATGCAAGGGTGAGGGACCCGGTCTATGGCTGCGTTGGTGCCATCTCTTCCCTTCAGCAACAGGTTGATGTGTTGCAAACCCAATTGGCTGTGGCCCAAGCTGAAGCGGTGCACCTAAGGGTGCGCCAGAATGCAACCCAATGGAACCAAGGGCACAATACCCCAACTGATAGTGGGTCCCCATCATCCAAGATCATGGAATCACAGCCCAGGCCTATTTTTGATATGGACATGGTTGTGGACCAGGCTGGTTATGGTAACTCCATGTGGTCATGCTAATATAATGATGGGTCAATGCACTAATTGGTCCATGAACTTTTTATCGGCATTTACATTGATCCCTCAATAAAAGAAAAGCCTCCAACTAGTCATTGAACGCTCCCAATTGGTAAACGTTACCCTCGTTAATCCTTGAACATTTCAGATGAAATGATTAACAAGAATAACGTTTGAAATGTTTAATGATCAGTTAGGACATTTTTTTGTTGAGAGACCAATGTGGACCCCGGTGAAAAGTCTGGTAATTAATTAGGGCATTCCCATGACCCAAAAAGAAAAATGCTAATATAATGATATAATTAAAGAACAAGGCCTTATTATTTTCTAAAGTAATGCCTTGTATACATTAGTAGGGTAGAAGTGGTAGTCTAGAAGAAGTGGTGGTTTGTGGCTGTGGCTGGGTGTGGTGGTGAAAGGAGCCGTGGCGGAGGTTGTTCGCCCGCTTAATTGCTTTGTTTTGCGTGATAGGTTTTCACATTGACAAGTGGTTGTAAATATATGGCTTATGATATGAAGGGTAATATTGTGGACTGTTTAGTTATGGCTTGCATGAGGTTTTTATGTTGTTTTTCTAGTGATGCTATGAGTTGGTCTTTTGAAGTTCAAAACAAGGAAGATGCACCTACTGGCATTTACTTAAGATTTTCATTTAAGTAATGCTGCTTCTTTGTAATGTTTGGGTATTTGCCATAATACAATATGACATTTTGAAGTTGAATATTAATGCGGCTTTGTTCTCTATAGCAATCTTTGGTTTTCCTTGGCTTTATTTTGGGCTAGTCTTTCATTCGATTATGTTTTTTTTTTTTTTTTGGTTAGGGAAACATTTTTAGCATTTAAAAAAGGGTACATAGTGTGCTATACATTGTAAACCAAACGTTGAGGAAAAAAGAAAACCAAAAACAGAAGACTCCTGCGTAAGGCCCCTGAAAATAGGACTCTTAGAGTAATGGAGGAATGTTACGGGTGGTCTGATTTCTGTTGAATTTGGTTTCAAGAGTGAATTTGACCTATGATAACTTCAGAATTTGGTTAATGTACTCTTCGTTAGAATGGAACCCTGCACTACTTTACAGCTATGAGATAGTTGTATGCCCTTTGGATAAATGTCATTGGAAGCCTTATCATTCCGGAAAAAAATTTAAGCTTACACTATATAATCATTGTATAAACCTCGCATACGAGTATGGATGAATATCCAAGTACACATATACCAAGATGAAATAAATATACTATATACTCAAGTTAAAAAGTGTTATAGTGTCAAATCACTCGTACATGAGAGAAGGTTGAACTTGTACTACTTTATATGGCATATAAAGATTTTTTATTTAGTTCAGTTTCAAGAATTGCTTTGATGGATGTTCAACCCTTGCTATATGCCTTTAAAGTGATTTGGGCAGCCAAGTTAGGTGGATCTTAGCTTAGGAGGCTACGCTTAACAGGCACTCAAACATTATCATTTCGACAGTTACAGCTCTAAATGACTTGCAATCACTGGACGGCCTTAACGGAACTTTTTAGAAACGGAACTCAGGTAGATATACATATTAAATAGCATAAGCATTCAATGTCACTACCAAAATTGAGGGCATCCCGTTCCTTTAAATAACATTGTATAAGGCAAACAAGAGCATCCAAATTTACCAATTCATTAGCAACCGACTTAGCCAAATCATAATAACCAAACCAAGGACAGATGAATGTTCACCTCTAGCACTGATTTTCCTCTTCATTCCTTGCGTGTTCTGCATAACCTTTCCCGTTTCCTTCTTCAGAGAGATCATTGTAGTAACTGGAATCAACCCGCTTTTTGGTCTCCGGTTGCCTCCCTGGAGGGCTCCCCATCTTTCTCTTGCGATTGCTCAACATCGATGAAGCATCATCTATCATCTCTCCTTCTTCTGCATTGTCTGCATCAATGTCTTTCTGTAATTGCTCCTTCATGCTCATGCGCTTACCATCTCCGGTTTTGTCATCGTTACCATGATCTGCCTCATCGGGTTTAGACCAGCTCTGTCTTCTCTCGTGCTTATTTTTCTCATCCTCAACTGCCAATTCAACTCCATCTTCGAGCTCCCTCTCAATGAGATCATCCTCATCCAGTACATCTTTCTTTAATGTCATTTCCACACGCTCCTTCCTCCTTTTTTCCAATGCAGCCTTCACTTTGTCTTTGTCAATCATCTTCATTGCTTCTTTGGGTGAGTGACCAAGAGGGCCTTCCCGAAGCTCCATATCTTGACCAACATTATTGCTATACTTGCGTGAACCCGGATCATCCTTCTTTCCCACTTCTGCAGCATCTTTTGCCCCAACTGTTCTGTCCTGGTCTCCTGAAACTGTGCGTTCAATCCCAGATTTAGATCTATTTGCCACTTCTCTCTTGTCATCTTTCTGAGGAAACTGTTCAGAGTTCCGAGACTCTCTAATTTCCAAGTCCACCTTGTGATCAGTAATGTCACTACCCATTTCTGTACTCCCATCATTGCTTTGGTTTTCAGTTCCTCTTGCCGCAGCCACGTGATTTTCTGCAGGTGAATGCTGGGGAGCTGGATGAGAGGATACATATTTTGAGGCATGCTCCTCGTTCACAGTAGAAGCTTTTGTCGCTGCTCGTGTTCCCCCTCCACCGCTTCCTTCTACTTCACTGCCCTGAGATGGCGGTATTCTATTCTGCTCGTATAGCTCCAACATTTGATTGCTAACCTCTGCAAGAGAATATAACCGCAAAGGCTCAGACGATTATATCAAAACATTTAGCTAGTACAACACATAAGGAATCTTTAACAGCAAACTACCCATGGCATAAAACTTGGTCTTTTTTCTCTAATTAAAATGCCTAACTTGATCAGGAAGAGGTAACCATCCAAACACGTGGAAATAGAAATTATCATCATGGGAACAAAAAAGGGTATCCAATCGGGTCAATTTTCTTAATATGCATATGATTGAGGGGATGACACCGACCCTCTAATTGGCGTGGGGTGACATCAAACTCTTGCCACCAAACCTTGTCCCCATCTGATGGAAGCTTCACTTTCAGGAACTTGGCAGCAAGGAAAATGGCACCTGCCGCAATATGATGTGGCTTAAATTGCAGGCAGAGCGATGTCCTCAGCCTGAAAGCCACTTTCCAGTGTGTGAACAAATATATATATGTATATAAATAAAATGAATTCAACAAAGTTAAATTGGAATAAATGGCATCTTAACCATACCCATCATTCACAAAGTTCCATGCAACTTGTGCCAGGGCATTCTTTGCAACATTGAACTTCTTTATTGCCTCAACAAGGGGTTTATAGGGATGTTGAACATTCAGGTCAAAACCTAAGGTGGCAAGTACAACCCTCTCCCCAAGTAAAATTAACTCTTTCTGCTGCTCATACACATCCTGCATTATTTACCAATTCTATTGAACAAGTTTATATACAACAATTGTAAGAGAAAGAGAACCAAAATATACAGAGCAGTGTTAAAAAAAATGTACAGAAAGTGTTACAGAGATACTTTACAAACATACAGCTGTTGGGGAAAAAGGTGGAGTCAGATCACGATAGAGAACATTTGCTAAATGATATAATTCCCAGCAACCAGTTTCTATCTAAATAGTAACTAAGCACATGAATCAAATCATTTTAAGATTTCTCAGAATTTACAAGCCAGATAAACATTTTATAGGTTTCGAAAGAGGCCACATCTACCACGTTTGAGCACATACATAGTATAACCTACAAGGATGTATTGACTAGAAACTGACAAGCTGGAGGGAGGGCTAGTCTTGAAGCAAATATAAAAGAAGACTACTCCATTTTACACAACAAATGGAGTGACACAAACAACAAGAAAGAATGGGTTGAAAGTAAAGGCAGCAGCAATATGATTTCAGAAAAATCCAGATGTCAGAATGTGGGTTATTGCTATGAACTGGTCAATGCACCGGCAGTAATAGAACACCTTCTGTTTTATTCTATGTGCAGCTGCAGGATCCTTTTTGTAAATAATCTCATAAGAAACAAGAATAACATCCTTTAATGGACGAGGAGTCTCTTCAACCTTCCCAGCAAGGAACATACAGACAGTTGCAATGGTCTGCAAAAGATGTATACCAGACAAACTGTGAGATTCCAATTTAGCAATCTTTAGTCCAAACTACTTTAACATGTACCATTGTTTGGATATAAAGTCAGAACATAAGCTCCTGACATCAAATAAATAATTACAGCACTCAAATAACAGTGTGTAGAAGTGTTGAAAATTCGAAAGTTACAAATCAGAAAACTTTAAGTAGGAGTTGAAGTTTGAACTAACATATAAGAACAATTTTAAATGGAATAAGTTGTGGTGAAAGATAAAATTTTCAGAATCATAAATCTCTCAAAGTAGCAAATTTAGAAGACCCATTCATCCCAGATAGATTGACCTGATCTAAACAAGACTTCGCAAGTAAGTTGAACACTCGCCAAAAGTAAAAATACGGTGCAAAAAGGACAAAAGTATTCACTGATTAAAAATCCCTATTAAAGAACAATAAGCACTGCCCTCAGCTTAGAAATCTTTTCTAAAAAAGTAAAAGTCCTTAGTTTTCTAGAATATTTTGGAAATTTTCCAGATTGGGTGTGCCTCATTTTCAATATTGAGAATAGCATAGTAGATAAATGTAACAAACAATCTCACCATTTAAGGAATATTTATCATGAAAACTTCTGCATATATTAAAACAAATGTAATTGGCCTATAAATCAACTCAAACTTGTAAAAGCTTGTGCATATAATATTACTTTGCTTTACACAGCAATACTTGCAAGTAAATAAATAAAAGGGTTGGCAAGCTATCCAAGACCAAGCATATGCTTTAAACAGTTGAAAATACATAATATTACATACAAAAACCATCCCTTAGGTATCTGCCAGCCTGCAAGGCATGTCATTGTCGAACATTGAATACTAAATTAATAAAAAGGATTCCACACAGAGCTCAAATAGATCACACAAAACTAAAATCCAACTAAGCAAAGGTATGGACTTTGAAGAGGTAAGATGTCAATAATTTCTATTTAAAAGAACGTCAACCCACCCTTCGGTCATTCGTTGCATGAGATTGTCGAAGAAAGAACCGATGGCAAAATATTATGGCTGTTGCTATAGTTACCTGAGGCCTGCAGGAAGCAAAGTTACAACCGATATGTAGAACTCCAACCAAATTTTTACAGCAAGGTATCATCAATATTTACAACTCAACAACAAAATTCAAGTGCATTTGAAAGGAAAATGGCATCTATCTTGCAAGACTTCACATGTATAATGCTGCTTCACAGTGCTGCTTTTCATTATATCATGCAACACAAAATTGCATTAGTTGGGTGTATCATTCATATACACAGCCATATGATTCAGTAAATAGAGGTTTGGAAGGGTGACATAGAAAGACAGAAGATGTAAAATCATTGTAGTAGAAGCATAAAACTCTTCAGAGCAATAATCCCAAACAAAATGTAAGAAGAATGTGACACCAGAAAGTAATGAAGAAATATTAATAACAAAATCAATAGCAGCAAACTCACACTTTAAGTCTCATGCCTAAATCCTGTAAGTATGTACAGTATGACTTGCGCAGATATGTCTCTTTCTTCAAGTCAATTTTATCCTTTCTTGATGGTGAATTTTCCTCTATTTCTTTCCTAGACATATACCAGCGACCTACTGTTTCCTCGTGCTTGTCCTTAGAACTTCTACAAGAGTTGCCATCAGGTGCTCCATTATTTAACAACTCTCCAGACACAAGTCCTGCCATATGTACCAGTTTTTCTGGGCACTGAATAAATTCTATATCACTTCCTCAACATCATGTAGCAAATGATTCTGGAGGATACATAAAAGTAATCGAACATCAGGTACATCAAAACTTTGACTGCTATAACAGAAATACTGAAATAGTAAGTCACTAAAAAAAATATTTTTTTATTGTAAAAAAAAAATACAAATTCTGATAATTATCCAAAAATTTAAAAGGTGTGAAGTACCTTAGAGTAGTTACATTTTGTAACTTGAATATTGCTATGGAAAGATCCGGCACTACCTTTAAATGATTAAAAACATATCGCAAGTTGGGCACGGTAATTGTAAAAGAATGAAAAACAAATAAATACAGTAGCAGTTCTGTTTTAAATTTGCTGTTTAGTAAATAAGTCTGATGCTATAAATGCAGAATATAAGCCCCTGATAAAGTAACATTACATCTCTAGAGCTAATCTAGTGTAGCTTGATACAGCTTCAATAATTAGTAGCAACTTACTACAGAATCCAACAACCCAAAATTTGAAGACAAAAACCAAAAAAATTAGTAATTCAGACTTAAATCATTAAATGCAAAATGATGTTCCATGTGTCGCATAAAAACCTTCACCGCTTAAGAGGATTCCTAATCTTCCCTTAGAATGCTCTCTTCTCTAAAACAAAATGTATTTTTAAAATAGTTGTGCTCCACATACATGAGCTGTGAAGATCCATTAGGTGAAAGGCCCTTGAAAACCATCACATCAGCAATTCAGCATTGTAAACGTGCAATTACAAAATCCTATCAGACAAAATAGGAATAACCAGGTAAAATTTTAACTATTTTTTCGGAGGATGGGGAACCAAAGTTTTAGAGCAAAACAATTTAGTCCCTGAAGGATACACACATAATCAAAGCATCTTGATCCCTCATTCATCTTGATCAAGGGACTAAAATATTAGAGATTTGAGCTTAGAAGGATCAAATTGATAAAATTAGACCGAAGGAATAGTCCAGGCTTAGGTTGTGTGGAGGTTTTCTCTCCATTTAACAAAAGAGAAAATGGGAACGCTGTCTTCAATTCAATTCCAACGCTACCGCATAGTAAACGATAAGATTGGGGAGAAGAAAAAAGTGAGACCCCTTTTCAGCAAATGTAACACAAAAGCTTCAATTTTTCTCATTTTCCAACGAGTTCATTTTCTGGAAGAGCTACGAACCCTAATCTGTTTACAAATCCGAAAAATGCACGACGGAGAAGTGCAAAAAGCCCCCAAAAAAAAAACATCTAGAACACAAATTCCATTTCCCAGACAAGGGAAAAAAAAATCGGTTCAATTAAGTCCCAAACGCGCGAGCGCAGTGAGAGAAAAATGACCGCCAAAACATCACGGCTACAGAAAATTAAAGCCATTCCAAAAGGGTTTCAATAAATTGATTCGAAAAATCGAAAATTTGGAGGCAAAGGTGATGTAAAAAAAAAGGAAAATTTGGTGTTAAAGTGAAAATGAGGAAAATTGATTAATCAATCAAACGCATCGGCAAAAAAAAAGGAAGATAAAGATGGAGCAGAGTAAAAAAGACAAATTGCAAGAGACTTACGTAAACGAGACGGAACAGCTGGAACCCTCGCTCGTCTTCTTCTTCTCAGATGCGAGCTACGTGGCCTTCGATTCTCTTCTCTTCTCTCTCTCTCACCCTATCTCTGTGTCTCTCGCAGAGGCTGCAACCCGAGCTCCACAATCTCGTTGCTTTTGTTTCTTTCGTGTGTTCGTGTTTTTCCTTCCTTTTTTTTTTTTAAATCTTTTTATTTTATTTATTTATTTATTTTATTTTATTTTCCACCGGGTTCCCCTCCCATAATATGGCGTCCACTAAACTAAACTAAACTAAAGAGAGTTTGCATGGTTTATTTCCCTTACCAAAAGAAAGATGGCATGATTTGAAGCACTCGCTACATATGCCAATGAATTGAATGAATCCCATGTGTGTGTATATATATATTATCAACTTAATTTAGTCTTAACTTACAACTCTTGGTACTGAGATTGACAAGGATACATGACATATCATTCCTTGTTACATCTCGAGACAATCAATCGAAGTGACAAATATCTCGAGATTATGTAGTCCAGTAACCGTTACACAATAACAGATGTCATAAATAGCCACCAATACATTTATAATGGAGGTTATGCATTTCAGTAATCTCATCAAGGTTTCAAAACAGCCCATTTATATTCAATTATAAGTTGTTGCACGCATTATGTAACACCCTAGCTAGCTACTTACGCTTAAGTTGTAAGTAATACTCACTAGTTTGTTACTTCTCGGTTGAATTACTTTTAGACCTACTTTTGAAAGTACAATTGTTACGAAAATATAGACCAATTTAAATCTTTTTCTTTGCTTTACAAATCTTGATTTTGGAAACATGAGTCGCATTTGTGTCATGACAAATCATACAATCCAAGAAAACTTGAACGCTTAAGGGGACATTTTAAAGACTTAATTACATAAAGTCATTATCATTCACACATTCTCACCAAGTGGTCTAGGGTTTACAGATATCGTCACTAAATACATATATACACATATATACAGCAAGTACAGCTATGCATGTGGCCCGTAGTGTAGCTACCCCTACTGTCCCATGCGACAAAAGGAAAATAACACATATACGTGTGCCAAGTTCTAACAGACCGTCTGCTTGTCACAATAGTTGTTTGCCTCGCATGAGTTTCAGAACCTAGAAGTGATAATCCCCGTTCCTGCTATCGTAGAAGGTTGACTTTGCTGTCGCGCCTACTCAGCGACTTCCATTGTATGATCTTCAGCCTCCTCATTTGCGGTCCCTAAAGTAAGGGTCCACTCTCATGTCCGCGTGTAATTTCCAAACTCTGCAACTCCTTTCCCCAGCATTACGTGTTATCCTGGAACCATAAGTAAATGGGAGTGAGAACTTGCGTCCTCAATGGGAATCCTTTGGGATAGACCTTTTCTTTATATTCACTTATGGTCTCGTCGCTTAGAGGGTTTCTAAGTTATAAAGTAAACAAAAACTAAGACACCCTACTTCATTTTAAATCCATACTAGTCTTGAGCAGCTTTATCTATTTACTAGGTGACGGGGAAAATCTAATATTGAATTACCTATTAACAGGTTATCGCACTTTCTTATTCCAACAGAATGAGAACAGTGGCTTGCCGTGTACATCGAAAAAGTAAGGATGCACTCCTTCTCCAAAATATACTTTAAACCATCGGATTTTGAAAGAGTTCGTGGAAGGAACTTTCGAACACCTTGAAGGACGACATATTTTTTCGACCTTTTAGAGATATCCAACCTTCTTTCCGATCTTCGTACTTATTAAAGTGGAATAAGCTAAAGGAGACATTTAGAGTGGGAAGAAGATTGAGATATTCACATAAGGCTTCAAATGCAAGGATGAAGGCCCAACTATTGGGATGGAGATGAGAGGGAACTATTCCAGTCACCTCTAAAAAGGAAAGTTCAAAGTTGCTAAACGGTATTCTCAAACCTAAGACATTGAAAAAGGACTCATACATATACATGAAAGGAACATCTCCTTCATTGTATGGAAAGCATATACACTTATCTCGGGAAGCTGGCATAGTAATAAACTTATTAGCAAAATCTTTTTCCCGACTTACTCCACCAAGCAGGCAAAACAATTTTCATGTTCTTCCTCCATGTCGGTTAACATCATCAGTACTTCTTGCTTTACCCAATTATACTTCTCAGCATCTACAGCACGACAGAGGCGACGAAGTCTAGGGGATATGGCTCTGCCCATACTTACCTAAACAAAGAGGGGGAACCAAAACCTAGAGACGTGAGGACTGACATATGAAAATTGACACAAGTTTATACCACAAAATTAAATACCCTATGGTTCCCCAAATCTATTACTAGCTTATGATATGTTTTCACAAACATTCACCATATAAGTATTGTTTTTCCATATAACCCTAACCGTGTTTTTCCAGAAAGGAATTGTTTTTAGTTGCAGAAAAAGATGAAAATGTGAACATTCAACAAGATCACAACAAATATTATTTTCAGAAACAAAATCACAATTTGAATACCTAGCAAAATTCTCTAGAAACAAGTAATGAGAGCAATAAAAACATGCAATATTTTACGACAAGGAAAGGAAGAAAAAAAAAAGTAAAGAAAATACTCGCAGGAGGATGAAGATAATGGCGTGTAATGTGCAGTTAATGAAGCTGCAACAACGATTCTTCAAGAGAGATCCAACGAAAAACGAATTATTGGAGGAGTAAAGAAGGAAGTAGAAATCTCGCAGAGAAGAAGAAGAAGTGTTTTAGAGAAGTTTTCAGAAAAGTAAAGAGAGGAATTTGAATTGGGGGAGAAGTTATAAACTTCCTTTAAAAGTTAGCACGAAATACTAAACGTTTAGGGGCAATATGGTAAAAACATTGCTAAAAGAAGGGGTTAAAAGAGGAAACTGAGACATGCTACAATCACATCAAGCCTCAATTCCCGAAAAAGTCATGATGGATGTGCATATGGTAAGCAGGTCAGGATTCTATAACGTTTGGTTTACTTTTACATAACTCGGCATGTGCTTTACAAACACATGTCGGGGCTTATGTTACGGGCTTAACTTAATCCTGACTTTCAACTCTTGGTACTGAGATTGACAAGGATACACGACATAGCATTACTCGTCACATTTCGAGACAACCAATCATAGTGACAAATATCTTGGGATTATGTAGTCTAGGAACAATAATCGTTACACAATAACAAAGGTCATAAATAGTTACTCATACATTTATAACGGAGGTTATGCGTTTCACTAATCTCATCAAGGTTTCAAAACAGCTCATTTACATTCAATTATGAGTTGTGTTACATGCATTAACTACTTACAAACGATTAGGTACAGGAGCAAACTATATAAAGCAGAAACATAACATACAAGAGGTATATTTTGTTCATTACTAAGATCTATATACTACAAACTCTTATTTGGGAGTCAAAGTGTCCAACGTGGACCCGCCACGTGGCGGAACCCCCTTTTTTCCTTGGGTCCAAACCGAACAGGCCTGACGCGACCCGGTTCGAAGAAAAAAAATAAATTTCCCCCAAATGTTAAAACCTAAATCCCCAAATCACCCACCCTTCATCATCATCGTGCTCTCCCCTGTCGTCGCCCCCCGGCATCGTCTTCCCCATGCCGCAGTCATCGTCATCGCCGTCTCTCTATCTCGTCTCGTGTCGCCACCGCCGTCTCGTCTCAGCTTCTCTCTCTTGTCGTCTCGCTTCGCGTCCTCAACCAAGTCGTCGTCTCGTCTCTCTCTCCCGACCTCAACCAAGTCGCGTCTTGTCGTCGCCACTCTCCGTCCCGCGCCACGCACTCTCCACTGAGACCCACAAAGGTAAGGGGAAGGTCAGACCTTGCTCCAATATTGCCCTTGAGTAACCTTGCTCCAATATTGCTCCACCGAATAAAGTTTCAAAAATTATGCATGCAGCCACTTTGCAAACACAGGTTGTGTCACTTTGCTGTTTACAACACGATGATGATGAAGGGTGAGTGATTTCGGGATTTAGTGTAACTACAGATAGCAACCTAAGAGGGGGTGAATTAGGTTTCACTTGATTTTTCTCGATTTTTGTTCTTCGTGAAAGAGAATGGTTTCAAACCTTAATTCTGAAACTTGAACCCAATAAACAGCAATAATCAAATTGGTTAAGATTGATAATGCAGCGGAAAGATAAGTTACCGTAAGTAAAGAGTGTAGGGATAGAGAAAATCATACCAAGAGATTTATCCTGGTTCACCTTCAACCACCGAAGGCTACGTCTAGTCCCCTGCTCTGATTCAGGGATTTTTCACTACGTAATCTTGTGTTGTGTACAACCTCACAACCGATGCACTTACACCGACAATTTCAAGAGAACAAACCCGTTCCCCTGGTTACACAGTACCCTCACCAAACACTACGGTGATAATCAGAATTTCCTCACCAAACACTACGGTGAATATCAAAACCACACCGAACACTATGGTGCCACAATTGATTCACAATTGTTGAAGAAGTAATACAATGGCTTTGCCAATCCTAAATTCAGGGTTGGAAGTTTTCCTGAATAGAAAGCACAAATGATATAACAGTTAAGGCTCAAAGGCTTTCTGAGTTTTGGATTGACAATAAACTTGAAAATTGATCAGAACTTTGTAATTGATGATAAAAGAATGGAGTTCTGGAGTTGTGCATTGGTTTGTATGAGTTCCACACTTATATAGGCATTGCTGCCTTTTCATGAACCATTGCCATGGCTTACAGATGCCAAACAACACACTGTTTCATGAAAAAAACACATCATTTCGTGTTGGTAATCGATTAACCAAGTGTGGTAATCGATTACACACATAACCATTGCCAATTTTCAAATTCTGTGTGATGGTAATTGATTACCACGAGTGTGTAATCGATTACACACACAACAAATGCCAATTTTGAATATTTACGAGGTGATAATCGATTACATCGAATTGGTAATCGATTACTCACATAGAAAATGACATATTTTCAAATTTTTGATGATGGTAATCGATTACATCAAGTGGGTAATCGATTACACTTGCAGAAAATGTTTTCCAAGTGTTACAAACCTTAGAAAAGTGTTGCTAATTGATTTTAGGGTTTTAGGAAAAGTGTTGGACTTGTTAGATTAAAAACTTAATGAGCCATTAACCATATTATCATAAACAAGTGCTAACTATTAGACTCTAAGGTAAAAACACTTGAACCTTTAATATGTTAAATGGTTGAGCTCTTGCAGTTCGTTGATTTTGTCTTTGCCTTTTTCTTGCTTTTTATTGATGTGTGTTGTCTTCATCAAAACCTAGCCATCAAGGTCAGAGAGAGAGTCTTCTTCACATTTAGGTTTTAACATTTGGGGGGAAATTTATTATTATTATTTTTTGAACTAGATCGGGTCAGGTCGGTTCGGTTTGGACCCAAGGAAAAAATGGGTTTCGCCACGTGGCGGATCCACGTGTGACACCACGCCAGCGACGTTAACTGACACGTCATCACCGTCCATCCCCAACCGTCCATAGAGACCAAAATCAAACTTCCACATTTTACAGGGACTAAAACCAAACTTTTTCATATACAAGGACTAAAAACTTAATTAACACACACACACACACACACATATATATATATATATTATTTTTAATTTTTTTTTGGAACATATTCCTTAGGAGAAGTGACATTTGTACGTACATAAAGAAGTAAACTATGTTGACATCGCTTTTGTTTTTTATTTTATTGTTGTGTATCTATACATATGTACATACATACAATAAAGAGAATTGTTAAATATAATTGTTTTTAGGGCACAAATTTGTATTTCATTTTCACCTTCACAATTATAAAGCTGATGTTAAACTCTTATTTGTAATTAATAAAAATTGTTACCTATAAATTATAAAGATTTGCAGACACGAAATGCCTACATCCCACTAGTCTAAGATAATATGCTTAATAATTGAGTTTAATTTTGTCATGCTAATGTTTTTTTTTTTTTTTTGTGCGTGTCTCGTTACATATTGTTGTATAGTTGTGTTAATAATATAATTGTAAATTGTAGATTTAATTGATTTGATTCTTGGTCGTTGTATCTTGGCCGTTGTATTTTGGCCGTTAGATTTCATCCTATTAATAGGCTTAACTTCCAATGTACAGAATATACTGAAATATACAGACATTCATACATGTTACTCTCTCCCTATTTTCTACAAGTTGAAGTAATATGATGGATTTTGCTACTAAGTTTAGGAGACTAATTAAGAAAGACAAATGAAAAAAATTTAAGTTTTTAATGTATATTTTTTAATAACATTTTGGTGTGTTTAATGTCATTAAAAATTTATAAGTCTTATATATTCTTTTAAGAAACCTTACCACTTTTGGTTTTATAAATAGGGTAAAATGTTATTGTTTACCTTACGCATGTATTAAAATTAATTATAAAAGAAAAAATAAATTATAATTATTACGAGAGACTTTTGATCAATCATATATCATATATTACTATTATTAAAAACTTATTAAGTAATTATCATGCAAGCTAAGCAGTTTTAACAAAGGAAGAAACAATGAATAATTAAGAATACATTTATTTAAATTTATTTGGAAAAAATCACTTTTTTATTTAAATAAATAAATTCTTATATATTTGAATAAAATTTTTATTATATTCAGAATTTAAAAAAATATGTTTTCAGATTTTCAATAAAAACTAAACAGTAATTTCTAAAAAAATTTATTTTCAACTTTATAAAAAATTGATTTTTTGAATCACTTTTTTCAAAAGTTAAAATGAGCACATAATTTTTTTCCTAGAATTATGACAATGTTTAATCAAAATATAATAAAGGCAAAACACACAACACAAAGGTGACTCACCTTGACTATGGTTAAGTACATGTAACATTCGATAAGTCTAGACGGACTCGTTCCTCCTTTTAGATAAGTTTAAACCTTCTCTTCAACTTAAATTTTAAATTGTACTTAAAGGAAAGACAAAATGATAAAAGATGATGTGAGATAGAGGCTAGCTCTACGCTAGAACAAAGTAAACTGAACAACCAGAGCAGTAAACTTGCAAGTAACCCATGATGATGCAATGGGTTAAAACTTAAAACTGGTCAACTATGTCCTTGACGATGCATCATCATCCCTTAATTCTGCTTCTTTGTCAAAACGGCAAGAGAAAGTTCCATTAAGGATGAAGTGGGAGAGGGGGGGGGGGGGGGGGAACTTTTGAACGTTTAGGTTGATCAATAGCTGTGCTTAAGATAAGCGTTAAAGCCGTTAAAATTTTCCTTCAAGTGTTGGGTAAACATAAGCTCAACTAAATTAGCTGGAGCAACAATGGGTATAAGATCAATTTGGATCATTACAAAATACAAATGATTATCAATTAATGGGTTCAATGTTCCAAGAAATTCCTACTCCGAAACCTTGCACGTCCATCACACTCCTCTTGGAAAAACTCAAGTAAAATCGGCACCAAATTCCTACTCAAACCAACTCGTCAAATTACAAATCAGGCAACGAATCCTGAAAGCATACCCTATGCACCAGGACTCGGCCAGTACAATCTGCATCACTTCTTATAGGGTGATTTGATCATCGAAATTCAATGCTTCCTTTGATCTTGCCTTTCTCCTTGCGGGTGTACTTTGGTCATTGCCTATTGATACTTTTCACATGACCCAAAATAGAATTCAAGAGAGGAGAAACAAATAACCTTCACATAACTTTTTTCTTTTGATATTTTATTCGCAACATTGCTGGGAGAATTTGCATTATCTAATACAACATATGATGAGTTGAACTACAGTCAACTCCTGTACAGAATTACTATAAATTAGGTACAGAAAAAAAAAAAAAGAAGGAAAAAAGGGGATACCAAAGAGCGGTTTCTACCCCCATGAACAGATTGCACTTTGTTACTTGATTTTCACGCTAGAGTTGCTCTCTTGCCTTTCGCATCCCTCGACTGCAGTATTTGCAAACCGATTATGGAAAAAGGAACAGTTAAATACAGTGACGCACTAGTAGGTGCAAAGATAATATGCACAGCAAGAATTATTTTAATATACATCAAAAGTAAAACATGAGGGTAATTATTATTTACCCAATTAAGTCAGGGAAATAAAGCACAAAGTTCCATATCATCAGTATTTTACATGAAGGCAATGCTGAAATCTGAATTACTCTCGTCCCCCTCTCGCGATTCAAAACAGTTTTTATTTTGTAGTTAGTGCATAAATTAAAACATATGTAGTACACATGTAATTTGAGAAATTAAACAAGAAAAAACTCCATTAGCTGTATCACACCACAGCCCCTATCATCTCCTTTTACAATTAAAAAACACATCACCATTTTCAGTCACTCAGGAAAATTGAGATTTTACAATTTATGCAATATCAAGTTTAAAATTTACGGAGTTTAATATATTTTAATCTTAGATGAAGATTTACTTTTTTTTGACTAATGAGATAGCTTCAATTCTTATGCAAGCTATTTGAATTATGAAGTTAATGTCTGCTAGAGTTTCCAATTAACTGTCGATTAACAGAGCTATTATTTTTTTCTTAATGTGAATTGAAGCTCATGATGTCAGTTTCCCAATACCCGACAAGCTAAAAAATCCCCCCTTGGCATCTCTAAACATGGATTGAATGCAATGCTGTCGAAAATTGAATACATCACAAAAAGGAAACTACGTTAATCCAATGAAGTAGCATCACCTCCTAAGAAATATATGAATTATGAAGCAAGTTGAGGCTGAGTGGAGCTATCTGCCCCCAGACCCGTGTAGGCCTGCCCCTGGTTAAATGTGGTTCTAAACAGAACCTCCACATAAAGACTTAACACAGAGACTGAGAGGGAGAAAAATAGGGAGGGAGAAGGAGAAACCTGGGCAGCAACGGATCTCTTTGAATCCAGGAACTGGCTATAAATGCTGTAGAGTCTTCTTTTCTCTTCATCTGAAACAGATGGCCGAGCCTTGGAGGCAGTGGTCTTCAGAAGAGCATCTGTAATAACCGGTGTTTTCTCTGACCCAATGGCATCCACATTGTCTAAAACATCATGAACTGCTGCTAGCTGTGCATCTGAGAGGAGAGCTTGGAGGTCAGCTCCACTGAATCCCTCAGTCATATTAGCTAGGGTGGCCAAATCTATATCATGCGCCATTGGTAACTGCATTAATTAGAAAGTGTTATTTTGATTGAGTTGAGAAAGAAATATCTTTGATAGACCATTGAGGCTGCATTCACACAAGGCACATAGGTAAACTTCCATTAATAGAAACAGCAAGACTATGTGCTAGGCTCCCTCGTGAAATAGGTAAACTTTCATTAATAGAAAAAGCAAGACTCTGCAAGGCTCCCTCATGAAACTCCAAAATATTGAAATTCAAAATTATGATGGATTAACCCCCAAGTGATATTCTAAAAAAATCTGCTGGAATTCAATGTTATCATCAAGAATGGCGCTCAACAACAGACACATTATAAAACATTTCAAAAAGCATCCTTATTCTTAAAATAGTGGGTCTAACTCCACCCCAAAAGCTAGCTCAAGAAGGGAGAGCTGCTCGAGTGTTTACATAGGATAGGCCTTGATACAAGCTTAGAATTGAGTGAGTCTGATTCAACTCCAAAAGCTAGCTCAGAGGGAACTAATGCTCATTTTCCATAGATAATAACTTCTGGTTTGGTCTCTTTGTCCTCCACTCAAATTTCCACTCTTGCCGTTGTTATTTCTTTCACTATTCTTATTCTGGTTTGGTCTCTTGGGTCTTCTAGTGTGGGCTTTGATAACTGGATGAGACCAATCAAATAATTAAATGATAAATAAAAGATTAGCAGTTCGGCATTCTTGGGATCTTCTCTGGCGCACATATCCATTGCAATGATTCCAATGAAAAGCATATGAACAAGTAGAATATTTTATCCCAAAACATATTCCTCAATTAAAAATCCCAAAGCAGTCTGCACACATGAAACAAAACATGGACCATACATACAGTCAAACATACCTTTCTAGAAAGTACAGACAGAATTTCCAATCTCTCTTGCCTAGATGGAAAGTCGCAGAATAGAAGTCGATCTAACCTACCAGGTCTCAACAGCGCTGCATCAAGTAAATCTGGTCTACTGCTTGACATAAAACAGCTATCAGTATAAACAATTCTCTATATATATCTCAAAAAATAGTCAGAACAAACAAGCCTGTCCTCAATTGTAAACTTATCACAGCCATGACGTTTTTCCAATACTTTACAACTAATGTGCAGTTGAGTTAGTTTAAAGCAATTATTGACTATGATTCTATGATTTGAACCCAATTGTTTTATTTTTGATAAATGCGCACATGCTTGAGAAACTAACCTGGTTGCAGCAAATACAAATACTCCAGTTAAAATCTCAACACCGTCTAGCTCAGTCAGAAACTGTAAAAATTAAATATATATTGTGGTCAGATTTTATTCATTGAAGCATAAGAACGAAGAGTGACAAAATTATACTAACTTGATTAACAACACGATCGGTTACTCCAGTATTGTCATGCCCTCTCTTTGGGGCAATAGAATCAAATTCATCAAAAAATAGTAGGCATGGTGCTGCAGCTGTTGCTTTAGAGAATATATCCCTAACCTGAAAGCAGCATTCAAGACTCAGACATTCTAAGCAAAATCAATAACTACATTATGAAAGAATCTAATAAATATTACACACCGAACCAAAAGAAACAGCTTAGGTCACCTAATGGCTAATGGACATTTAATATCAACTGGCTCAGAGTTTAGAAAGTTAATTTTGAGTCATTTTGGACACTAACCAGATTTTCTTTTAAATGTTAAGCAGAGAATATATATGGATTAAGAAACATAATTAAATTTGAAAACAGCATAAACCAATAATAGACTAAAGAAAGTGTTAATGGCCTCTTACAGCTTGTTCAGAAGCACCAATATACTTGTTCAACAGCTCCGGTCCTTTCACTGATATGAATCGTAGTGATGAAGCAGCTGCAGCAGCACCAACTATATGTGTTTTACCACAACCAGGAGGACCATATAAAAGGACATTTGACCGCAACCTCAAAGGGGCTTGTGCAAAAGTTTTAGGAAACTTTGATGGCAACTCTATCATCTGAAAATGATTTAACAACAATAGCAATATAAAATGATTTTAAGAATTATAGAGAAAACATGCAACACAAAAGCAACAAGAATAAAATTATTGCTCAACTATATACCAAAAAAAAAAAAAACCAATTATGCATCTGACAATCCCTATACTCTGCAATGACCCTGATTTCAATACAGGACCTCACTTCCTGATGCTCCTTACAGATACTTTAGAGTATGACTAACAGCATCCCAATAGTAGTTCCCTTTTTCTTTCATGCATCGCAAGAGTAGTCAGGTCCATCTTTTTTGTTTCTTGTGCATTGCTATACTAGTTCTAGATGAACACATGAACTGACTAACTACTCACTGAGAAAACAATATTTGTCTCAGTTACAAGATAATTCAGCATCAGTACTATTATCCTATATCATTCTGGATCATCCAGTACATCATCATCAATTCCTGGTTTACTTTTCTTTCTTTCTTTTTCTTGATAAATGAATAAACCAACTAAAACAAAGAATAAACTGAAAAGGGCTTGGAGAATAAGGAATTCCATAAAGAATATGCAGCAGATCAGTGTAACAAGAGGTCGGGACTTGACTGTGAGCATGCACCACACATTACAAACAGGTCAGAGGAAAAAAGCCTTGGAGTTATAAAACCATTCTTGGCCTCTGTTACTGTTAGGGCCCCTGACCCTTTCTTCTGTCAGGTTTATACAAGGAGCAGGAATTGAGCAAGAATTAGACAAATAACAGAAAATACAGCCTAGAAAAGTTAGTTAGAGGGAAGGGAAGTTAGTTAGAAACAAGCATAGACTAACTAGAAGGGTACAAAAGAGGGGATGCAGGAGCTTAGGGTCTTTGTCAAATCATTTGTAAGAATTTCAGATAGTTAGAAGCTCTAGAATCCTCCTCTGCTAGGGTTCTTCAGCTTAATTGCAGAATTGTACCAATTCTTAGGGACTTCGGTGATTTCACCATCCATTATCAATAAACAAGAAGTTCTTCCCCTATGCCAAGTTCTAACAGCCTCCACCTAACAACTCATGCTTTTATTATAATTGGCTATTGACAAATACAATAATGTTAATTAAAATCTAAAAAAGAATTGACATATAAAATAAACTGAGAGAACAAGAGCATGCAAATATTTTAAGAATTCTGACCTCCTGAATGGCATTTCGAATGTCAACAAGACCACCCACATCATCCCATCCAGAACGGCCACCATCAGAAGCAGATTTTGTGATGTCCCGCATTGCAACTGGTAGAAAATCGTGCATCGCCCGGGAGAAATCCTCCCTTAGTAAAGCAGGACTCTTGTGCTCATAAGTGGCAGCGTTAGACGGCAAAAACCGACAAACAGCAGCATGGACAGCTCTGTCAACTAATATTTCCTAGAAAAAATTATTTATTAATTACATCTCGATGCAGTTGACATAGTTATGGATAGTTCATTCCTTAATGATATCTGAATGGCCAATCAAGCATCTAAGATAACAAGTGATCAATCATGAAGTGCAAAGAACTAAGAAGGGTGAAAACAAGACCATGTTTAAACTTTATCAAGTTATGGAAAAGTGATTTTACATTCCTTACGTCTGATATAGATCATTAACTAACTGAATTTGTGCATGAACATTTCACTGAATGCCTCATGAAAATTCACCCCCCCCCCCGCAACAAACCCCACAAAAAGGCCCCCTTTGACCACTGCCAATAAAAGGGCTGGCATATAAATGAAAGACAAGAGAACATCTCTAACTCATAAAAGAAGAGGCAAGCATGAAATTTGTAGTGGAATGCCTATCCAATAAGCTGGGCTGCTTTCCTATCTCTAAATTGCCATACACATGGACCACATAACAAGAGTAAACACATGGCGACAAATATCAACAAAACTGACCCCCATCAGCAATTTTTACACCAGAATAGCCTAACTAATCACAACTGTGTAACAAATCTAGAAGAATTTGAATACCAGATCATAACCATCATAACCGTCACATTTGACAGCCACGTCAAGAAGGACGTCATCACCGCAATGCAAGTAACGCCTTTGTATTTCATGCTTCAACATAGCTTTACGCTCTGAAGCTGCAGGAGCCGGAAGCTGTATGTGGAAGTCAAACCGTCCTAATAACAAGAAATTGCCAGCCAAAAGATGAGAAGCAAAATGCATATGAAAATAAAAATTCAAAGATTACTAGAGTAAAGATTCTTTTAAGATTCTACTATAATCTGATAACCATTTACATACAAAATTGCAAACCTGACGAGCTCAAAGATTGTGGTATTTTCTCTAGAGATTGTATGGAAGCTATGAAAGCTACTGGTCCAAATCCACATGATTTCCGCCTCTTCTCCTGTTTGGTATGCCAGTAAGGCAATAGAATAATTAAGCATCAAAATGAAGATAATGTATTAAAATCTTTTGCACATTTCTTAGTATGAGCTTCAATCACTCATTAGCTCCCTGAAAGACAGCATTTACTTCTACAGAGGAGTACAGGAACTCTCTTTAGCTTGAATGTCTTAATGAGGAAACATATCAAGAGACTTGTATTTCTTACCCCATAGTCATCAATGATGTCAACTAGAAAATCTGTGAGTCCAGCAACAGACATTGAGGGCTGAGATCCTTCGGAATCAGAGGTAGAAATTATGCTATCAAGATCATCAAAGATGACAATGGAAGGTGCGTGGTTTAAAGCTTCAGTTACATGATTTGCAAGTTCTTGGCGAATAATTGGGACTTTCTCCAAAGCAAGTTTTGAGCAGGGCACAAAAATTCTGCAAAGCATTGAATACTGATTTAATGGAGTAGTTAAATGTACAAGAAGAATGGGAAAAAGAAATCAGAAAGGCAAGAATGAATTAGAATTAACATCAATACATATGTGCTAAGATGTCTTTGTGATTCTCAAGGGATTCAGCAACAGTCCTTGATAATACAGTTTTCCCAGAGCCCTGCAAAAAAATATATTAAAATGTTAAATGCAAAGATAATTCAAGCAATCAAATAGGCAATCTTTTCTTTAGGCAATGTCTTTAATCTGTGAAGGTACATAAGAAAGCATCACTAAGCATAATGTGGAATCTTAACATGAGCAGATATCTAAAGCTCAAAGACAAGGAAGCATCCAGTAATATGTCCTCTGATGTGGTAAGGCAGCTCTAAAACAAAATTTTAATTTTGGGGATTTGGTTAGGCCTTGCTTCCTTGAAAGTTTTCAAAGAAAATTACAATTACAAAAAAATGTAGGTAAATATTTTATAACTTAGTCATTTAGGTATTTACTCATTAAGCACTCATTAAACTACATATTTTTACCAGAAATATTTTCAATAAGTAGTTGCTCATGATACAAGCTCATAAACAGTGTAATGCTTCTTTAAGGTGGTATTTCTTTTACTTCTTTCTTTACTCTATTTCCGGGGTTTGCTATTTTAAAAGAATATTTTATTTCCATCTGCTTCGCGGGAGTCTTCTAATAGTCCCCTCCTTAATCCAAGGGGGGAAAAAGAGCTCTTAAATACCTTTGAATACCTGTCAAGAAGAGTAAAGATGCAACATGAACATGACATTAAAAAAAAAAGCTGTGCATGAGAATTGAAGAGTAAACAAGTAATTGAACTTTGCAATGGCTATCAACATCCAATCATCCAGCAATTAGAACTTCCAGTCTGCTAATAGCCAAATTCATTATCCATTAAACTTATTAACATAGTAAAATTAATTCTGTACTCACTGGAGGTCCATATATTAGAACATGTCCAGGGAGTGGCAAGTTGCGTGAACCAAACCACAAACCAGATGCTGAAGATAACAATACCAACATCCCTGCAGCCAGCAAAAAAAAAAATAGTAAAATATCATTTAAGGGAATCAGATTGCATGAGGCTGCAACCATCGCAGGGATAAAACATTCAAGAGAGTAGACTTCAAATTCATGAGCAGCAGCATCAAGTGCGAAAACAAAATCATCCACACCTCAAACTAAATCTAACAAATATGCAAATGTGTCAGCCATGCTAACGGCCCAAGTAACTCGGAAAATGGAATCTAAAGTAACAAAGTAGTTCACCGTATAAAACAGGTAGCACAACACTCAAATTCTTTCCTGATAAGAATAAGACAATACTTGCATCCTCGTGACAAAGGGAGACCCCACACCATTGTCAAGAACCTACTAGCAAGCAGTAGTCGAGAAATAAGGAAAAACAGAAATCAGGAACAGTGTTACTAGCCATGTGCTCTACATAAGAATTATTGCACAAGCCTAGCATAAATAAAATCCTTAAAAAATGTGTGGCATCATTTTTGCTCACTTATTCTATCTTCTCTTTCTAACCTCTCTGTTGTATCATGGCACAAAAGCACAATTGGAGGAGACTTCATTTGCAAATTTGGAAAGCTTATTACACATTCTCTAGCTTGAGGGGTAATGTGAAGGAATTAGAAAAGTTTTACAACCAGAATAGGAGTTAGTTTGTACAAGTAAATAAAAAATGTATCAACATAAAATGGCACTATCAAAATAATATAGGTTTATGTGTCAATGTTATTTATTCCTCCATCCCATTTGCCTCATTCTTTTCCCTTTCCTTTGCCAACAGGGATAACAAAACTTAATCATCATTATCTCTGACAAGCACGAAAAATTCCCAACTACAACCGCTGAATAACATAAAACTGTGGCTCAGAAAGCAGCCAACACATATAGAAGTTAAGGTATAAAAATAATCGTGAGAACAATGAATCAATTGGAAGAGGAATGGACACTTCAACAGAAAAAACAAAAAACCTACGATTGGTAACATCAGATGCAGGTTTCTCCATCCAGCTAAGGGAAGATACATTTGAATTAATGTGTTCTTCAGAGGCTTTCTCTTCTATAGAATGAATAGATACAGGATCACCTAACTTCATCCCTTCAAAAAGCTGCAGATCCACAACATTGATGTTACTGAGGCTTTCACCAAGAGCAACTTCATATGCATTAAGTTTCCCATGATGCATATATTCATCACCAAAGGTCAATATAAATAACGTTTCAGCTGTCTTGCCACTGTTCTCTGAAGAATTATATGCTACAGGAACCTTCCCATGATTCCCAAACCTAAAACAGCTTAATTCGAAATGAAGCAAGGTTTTACCACCCATAACCAACGAATTCACCTCTGTGCCCGTAATGGAAGTAATTGCCTCAAGCTGTGCAATATACCATAGTCGAGCAAGACTCTCTAACCCCTTTTGATTCTGAGACTCATTTGCAGCCTCTTCCTCTGCCTTGTGATTGGATTCATCAGAAAGAGCTGCGACAACTTCATTGTTGATTGACCAATCTGTAGAATCTACAAAGACACCTGACATAGATTTGGCAAGCAATTTACCATTCATGCGATTCTCATGGCCATGAAAAACTTCTAGACCATCTTTCTCGACAGCATTATCCTGCTTTGGTAGTTTGAATTGGCAAGGACAAAGAGAGATGGAAGGAATATTATTTTGCAAAACAATATCACCTGCCTTCAAATATATCCCTGTGCAACCATAAAAGCAATATTCTCTTTTAAAATTGGATACCAAAATTGAGACGATAGATAAAGTTCTCGACTGAAATTGGACTATATTTACATGTACACACATTTATTTTCAATAACAACACAAAATAGCAAAGAATGACATGATGTCGACCTATTGATAGATGAAGGCAACAAAAGCTATAGCAGCACAGGCAACATATAATGCAACATTCTTTAAAAAGAGAAAACGGAAGATACAAAAGACTTTTTGCTTGTGTCTTATGTGAGAAGCTTGTTCAGAATTGGTCTCTGGTCTGTTTTTACATTGTTCTGCTGATTTCTCTTGCTGATATAGATTTGTTATCCCTTTTTGGTGATCAATAATGAGTGTACCCTAGGTCCATGGACCAATTTTTGTTAACTAGCTCTAGTGGTTTGGCAGTAGAGAGCCTAATTTTCTATGGCAGTGCACAGTCTATGCTACTACTAGGAGCATTTGGCATGTGTAATACTCATTTGTTTGATTAATGGATTACTGACTCAGCAGCTGATTTAGGATAAGAATAGGTAATTGGACTCAGTTAGAGCAAATACATGATCTATTTAAAGAAGTTTGCCTAACAGGCATGCAAAGGGATCGGGTAGCTTTGCAAAATTGATGCCATCAAATGCAAAGATTTTGTATGACTTGCTCTATGTATAAGGTAAAAGTCAAATAACAAGCTTGTAGCTCACTGGTAACAGAACCAGCCCTCATCTCTAAGATTGGGGGTGAGGTGATGATGCTGAGGATCCAATTCTCCACTAAGCCACTTCATCCCCCATCCCTCCCTAAGTGCTTGCACCTCCAATGCGCCAAAAGAAGGAAGGAACATAGGAAAGGGGTCTGCTATCCCCTTTGCATTTAAAATCATGAGATGAAACTGAAAAGAAGGCAAGCAATCATATCTTGAGGTAATCAGGTTAAGAATCTCCTATTGAAAGTCTAGCAGTGTACTCTAACCAAAAACACCAAATCCCCAAAAAGAGAGCACACATCTTCAATGACAAGCTCTTCTTTTCTCTCAATCCCATGGAAAACTCAATAATAAGTAGAGGGAAAATCCAGTGCTTACCAAATTAACAGACAGCTTATTCCCTGATTACCATAAATGACAGCATGATACAGCTTAAAAATGCAATTAAGGACAGCTTGTCTCCTAACTACATATACAGATACTGGGTGCAATATCCTACACAAATTAAATGTATGATGTGCATATAACTTGATTATAAAAGTTTGTGGGTTATGTAAGATGGATATTAGGATAACTTGACATACATGAATGCAGGCCAGCCCTCAAATAGAGGCGAAGAGACTTAGCTATCATCACATGTCCTTCAGCCACAGATTCTGAAAACATGAGATGAACAATTGCTTGTCTATGTTCTTTCTTGTCAGTTGAAGTTCCATTCTCAACTTCATTAACAGTTGACCCGCCTTTGGCTTTCATAATATTGGTTCTGGAAATACTAGCATTCTCCTTCGATATTCTTGGCACTATGGAAACCAACTGAAGCATGTTAAATGAGAAGTGCTTCGCAGTTTCTGGGTGAACAAAAGCAACAGAAGTAAGCCCTACATGAAGCTCAACACCTTTGACATGTGTACTGGTATGACATAACACCCCTGGATCTTGTATACGGAGAAGCATCTTTGCAGTGCGTTCGTTATCACTGGATCCCAGATGTGAATCTCCCACTGAATCCAAATTTCTTTTGCGCCTTTTTGGAGCAACTGCAACTTCAGTTCCTGGCATGAGTTGTACTGATAATGTCTCGTGTTAGATATGTCTCACAATACAGATATACAAAATTATTGGCTTAGTAATTCAAAAGAGACTTGTTTACACTAGAAGTGCAACATTTCACTAACAAAGATAATGGCAAATAACTAAGCATAATAGCACCCCACCCCAAACACATGATATCATCCTATTAATAATAGGAAAAGGTAATGGCAGCAATAGGCATCATCTTACCCACCGCTTTCTTCGGGAAAACAGAAGCCACATGGAATGTGATGACAGTGTGACCATGCAGCCACAAAGGAAATCTCATACCTTCATGAACAATTCTGACCTGCATCAAGTCATCATCAGCATTATATTAATATTAACGCAATACATTCAGAACAAACAGATGAATTACTCCTCAAACTGACTGAAAAACAAATCAATAAGGTAGATGATAAACAAGGAATTAAGAAAACTGTAACCGGTCTAAAATAACAGAAACTATAACCGCTAGATTCACTGATTCAAGATAAAGTGTTGAAAATACATAGTTTTTATTGGTGCGGAAAAGTTTAGGATGAGGGGACGCTCTCCCCGTTTCCAAGGTGGCAACCTACCAACCTAAATGAGAATTTACAGCTCGATTACAGTACTGGATATTCCTGATATCTAATCCAAGACATAACCTTGTCATGAGCAGAAAGTCAATTGTGTGAGCCAACCTTGGGAAAGTATAACTGCATTCTCACTAACACGTCCCTATATCTAATTATTCTTCTAACTATATCTTTCCTGTTCAGCATTGATTATGGATAGTCTACGTTATTTCATTTTGGATCATACCCTCACCCATTCATGTGGGCTGATCAGCCAAATATATACAGATAGATTATAAATAAAATTACTTAAATACTATTACTCATTATGCCAGTATTACTCCTAACTTAAGAGTAGGGGGCTTGTGGACCAAACCATCTCTCATTCATATGAGCCAATCGTCCAAAATATATTGAATTTGTATTCATCGTTTTCGGGCATGACGAGCTTCTTTGCCCGTCTAAATGGTCTCTAATAAAAGTTGATCGTTCACTCTACCAAATACTAAAAGTCTTTTAGCAAAATATTATTTATGATCGCATTACGTTCTCTCATGATCAGTCGCCCGTCATTTATGGAATTAACACCGCCCAACCATTTACAATAGGTTAGCTCAATAACATATCAAATTCAACACCATCATTGTAACAGTTACCATTTTGTCATTATTAAATATTTAACCGTTGGCACTCTAAACTATAGAGGGCATGTTCTAAGCTTAGTTTCAATACTCTTCTACTAATACCCTAGCCTTTTCTTCACCTGATGACCAATCAGTCTGACCGATTGGCCTTCCTAGAAATTTGTTTGGAACGCATTCATCGTGATCTGAGAAGTACAAACACTTCAAAATAGACGTCATGTTGTGTATCGATGGAAATATCATAATAATTAAACATATAAGTGCATTTTATTATGTTTACAATGATTTGTGCTAACTTTAAAATCCGCTTTTTTCCCTCTTTCCAAATCGTATACTCATAGACTTTGATCATTTGAACTGACTTGAGTGAACGAACAACGATTACACACCTGGTTTAGGATAGCAGCCTCAGCTTGGTCGGAGTTAAGCTCCAATATCTCCCAATCATCCTCCGTGTGAGGTTCAATAGTTACGAAAGAAGAATGAGCCACGTTCGAAGCAGCTCGCACCTGAACCGCAGCATGATTGGGCAACGAAATGCATTCCGCGAATTGCTTCGAAACCTACGCAATTGAACTTTTTAGAATCGCAATTGAGAGCTGAACCGATAAGGTGAGGGTGGAAAGGGGAAGAAGGGAAGTTACCTCGATGGCGGGAGAAGCGGAGGTGGCGCCGGACCAAGCGACAAACCAGAGGTTCGGAGGGTGGGTCGGGGAGCGGAGCTCGAGAGCGAGGATTTGAGGGAGCGGAGCTGATCGGGTGGACTGGAGAGTTTGGATGAGGGAGAGAGGAAGGGATACGAAGCAGTTGTTGATGCCGCCAACGACCTTCACCTCGAACTCCATGGACATTGGTGGTGTGATAGGGCCAGAGCACTGTGCAACTGGCAATTGCTGAGTTCCAGTTAGGCACTATACATGACGAGATATATTCACCATTGCTCTTTCAAATGCGGTTATGAGGATAAATTATTTTAAAATAATTAAAAATAAGTTTATGTTTTGCGGTATTTATTTATTTATTTTTATTTATTCTTCTTCTTCTTCTTTTGGTGCTTTATTCTTTTCCAATAAATAAATAAATATTATTTAAATTATTCTAATAAATGCATGTTCCTTCCTATTATTTTCCCTACAAAATATGCAGATAATTGCAACATTTGATTAATTCAACTGATTTATAATGTTTATGTTCTTTGAAAGAAATGTCTAATTTAAGTTTTATGGATAGTATAAGATACGGAGAAAGCTAGGATAAAGACATATTTAGAGAACGAGATAAATACATAAAACTTAAACTTGTATATGTTTTAGAATAATTTTTTAATTAATTTTTGCACATCAAAAAATGAAGAACACATGAAGTATATCTGGACATAATTTTTAAGTTAATCTTTGTATATCAAAAATGAAAAGATGTAAGAAATATATCTCTACTCTTGGTCAACTCAAACATGTTGGTGTCTACATGGTAGGGGTGTTCATAACCCGATCCGGCCCGCCAACTCAAAAAAAATTCGATTTTAATTCATATCGGGTTTGGGTTTAACCTCGGGCCACCCAGTCCGGCCCGGTGGCCCGTATGCTATATTATTATACATTTTTTATTTTTTCCTTCCCATCCCATTATGAGAAATCACAAGAATGAAATGAATTGGATTCTTGCTGTTATGTGCACAAGATAGCGCAGGTAAATCTAGCTGACATCTCCGCGGATATTTCAACGTTGCGCGAAAGACTAGAGCCAGAAGGAGAACTAGAAACCGTTCAGATAGGTATTAACCCTGAACAGGTCACTCGAGTCAATAAAAATCTCTCCCCGGAAACGAAGGGCAAATTAATCAACAACTTGAAGCTCAATGCGGACTTATTCGCATGGACGGCAGCAGACATGCCAGGAATTGATCCCACCCTCATGGCGCACAAATTGGCCATCTTGCCCGGAAGTAGGCCTGTGAAGCAGAAAATAAGGAAAATGAGCTCAGACAAAGCCAAAGAGGTACAGAAGCAAGTTCAAGGCTTAAAAGAAGCAGGCTTCATACAAGAAATCATGTATCCCTCCTGGCTATCGAATGTAGTTATGGTCCCTAAGCCTGGAGGGAAATGGAGGATGTGTGTGGATTACACAAATCTAAACAAAGCCTGCCCCAAAGATCCTTACCCCTTGCCAAACATTGATCTACTGGTAGACGCTGCATCCGGGTACAAATTCCTAACCTTCCTAGACGCATATGCTGGGTATAACCAAATCCCTATGCATCGAGCTGACGCAGAGAAAACCGCGTTTATAACACCAGGGGGCAACTACTACTACAAAGTTATGCCCTTCGGTTTAAAAAACGCAGGGGCCACCTATCAGCGTATGATGGATAAAATTTTCCATGGCATATCCGGGGAGCTGGTGGAAGTATATGTGGATGACATGATTGTGAAAACATCCGCAGAAGAGGAGATAAATGCTAACTTGAATTGTGTTTTTAACATCCTCCGCATTCATAATTTGAAGTTAAATCCTGCGAAATGCGCATTCGCGGTGGAAGCAGGAAAGTTCCTGGGTTTCATGATAACCCAGCGTGGAATTGAAGCCAACCCCGCGAAGTGTGAAGCCATATTAAACATGAGACCTCCGTCTTCCATTAAAGAAGTACAAGGTTTGACTGGAAGAATCGCCTCCCTCAACCGGTTCATGGCATCTTCCGCGGAAAAATCCCTACCTTTCTTCAAGTTGTTGAAGAACATGAACTCNAAACCACGCATTGCCTCAACCCAATGGGTGTAGTTGGAACCATTTAGGATGACAGAATAGGATGGGCAACATCTATTTTATCCATAATTAAGCACAATGGTAAAAGAGAACAGTACTTTTGAGGTTGAATTGATGAAAAATAACTGCAAAAATGGAATTATGTCACCAAAAAACCATGGGAAGGGTTGACTTGATTGCCACGTCAGTAATGACAGACACGTGGCAGAAGACACCTCAGCAATGTGGCGCCACGTCAGCGCCGTGGTCAAAGGCCTATGAAGCCAGTCAATGAATCTGGAAGGGGCTACGGGGCGGGTCAGGAAATGGGTTGGGTGGGGACGTGGTGGGCTACGAGTGGGTTGGGCTTGGGGTTGGCAAGGGTTTAATTATATTTTTGTTTGGGTTGGAAATGGTGTATTGGGCTACGGGTTGTTTGGGCTTTGGAAGTGGTTGAGGTTGCAAAAGATAAAAAAACAAACAAAAAAGGCTGAACTTGAAATCTGGGCTGGGCTTTGGGCAAGGGGCAACAAAACTTATTCTGAAATGCAAATTAACAAAATGGTACACGTCGTGGCAGAGAAGACTGCACTCCAGGGGCGTACCAGAAATCTGAGGGCATGTGGCAGCGAACAAAAATCTGAGGGCTTCTCGGCGGCGGACAGAGACGGAGACCTGAGGGCGTCGTAGTGGCCGTGGACTAGACCGTGGTCTTCGCGGTGGTGCGTAGGTTTCTCTTCGGCGGCAGACAGAGATAGAGACCTGAGGGCGCAATTCGTGGTCCGACGACGAAGGCTTCTCTTCATCTGTTACGTCACCGTGATGGCGGTGGCGGTGCCAAAAACGGAGGCAGCAGCGGAACTTAGAGGAAAATGATTGAATGGTTAACTGATATCATGTAAGAAATAATGAGAGAGTAATACATGTATGTATTACTGAGTTATATCTCTTTACATAGGAGGCTGAGCCTATTTATAGGCTGAGGACTTAACGGCCAAAACACAACGACAAAAAACAAATTATAATTAAATCAAATCAAATCAATTATGTAAATATTTACGATCAAATCAAATCAACCATCATTAACAAGAATGATAATTTTATTGATGTTGATATACCAGAAGAAGGATTCCTTCAAGCACTAAGGTTTATAAACTAAATTGGAAATCAAAATTCAGTTCACTAATTTTTTATTTTCAAACATTTGTATATCTAATTTGATTATGTAAAATTAATTGCAGACAATTTCCTAAGAGGTTAACAGAGTATGAAGCTACTCAAAGTCAAATGGTAACTATATTTATATTTGCAATGAAATTAATTTTACATAAGCCTTTGTTTGTTATTAGTTGCCTCAACTTAATTTGTCCTACATTTTTCCTCTGTTGTTGTTTTTTGTTGGTAAGATATATATATTTTTTAATCAAGAAATATATCTAAAAACACATTTGTCATTCTTTTATCATAAAGATAATAAGATATTAGTTGGTTCATGTTGTTGCAATTTAAATTTGCCTCCCTGTTTAACCTATAATGATAGGTGGTATTAATTGCCCTGTGTATTATGAATGAATGCTATATTTTTGGCTGATTTGTTGCTTAATGTTTGTGAAGATTTGTGAATAATTGTATTAATATTATCCTCTTTTTGTATTTTGAATCTTTGTATTAGCAACAAATTTGGCATACGTTATATTAGCAAAATATTTTATTTAACATTATCATTTTTTTAATTACTCGCCACAGTTTAAATTTATTCCACCGACATTGCCTATTAAGTTTTCATGGGTCATACTTAGTTATGATTTTGGTGGTAGGTGAGTGTTGAGGGTTTGGCGTGGAGGTCAGGAACGTCTTTACCATTGCAAGTTAAACTCTTCAAAGTCAAACTAGGCTAAATGGGGTTTTGGGTGGAGAGAGTTTTGTGAAGCAAATATCTTGAAGCGAAATGACATATGCATATTTGAGATTACTGATTCAATGCAGCGTATCATTAATGTTTCAATGCAAAAAGCTAGTTAACTTGCAATATAGTAGTATGATTCAAAAACTCAATGTTTTATACTCTTTTGTAATTTTTGTAGTATATGCTAATTCACCGTTGAGACTAACAGTATAGTTAATCACTGAGGTTATTCTACAAGTATAGTTTGACCCTTATTGAATTTTGTCTGTTTCGCAATTTAGTTTGCATTTCCATTATTTGGATATCAAATTTCACATTTGTTTAGTTATGATTGAAAAGCACGTGTTTCTTTTTATTAAAGCAAAACTCATATACATTTATTGATTGGTTATTTGACTTCTAATGGTATGTTTAGGAACATGTTTTTGCAGTCATGGTGGTACAGTGTGGATCAATAAGTGTTCAACATTTTTGGTTGGGTGGAGAGGAAACTGATAAAACTGAGATGAATACACTGTGCTGATGCCATAGCAGCTGTAGCACAAGGAAGATAGAGCAGAGAATATGATCTGAATTGCATCAATTCATTGACTGAAAAAGTGGGTAAAATACAAGTGTTAATCAGCTATATATACAAGGGAATTTGGTAGCTTGATACACAAGCTAACCAACTAACTAACTCTAACAGTTGTCACTACTCCAAACTGCTTCTAACAACTAAATAACAATATGAACTCTAACAGCTCCAGTAGCTTGCTGCACAAGCAATACATTCTAACTCATAAATATTGTTAAGAATAATAATATTAAATTTAGATTTGATTATAATTTATTTTTGGCCGTTGTGTTTTGGCCGTTGAGTTTTCAGCCTATAAATAGGCTAATCTTTTATTGTAAATTTATCTCTGATATATAGAATCATGTTATCTTTTAACATGGTATCAGAGCCATGGCACCCTCCGTGAGCAATCTCGTCTCCGCCACCTCCACCTCCGTTGCTACTCCTCCATTCTCTCCCCTGACTCCTCTGAGAAGAACCCCGAGCGCGTCCTCGACATCTGCCGCGCCGTTCTCTGAGGTTGAATCCGCCGCCGAGTCCTTCTTCCACGTCACTATCGCTCTCCAAGACCAGTCGCCGTCGCCGTTGCCAGATCAATGCTCTTCTCCAAGTCTCCGATGTTACCTATCGCTGCCTCCGTGCAGTCTTCGATGTTGCCCATCGCTGCTTCCGTGCAGTCTCTGATGTTTTCCGTAATCGCTGCCTCTGTGCAGTCTCCAATGTTGCCTATCGCTGCCGCTACCTTCATGCAGTCTCCGATGTTGCCTATTGTTGCCAATGTGCAGTCCCCGATGTTTTCCGTACAAGTCCTTGGCTCCGCTCTTGTTTTCCCTTAACAACCTTCGCTTGACAAGCTGAAAGCTCGTGGAGCTTAAGCTTGAGGGAGGGTTTTAAGAATAATGATATTAGATTTTGATTGATTTGATTTGTAATTGATTGTAATTTGTTTTTAGCAGTTGAGTTTTGGCCGTTAGGTTTTTAGCCTATAAATAGGCTCACACTCTATTGTAAATTGACAACTCAGTATATACAATCGTACTTTCTCTGTTTTCTATCTTTCTCCTATATTTTTCTGTGCCCCATTTATCTAGTTCTCCACGATGTTTAACAAATATAAGACAAAATTACATTTTGTCTTCTATATTTGACAGAAACCTCCATTAGCTTTGCTAAATCTAAGGAATTAAAATGGATTCTGACTTATTTGTTCTGATGTTGGTACTAATAAACCTATTTTTTATAATTTCAGTGGATTCTTTTTGAGGGACTAATTTTTTGCTATGACAATGTGGTTGGATTCATTAATTTTGTGAACCATTGTGATGACATATATTATGGATATTCTAATCTGTTTGTGATGTTACATACATATTGTGATTAAAAACAAATATTAAGAATCAAGGATGTTGAGGACGTGTTTTGTTTTTCTTTTGTTTTGGACAGTATATTAATTGCTTAGTAGGGACTATAATCTTTGTTAGGGTTGAAGATTTGGTATAGTTGATTATATGTTTCCTCGTTGTATGGAATTTTTGTTATTTTGTGCTTTTTTATGTTTGTATTTTTTTGAATGTATGTTTTGTACTTATGATTTTAATCTTTATTAAAATTTGAAACTTATAGATTCTTTTTATGCTCATATTCTTGGTTTGGTTGTATAGAAACTNTACAAAATCAATAATATAAAAAATGATTACTAATTAATTATTTTTAAAATGATCGATGTCTGTGCATGGCATGAGTCCTAGTACTAGAGGTGAAAGAAAGTTTTTCAAATATTGGTGTAAAACTGATTTTTAAATATGTTGCTCGTGCATCGCATCTGAGTACTAGTTTATTCAAAATTTGAAGAGAACTACATTATTCAATAATTTTTCATTTAAGAATTGAAATTGATAAATAAAATAATAGGAGAACAAATGAATAATAATAAATAAATAAATTAAAGAATCAAAATACTCTTACTATCAATAAAATATTATAACTTGAATTCTAATTGAACAAGTGATTTGATTTCTCTAGTCCAATAAATCTTGTTTTACTTTTTTGCTAGACTTAGTTTGCTTCTTGCAATGTAGTGTAGATCAATATTAACCCATTTATTCACATTTACCAAGTTACACAAGCCAAGGATTGTGCTTGCATGTGTCAGACATGTTACCTGCATCTCCCACAAAAATGACACACTTGAATTTAACAGAAACATCAACCAAGGTTCTGTTCTAATGAAGTTAAACCACTAAGAATAAAGTGATACAATCACATGAGACGAACTGAACTTAAGCATTTGTTTTAAAAAAAGGTATTTTCTAATATCATGCATATGTTTAACTTAAAAGAATACAAGAGGGCTCCAAGTTACACTTCAATTCATATTTTATAAGGTAGGCCAGCTCCATGATGAATTTGCGGTCATTTTAAAAGCTAGTCGTTCTAGTATACAAATTTTACTACAGCTAAAAATCTTCTACTGCTAATATAGATTATATAAATATGACTTTAATTTTGATACACTGATAGCATACAAAAATTTACAGTCGGTCAATCAATTGATTTCGTTTGGATGGCATTTCAAAGAGTGGATGTAATAGTCAATCATATTTGTTGATTTTTTGGTAAATGATTGGATGACATTATAAAACTCATTTACAATGTAAGTGCATTCCAATTAATACAAGTGTGAAAAATGTTGAAAACAAGTTGCCAATAATAACCAACTGATTCCATACGAACTTATAAAAGATTAGTTTGGTCAGATTTGTGTAGAGAAAATCATTTTGTTATGATTGACTGATCAAGCCCCTTTTATTTTCGGTCTCTGCCTGGGCTCTAAGGAATTTGACATTTCTGAAGGAGAAAGAGTAGCAGAATTAGAGCATGTTCCTCGCATTCATTACGTTTCAATCTCATTGATCTGATAGGTCATCAATTTCTCTTTCCATTGCTCCTGGTCCAGATATTTCTCGTAGAAGCTGACTTCTTTGTTAGATTTCATAAGCAATGCAGAAGTGCTCCTAGTGCCATAACGTGCCTAAGCATGCATGAGCAAGTTTTCAGATTTGCACGTTCAGAAGCAGGATAGTTAAGCAGTTAAGTATGAGGAACGTGTTAGTTAGGTGATAATTACCGATGAAAAATCTACTTCTTTGACAAATATAGAACTCAAGGGGCGTTCCCGTTCCAGAGGATGAATCCCAGGTAGCATGCAATTCTCATCTTTAACCGTGTTTGTCATTAGTTTCTCAACCATTTCTTTGATGGGAAATTCACTTTCACCGTATTCATCGACAAGCTCTTTGAAACTGTGGCGCAGCCGTTCAGCCTGAAAACCGAGTGCGGTTCTATGGTTACTTGCATAAGGAAAAAGCAAGAAAAAAAAGCAAGAAAAAAAAAATATAGTACACACTGTTTTCATTCGTAGTTCAGCACTTCAGTTTTCTGCATCAGATTATTCAGCACCTAAGAATTTCTCAAGTATTCTGACTTCTTAAGATACATTTTTATCTATGCATGAAAACAATGTTTTAGCCTTTTAGCTGAACTATAATCAGTATTAAACTGATAGCAATTGCATAAATCAACAAGTATTCGGCAACCAGGTTGTGTGAATTTCTTGTGTGAAAATTAAAGCCAAAACTACTAAAATGCTAAAAATAGGAAAAACTAAAAGACTCTCATTTTTTGTTTGTCATTCATTCAAATGAGGCACATTTATAAGAAGGCGTTCTAGAGTCTTTTATGACCATACTCGTGTCAAAATGTTACTCACTAGCCTTCTATGGAATATACCTAAGAATACTTCTACATCATTTGTTAAGGGCCTCAAATCAATTTTTGGTTAGTCCAATTAACAATGGGGTACATTTATAGCGAGTGTAGGTATTATAAAGCCTTTTATGGTTATACGCGTCAAAATTGTACACACTAATCTACTATGGAATATCTACTACGGAATATACCCAAGAATACTTCTACAGTTTCTCAGTACTACAATTACACAATAACAATTCAATTGTGTTTGTTACCTTTGGCCAAGGAGCGTCAAGAGCTGCATTAGTCAAGACATGAACTCCAGGTGTAACAGAAAGATAGCCCGGGTTTGGTCTATTGAAGACATAAACCATGGACGATGTGCAAATATCAACCAACACGAGATTGAAACCATTGTACTCAAGTGCCTCTTTGACAACTTGCTCTGCAAACTCTTGGGGGCTCTTGTTACTCTGTTGTGTTGCATAGTATTATATGGATATTATATGTATATAAATAAGAAAAAATGTAAGTATGAACGCAATGTAAATATGTAAAATTGTCAATACCAATATTTGGAGTAAACTTATAAATTCCTAAGATTGTTAGCGTCGATCAAGTTCACTTACAAGCTATAGGAAGTATCAAATTCGTCCCCAAAGTTATCAAAAATGGATCAAATTAGTTTCTTGCGTTGATCAAATTAGTCCCTCTCATGGACTCTAAGAGAGACTAAATTGGTCGACTTTTGTCAACGTTAGGTGATGAATTTAGTAGATAACTTGAGACAAATTTTAAGGTTCAATGTTTGATAAATAACAAGCTCTTTTCAGATACAAATACACAAACAGATGGAGTGCGTGACCTATACCTGAAGGAAGCTAAGTGGCAAGTCTCCCCTAGTGTTGGGATGTGGAAGGCTTTCAAGTTCCCTGAAATTTGTGAGGAAAGCGATCCTTCCGCTTCTGGTGGAGCCCAGCCAAGTGCCGCCGCCAAGGCCGTCCCTGCCGCCCAAGATAGCGTCGCCGGCCCACCATGCCAATGGCTCCGTGGGCCTTCCAAGTTGCACAAATGGTTTTGGTTAATTACAGTGAAATTCAATCGTGTGTTTATTCTGAATTCTGAAAATAATCAACACTCAAAACACTCACCGTGAATAGAATTCGTCCCTGTTGTGTAAGAGAATGAAAGGGTATTTTGGATGAGCTTGCCACATGAACACTGCGATGCACATGCTTCGATTAAATTAAATTCCCTTTCGCCACACCCAATGTTAGTTCTTAACAACCTCGCTCGTAATTGCAAGTGACGGATGATCAGAATTGATTTCGGAGGACAGAGAGACAGTGGAACAAATTAGACGAAAACAATACTACCACATTCTCATAAAAAGAAGTCAATACCTAATTGGTCTTAGAAATATTTTTGCTTTACAAGTGGGTTTGTAAAACTTTTTTTTTTTTTTTCAAGTATCACATTAGTGCTTATAAACTTTATACCTTATTCATATTATTTTTTCTATCCAAAACAACTATTATAAAGGGTGATAAAACTCAAAATGACATCATTTTAACCACACATATTGAATGTAGGAATCAAATTGGGCAAAACAAATTTTTTTAGTGACCAACTCGGATAACCTCCTTATCTCTACTCCTTTTGCTATGGGTGAGTGTAGGGTGGTGGACGAGGAAGAAAAAGAAAAGGATAAAGATAAGGAAGTTGTTCAAGTTTGTCACTAAAAAATTTCGTTTTGCCAAATTTGTTGTTTGAAAAAATTTATTTTACCCAACGAGATCCCTGTTTCTAATACAACATCATTTTAGTTGTGTACAAAACAACATCGTTTTGAGTTTTGTCACCCTCTATAAAATCTATTTTGGACGGAAGAACTAACATAGACAATGTCCAAATTTTTTTAGTATTGAATGGGAAAAAATATTAAAAACATGGAATTTTTTTTATTAGAAACATGGAATAGAAGTAAAAAAAAAAAAAAAAAGGACTTACGCAGTAAAAATATGATAATATGACTGAACGAAATGAAGAAATAATATTGAGCAGGCGTCTGTTTCCTTGTCCTTCTGTGCAATGCAATCAGATATACATAAATATATGCGATAAAGACTTGACAAACCCGTTAATAATACTTTTTAATGCTTTTTTACAAGCGTCAATCAGGTATTCTCACATATTTTCATCATAGTTGTCATAAAATGAAATTACGATCTCAAATGGATCTTCCTTAATTGAAACTTGTCTCCTCTGTCATAACCCTCAAACCATAGACCAAGCAGGAGACAGGTACTGAAATCGCTTGCGAGCCGCCGATTTTTTTTTCCTTTTTTAAAAAAACAAATCTGAAATCGCCTAGCAATTTTAATACTGAAACCTAGTCAGTAACCAATTTTGACCGAGTCGTTTCTTCGTTCTTTGTATTTTCTTTATTGGAAAAATTTCAAGAGTAAACTTAAAAAAAATATTCTCTTTCTAATATAAACCAATTTAAAAATTATTTTTAAAATAAATCAATTTTTTATAAAGGAAGTAGACTCCCATTTTAATTTTTTTAAAATAATAGTTGATTCAAATCGATTCTTGTAATAATTTTTTTTAAAAATGTTAGTTGATTCAAATTGACTCCTAAAGGAATCAGCTTAAACAGACTGTTTCACAATTCTAACTTTATCTCCCTCTAAAAAATTACTTGCTCTCTCTAGACTTCTAGGTTTGATATTTTAGTTCTTAGTGCAATGAAAGATACAAATTTAGTGCGTCTAAACAAGGTCGACCACATCCAACCTTGAGCGAACTTCGAGGAACATAAATATTTTTACCACAATGTTTTTGTGTTCCTATTTATGCTAGTATTGTATATTGATAAGACAAATGTTAGGTGTATATTAATGATAGCATAAATTGTTTGATAAATTGGTAAAGTATTGTTATCGAACTTGAATGTTAGTTAGATTTGTTGAACTTAAACTTAAACTTGATAAATAGTTAAATCTATGAATGTTAGCATTACCTTAGTTAGATAAATAGACAGATGTTATTATTGAACTTGAATGTTAGTTCAAATGAGTATTTTATTGAATTTTGATGTTACTTAGATATATAGAGTTATTGTAGATTGATAAAGTATGTGTAAATTTTTTTGGGGAGATTGATAAGATAGAGTATTTTATTGAGCTTCAATGTTAGATCTATAAAGTTTTTGGAAACTTGAATGCTATATTTATAGATTAATTTATGGATTTCACTATAAAATAAACTATAGTTGTTGATCTATAGAGTTTTTGGAAACTTGAATGTAACATGTGTTGTCTTATTTTATAATTTTATTTCGAGTCATTTTGTATTAATTATTTTGAGTTACTTTTATGTAATTAGTTTAAATATCCTTTTTTATGTCATTTTGTAGGCTCGTGTGTCGGAGACTTGACAATATGTTAGTTTTCATGAGCCACATCCGCTACTAGAACAAGGACTGCTTGCCGCCAGATTTTGAGATGTTGCGCACATCATGTCAGCATTCCAGTACAACAAAGCATTGGTTAGTGCCTTGATAGAGAGGTGGCGTCTTGCGACCCACACTTTCCATCTACCATATGGAGAGTGCATGGTCACACTGCAGGACGTTGTAGTGATACTCGGCCTTTTCGTTGAAGGTCAGGCTGTTACCAAATGGACTGGAGATTGGGCCACTTACTTTGAGGGTAGAATTCAGTGTGCGCTATGTCAAGAGCTTCTTTGAGAAAGTCCCCTACAACAGTCCAGAAAGGAGGGGTCAATGTCTACCTTAAGTGGGTCTTGACCATGAACCTTTAATTGTACTGGCAGGAACAGGCAAACCAGCTTATGATTTTGTGATGCACCTGGGCGTACAATTTGTTCATAATTGGAGGATTCCTTTTGTGTGACAAATCGGAGAATTGGGTGTACTTGAAGTTTTTCCTACTTCTTGAAGACTTGACGGAGACAAGGACATACAGCTAGGGGTCAGTAGTCCTGGCAACTCTGTATCGGGAGTTGTGTCGCACTACCAAATTCACTATGACTAAGTTTGGAGGTTGTGTTGCGCTGGTTATCTGCTGGGCATGGATGAGAATGCCTCAGTTAACTCGTCCTGTTGGAATTACTACGTTCCCGTTGACTGCAGGGTACATACGATAAATGTTTTAGTTTATTTTTTTAGCTGATTAATATTAATTTATTTGAATTATTAATTTCTAACACGAAATTGTATTTTTGTTTTGCAGATGGCGTCATGTTAAAATAACCACTAAACCAACGAGGGAGGACCAACTGATTGTTTATCGTGGCCTGTTTGACTAGCTTGGCATATACAGGGTAAGCCAAACAAATTACTTTTCTATGCTTCAAATTATCAGTTCATTTATGATACGTTTGTTCTATGGTTGAGGCTAAAATATGTCTTATTTTAATTTTGTAGTTTATTTTGAGCATCGTATAACAAACCAAATGTGAATGCGACGATACCGGCGTGGATGACGAGTTCATTTTAATTTTTTTTTTCTAACTCACACAAAAAAAACCTAAACAAATTTGTAGTATGTATATAAAAGTTTAGGTTTTTTTAGTGAGTTAGAAAAAAAAAGGGTTAAAATGCACATTTATAGTGTGTATAAAAATTTAGGTTTTTTTGCATGAGTTAGAAAAAAAAATGAGTGAGGAGTTAAAAGAGATTTTAGTGTATTATAATAATGAGAAAAAAATAAACAGGACATAACTAATTTTAGTCTGTAATAAATTTAATTCTAAAAATTATAAAAAAAAATTAGTAAAAGAACATGTTTACTCTATTATGGATCACATGAAAAACTACTTGCTTTCTTATTGATGTGCATTTTAACTTTGTTGTTTTGAAAGCAACCACTCCATTGAAAAAATCATGAAAGTTTAAATTTTTGTTTTTGTTTGTGCGCTCCCAAACCCAAACTTAAATTAATCTTTTCTTTAAATAAAAACTTTTTATTTAATTTTTTTAATTTAAATAAAATTCGAAACGAATTCATTAAAATCTAACACACATTTGTTTTTAAGTTTTTCGCCGTCATGTTGCTATCACGATCGGAACATATGCATTTGTAAAAAATAAAAAAATAAAAAATTAAACCCACAATCTTATAAAATGTTTCATTTGAAATTATGGGATTACAATTTTTCTCAAAAATTATACTAAGACGGAGATGATTTTGAAATTTTTGCATCCGTCTCTTTTTCCGATAACGTTTCTATTTTCAGTGTGTTGGAGATGTGTCCAAAATATCTCTGATCAAGTGATATCCACGGGTGGAGTGCACCAAGCATTAGTCATTGTCACATACATATATGATGCCCCCACAACCACAAGTTTGTCACATCACTTCACTCCTTTCACACTCAACAACAACAATTCCCCTCGTCCAGTTGTTCTCCTCTTTTAACCTTTTTCACACCTGTTTCTTCTAAATTTGACTCAAAATCTTTTACGGTCGGGGTTTCTGTTGTGTTTCATATTTTGCATGCAGAGCATTTTGTTGTTGTGCAGCTGGTAAATTTTTATCTCCTTTGAGATTTCCAGCACAGAATGACTACTTACAGGTCAAGCTCAAGAGGTATCTTAAAACTACTTCTGATTATATTCATTTCGTTGTGTTGCACTTTTTTCTATTATAGCTGTATTCATTTTATTGCTTTTTTTTGCTGAATCTCATGATCATTAGGGTTGTTTTTCCTGTTTAAACTAAAGGTTCAAGAGAAGGAATCATAGAGATATTTAGGTAAAGTAGCGGAAAAGGTCATTGAAAAGAAGGAAAAAGAATTGTAGGGAAGTGATTCAATTAGAAACACATCTTTATAATAGAATTTTATCCCAGAAAGTGAATTGAACTTGGAGACTGGTTACCAAAGAGATAGGTCTAATCATAGGGAATTTGAATAATTATTTATGGAATCATGGATGGAAAAAGTTGTGATCCCAGGAAATTATGCATGTTACTGCCATCATTTTGTGTCACCCTTGTTTGAACTTCTTTATCCTTGACTACCATTAGTCAAGGATGTTTTTTTCCATCTAAACAATTTAACACTAACTTCACCTAAGACAAATTGTGCAGTGAACTCAGCTGGAAGAGGTTCTGGAGTTAAAGTAGAAAAGCGAGCCCCATCACAACTGCTGCCAGCTCCTACAGGAAATGTGGAAGAGGATGAGACTAAACCACTTTCAGGAAAACCACACTTTCATGTGGTTCTTTCAAAATCACATATTGGTCCGCGTTATCAACTGGTAATTTCAAAAGCACACACTTGGTTTAGGGATCCATATGTTATTTCATTTGCCTCTAACAAAGACAATTAGTGCATGTTTGGAAAACTGGTAGAGACGATCCATAGTCAATTCTGATCAGTTCAGAAGTGAAAAATTTTCACTTTTAAGCCTTGTAATTGATTTTGGGGCTTCCTCATTGAAATCCTGACACAATAAAGAGTCGTACGACCACAATCTTAGAATTGGGTGAATTTAAATTTAACTCAACCCCAAAAGTTAGTTTAAGAGGAGAGAGATAATCAACTTTGTATAAAACTATCTAGATCTTTTCCTTTAGCAATGTAGGACTCTATCAGAGTCCAATAGATACGTGTTTGCGTACATCCAAGGGCGAAACCAAGGGGGGCATGTGGTGGCCATGGTTGCCCCAAACTTTTCAATTTTTTATTTTTATTTTTTTATGTAACCTATGTATATTAGATGTGAATCCAAACTATATGTACATAGATACATTAGTACATATTAGGTTGAGACTAAGATGTTAAGCCAAACTTTTCTCTTTTTTATAATCCGCGTCCCCCCTTTATGTATCTAATAAGTATTGTTTCACATGAAATAATTTTAAAGAGAATTACTTAGTGCAAACGCAAAAGATTGTTTTAAAAAGGGACAAGTGATTATAAGTTCTCGGTGAAGAACATGGGCATGAATTTAGAATGCAAGAAGTGGAGAAGTGAAATCAAAATGCTTTATTGATGATCACTAATAAGTGATTTTGAAATACAATTCCCTTGCAAAAACAGGGATTTAATTAATAAAAATAAAAGAAGAGCTTGAATAAGGAAAATAAAGTAAAGGAACTACTCCTACTGAAACGAGAAATAAAGTGCAGAAAAGTAAAGAGAGGTGGCATACATTGAGTTTCCGTGTACTGCTTTCGTCGTCAGGAGACTTGTGAGTATTTGGTAATCAATGAACCACATCCTTTGTTTGTTCCTAAAGTCCCCTATTTATAGCGTTTCAGAACCTGTAACCGTCGTTCCCCCCTCTGGCGACGGTTACCACCCAAACGGTTGTGGTCCGAAAAATCCGGACCAGTTAACCACCATGCACAACACGTATGTGTAGTGGTTGGGTAGATTGCTCTTCGTGCGCCACGTCAGATGGGAAGTTTGCCTTGCTAGAGGTGTCCGTTGGTAACCGTTCCCTCCAAAATACTTTATTTGAATTGTGCTGATACTTTCCTTCACTAACTCTTAAATCATGTTGTAACACTAGCCTTGTAGATGATTCTTGTTGCTCTACTGCAACCATCATTCTTTAAGTTAATTTCTTCACATTCGCAACAATCTTGACTTAATATACTTATCCTAATCCATTGGTCGCAACACATCCTAGTCGACGCATTTACTCCATCAGACTAGCGACCTTACTAAATGGATATCAACCATTCTCCAAGTTGGTTTCTATTGCCTATTGTTTATCATCGACTTCGGCCCGTCCTATCGTCATCAATAATATTCTTTTCGATGATTGCTCGCATTGTGATTGTCTAAACTCGATCACCTTCTAGTAGCGTCAAAAATTTCGGCGAGCCTAACAGATGCCCCCCAAGTTCTCACCTTTGGATTTTTCATATAAGAAAAAGGTGGGAACTTTGAATTTTAGCATTTTCACTTGGAGGATATTTATGTAATGTACTTTGCCGCTCACATTTTTCGAGGCCTGTTTAAATGACACATCGATCATTCGTACACGGTTTCCGATACAAACCATTGCACTTCTGCCACCGTAATCATTTTTACGTTCTCCCATGTATTCATTTCTTTAGATTAAATTAATGGTGAAATTAAATTAAATTTGGGGTAAAGATAAATTTACCCAACCTTTCATCTCCTCCTTTTCTCACAGTCACCGTTCAGTATAAATACCCCATTTGCTTCCCATTTTCTTTTTTACTGTTTCACCATCTTCAACCTCTTGACTCTCTGTACATCCTAAGTTTTATGTGAATTCAGAGCGAACTACTTCTCTCCATCCTCAACCCTTTTCACTTCATACCTTCACCATCATCTCCATGGCATCCAAGACCACCAAAACCTCCTCCTCTAAGGGCAAGACCTCTCAGAAATATTCTAGGCAAGTTTCCACTCTAGTGACTTCAGTTCCTGCCCCCCCTCGTCCGTCAAAGGGTTCCCCTGGCCCTGGCCGTGAGCCCTACCACACACCAAGTAAAGGCCAGTCAGGTATTGATCCCTTTTTCTGTCTCCAACACCATTCATAGTTTCTTAGGCCCTTTTTCCACCATCTTCAATGCCACAAAAGACTCCTCCATAGATTTTTACTTTCCGACCCATACCGAACAACACCCCTTCATCTATAGTCCTGTCATTCCCGCGGCTTTCTTCCATGAGCCTAGGGTTATTCGCGTGACCCCAAAGAATGGGGAAAAAGAATACAAGTTCCAATCCTGGTTCACTAGAGTAGAGGCAGAAAAGGGAGATTTTGAGAAGGAAATGGGCATTTACGATTGCCTCCAAATCTTCCGTGAGGACATCAAGCTTGATGTCTCCATGATTTGAGCAACCTTCCAATTTTGGAACATTACCACAAACACATTCCATACAGCCTATGGAATGATTTCCTCCACCCTATTTGAGGTCGCGGCTATAACAAGACTTTCTCCCCTTGGAGAAATCATCCATCCCGACATGGAGGTGTCGCACCCAGATTATGGAGTCGACTACTCCTGCAGCACTTATAACGTTTTTGTTACCAACAACATGGGTCGCGTGGAGGACACTGTTAGCAATAACATGTCGCTTTTCTCCATTATTGGCTTTAGAGCTGTGTTTTTTTGGTCTAAAAGCCTGAAGATGTCGGGGAAGGGAAGCAATACATCACTTCTATCGGTTATTTTCATGAATGAAGGAAAATATGTTTGACGAAGCTTTTGTTGGCCAATCTCTATGATGCTATCTCGGACCCTTTGGCTAACATTCATGCGGCGACGCCCAAGGTTGCGTTATCAAGGCCAGTTTGACTCTTGCAATTGTGGATAAATACCATTTTCAAGAGTCACCTTCAAAGTCGCACTTTGAGCGACGATGTCTATGTTGAGATCGTAGGGCTGCAACTATGTTATTACCAACATTGTGTAAAGGCCACAAAAGCCTCCCGTCTAACAAACTTCACCTTCTTCTTCAAGCTCCTCCATCAAATTAGAGTGGAGGATCAAAGGGGCATCGACGTCGTTCCCTTTGTAAAGCGCGACATAGGACCATCATGGTTCACAAGACCTATGGTCCCAAAAGAATCGATTGTGAGGAATGAAAGCGACAGTCTCTGGGCAGAATTCCTCTGCATTCAGATCCTCCCTTTCGACTTTCCTGGTATGAGTAATTTACTAGGAATGAGAATTTTAAATCACTATTCTATTTTCAATAATAGCAGTTGAGGTAATAGTTTCGAATCCTCGAGAAATTCCGCGAGCCCCGTGATTAATTATCTTTCCTCGTCAAAATTAAATTATGTATTAAGGGTATCAGTGAAATACACTTTTATAAAGGTTGATTCATGAGTTCCCTTAATTAATTTAAATTCCCTATTAGAAAAATTAGTAGATTGTGTTTTTATGTTTGAAAAATTTTATAGGACATCTGTTTAATCATCACGCATGTGTGGCGACACACGTCGCCACACACATGGAAATTCCAAGACCAAGTCTCGGTTTTGGTTGGATAACCAGATAAAAATCTGAATTTGCAATCACAAACACACACTCTCTCTCTCTCAACACAAATACACACGACACACATCACACAATCACTTACAAGCCCATATTCTCACCATGCTTTACACTATACACACATTATTCTCTCTTTTCTTTATTTATTCAAATTCTCTTCCAAAATTTCCTCCCAGTCATAGCCTCGATTCACCCTCCCAAATTCAATTAATTTTCTCCTTGAATTAAGCAACCAAACCACTTCACTCATTTACCATCCTATCACCTTTCTTTCTTAGTTCATTTCCTTGTCACACACTCACACACCGTCACGGCACACACTCTCACGGTAGCTACACACCCACCATTTTACACACACCATACCTCACCTTACCACAACCATACTTCTCACTATTTACTACTATTCATACTATTCACTTTGCTTTATTTATTCAATTTCCCTTGTAAATTACTCAGCCCAAAACCGAGCCACACTCTCCCATTTCTCTAAGAAATTTCACTCTTCCTCTTTATATATTTGCAAGGCCAAACTGTGGCCTTGCTGCCCACTTCATCCTCTTCTCAATTTTCTTTCTTGTTTCCTTTTCTTTCAAAGAGAAATCGAACACATACATAGCCCACACACTCTCATCTTCACTTCTTTATTTTCTTCCCTTTGTAACCAAGAGAGAACACCACACCACTATCCCTTAAACTTCATCTCATTTCCCTTTCAAAACCTTGAAACACCACACCATCATCCTCACAAAATTTCCCTCATTTTCCTCCAAGAAAACCGTGGGCATCATCGCCACCATCCTCTCAAATTTTCTCTTGTCCTCCCTACAGAAAATCGTGGCCAAGCAAACTTCGGAGACCCCAAGGCCATCCAAGGAACTTCCTCTCAGTTGCTTGACTCTGCTTGAGTTTACTTAAGTGTGGGTAATTCGAAAACCCACTACTTAAGTTGCTTGTTTATGCTTGTTGTTTGTAAAAAAAATATATGTTTGTTTGTGCTCTTGAGAAACTAAGTTGTGCCATTGTGTTGTAGGGATATGATTATGCATATAAGTGTGTGAGGTTTTTGAGTAAGGTATTAAGTCTGAGGGAAAAAATGAGTTTAGGTTTGTATGAGCAAAGGTGTGTCTTCGATTTTGAAGGGAGAGTTAGGAGGGTATTTGGTTTTGAGTTTGGAAGGTGGTGAAAATAGGGTTTTGTTGATGTAAGGTACTATGAGTGTAAAAGAAAATCAAGTGGATGAGTGTGCACATGGGTTAAGAGCATTCGTTTTTGTGAGTCTAGGAGTAGGAGAACTTAGGGTTTTGTGGTTAGAGTGTAAAAGAAATCAAGAGTATGAGGGTGTGTGAGTTAGAGAAATTCGTTTATGAGAATGAGAGTTAGAAAGATTAGGTTTTGAAAGTGCAGGTGAGAGTACAAGGTTTAGTTAGTAAGTGTAGATAACAAGAAAGTTAAAAATGGGTATGCATGAAGAATGATGGGTTCGGGTTAGGAGAGTGAGGATGAGATAAATGAGTTTAAAATAAAAGTGTGAGCATAAGCGGATTAGAGTGTAAAATAGGGTTAGAAAGTATAAGAGTATATAAGCCAAAGAAAAGGTCATAAGCATTTTGGCACACATAAAGGAAAAATAGAAAATTTGATAAGGAAAAATGTCAAGAATATGTTAAGTGTCATAAGGAATCCCAAGATAGTTTTAAGAGGCTGAGTTTTCATGAGTCCTTGAAAGTACGTATATCCCAAGAATATGTTTATTTCTAACCCCTGCGATTATAAGATTTAGCCATAATCTCCTTTTGTCCTGGCCTTTTAACACATTTAACCTTCCTTCTTCTAACTCGTTCATTTCATCGAACAATAAATCCCAATACTTATAAATAGGTAACTTGTTCTGTTTTGCTACTCGCATACTTTAAAGAGTAATTTCAGTTGGTAACACAACATCATGGCCATAGACCAACTTATTTGGGGTAGTTTTAGTCGCACCATTAGGTGCATTTCTAATCGCCCATAATACTTGGCTCAAGGTCTCATGCCACTTCTTTGGATGGCGACCGATATGCTTTTGTATTAAATACAACAATGATTTTATTCATTGCTTCAACTTGACCATTTGCTTGAGCATAATAAGGTGTCGAAGTTACCATCTCAATATTTCTAGCAACGTAGTCCACTATTTTGCGACCAACAAACATCATTCCTCTATCTGTTGTTATTGTTTGAGGAACGCCAAAACAATGTATTATATTCTTAATGAAATCGATGATCGCATTTTGGGTCACCTCGTTCAAAGGTATAACTTTGACCCATTTCGTAAAATAGTCAACTGCCACTAATATAAACTTGTGTCCTTTTAACGAATTAGGATTAATTTGACCAATCAGATCCATTGGCCATCCTTTGAAGGGCCAGGGTTTTAATATCACATGCAACTCTGTTGCGGGTACGTGTTGTAGAGGTCCATGCTTTTGACAATTAATAAATGACTTGGTCATTTCATAACAATCTTTAATCATTGTAGGCCAAAATAATCGTTGTCGACGTAGTAACCATTTCATCTTGTCGCTAGCTTGATGTGCTCCACAAATCTCTTTGTGGACTTCATCCATTGCTAAACGGGTGCCTTCCGGCCCAATACATTCTGCTAGATTCCCGTCGCACCCTTTTCTTAGTAATACGTTATTCAAAATAACCTAATTCAATGCAATCACCTTCACTTTCTTGTCGACAAGTTTGTGAGGGTCTGTCAAGTAATCTATTATCGGTTTTCTCCAATCTTGATTACTTATTGACATAATCGTCAAAGCATCTTTGTACTCGACAGGTGTGCCGTCTAATTTTAAAGTTGTCATTTTCTTGATTAATCTTGGCGACACCCTATATCCTGAGGCGAGTTGAGCAAATTTATTTGCTTCCCAATTTGCTTCTCTTGGGATATGACGAATAACTACATCATCGATGTGAGAGATTAACTCAACTACTCTCTGTTTCAACAGATTCAAATGATCATTACGACACTGGAATTAGTACATAAGTTTACTTATTTTTAACTAAAGAAAAAAGAAATGATACATGAAACACATTTCATGAATCAAAAATGCTTTATGTACACCCAATTTTATACACCCATACATACACCATTAATAATGTACAAACTTTATTCTCATGAGTACACAAACATTACAAATTTATAGATGATATTCTTAATTATACTTAATTAAGTGCACAAACATTATAGGCATTAAAACACAAACTTTATGCATTTAAGTATAGAGTGTATGTATGGTGTATATTATTTGGTGTACGTGTAGCAAGACTCTTTATGAATTTGATATGTCTAGAGCTCTAAATGGTTTATTATTGTTGAAATGTGTCAGAAGTTACTTTACTCGAGATTAGCAAATCAAATGTTTATCCTTTAAATGTTAGATTAATTAAGCTTGATCAACCTTCTTTGGTTAGTTACAACAACTTAACGTGCTTTTTTAGTTGTGAACATTATTAAAAACAAGGCTTTGAAACTTGCTAAGTGAAAGATCTTTTGCAAATTAGATGAGTGTTTACATTATAAAAAGGAGATTATTGCAAAATTTACTTTAGAGATATAATAACTGATGATTTTTAATTTAATGTATGAAACATTTTCATTTTAATAATCTAACGGTGAGATATCTTATTTTACCCTCTCAAGTAAGGGACCTTAGAGGATCTAAATCCTAGTGTAGCTAATCTTGTGTGTATGTTGTGTATAGTTTATATAGACATTGTTTTATATACTACTTTTATATAACAATTAATTTACTTCTAAGTTTATATGTTATATAAATTTAGATCGACTTCTTTGTGATTTTCTACAAAAATAAAAATAAAATAGTTAGCCCCCTTGCTGTTAAATTCCTGGCTCCGTCCCTGCGTACATTAATTGTGAAGGCAAAACAGAATGAGCAAATCAAAGGACAAAGTCGACAATACTTCAATTCAATGTCTTTCATGGAACCAACGCAAATTACCCGTGGTTCTGATGTTCTTGTTGATGCATCGTTTATGCCTAACTTAGACATCTCGACATGATTTCTCATCACTTGCATTAGTTCGAATGACTTCTAGCAAGATATCATGATATTTAGGTGAATCATGGAAATGGATTTTTTTCATGTTAATTCTTCACGTGACCTTGTCATATGCGATCTGCCATCATTAATGATTAGGGATTATACATGACTTCGTCATGTAAAAAACCATTTTGGAATTGTGTTGAAGTTTACTTCATTTGTTGTTTCAAAAAGGTCCATTAGTGCCTTGGTCTTGAGCACATTACAGCACACAAGGCAATTGAGTAAACTTTCAAATTCGTCCATGGGGTTGTCAGCATCGAGCAAGTTTGTTTCAGGTTATAACAATGATCATATTAGCCTCTAAAATTGTCAAAAGTCAGTCAAGTTAGTTATTTGACAATGATCAGATTAGTCTTTACTAACTTTTGGCATCCTTAGGGACTAATATGACAATTTTCATAAGTTGATAATGAACTTAACTAATGCTGACAACTCTAAGAACAAATTTAAAGGTTTTGTCCAAGACAATTTCATATTTGAGTTGCCAATCAATTGATACTCTCGTTTCACACACCGTCAGAAACTGTGTTTGTGTGTTTGAAAGTTGAGGGGAGAATCACTTTAAATCTTGTTTTGTTGGTTTATATAGGCGCCTTCGATCTCCTTAGATCTTCCTAAAGTTGAGGTTCCTGCTGTTCTCAAATGTGGAGGCAAGAGCTGGAAATTGAGTTATAGTGGACGCAAGTACTTCAACACTAATGGCTGGGGAAACTTTGTTAAGGAAAATCGTTTGAAGGAGGGAGACGCCTGTGTTTTCGAACTCATGGAAAACAATCAAGAGAAACTCGTCTTTGAAGTTCAGATTCTTAGAGGTGACATCCCATCAAAAATTCCAGGCCAGAGTGCAGCAGTGCCAATATTCATTGAATAGTATTGCAATGCATTTCAATTTTCCTTTCCTGCGTCTAACTAGCAGAACTTAGCCTCGTGTGTTTGGAAACCACCTTTAAGAGATGGTTCTGGGTTATAGGATGCTTTATTTGTACTCGTATATTTAGACTCATTGCCCCAATGTACACAAAAATTGTAGTGTCTATCTTTAGGCGGTTTGTTAAATGACTTTCTCCTAGACAGTGAGTCGGGGGGAGAGAAATGAGTATAAGGACCATTTCTCTTAAAGTTATGTGTTTTATGCTTCGCATCAACAGGCTTAGCTAAATTAATGCCGTTGAAATTGTGTTATACAAACACACTATAATTTTAAGGGATGTTGGTACGAGAAGAATAAGAACAAATTCATGTGCTATATAGAAAGTGAAGGAAAAAAAATGGTGGACATTGTGAAATTCATGGGTCAAATGTGTGTAGAGATAAAATTAACAACAAATTGTCATAATGCTAAATGAACTAAAATTTTTTAATATTCAACATTGTTTTGTTCAAGTTCATATTGAAAATTTTTGGTTGATTTAGCATTACTCTTCTAGTGTTATTACAAAAATCACAAAGGCGAAAAATGTTTTAGTACAATCGAACATTTTTTTGTAAATTATTCGGGCTAACTTTGAACACAATAGAACATTCTTTGTTAACTCTTGGTTGGATAGTTTGTTCAAGTATACGTTGTTATTCTTGATTCTTGTAGAGATAAGATCCTTTAAATTTTAGAGGAAATACCAAATAAAAATTTCAACATTCAACCATGCTGGTTGCAAGCATTCATGCAAATTATGAATTCAAAGTCTAATATGAAAAGCAAAGGTCCGTTTAGAACAATCTTTAGATTCTTAAAACTATTTTGCTATGTCATTAGAGGAGAAAATTTGAACTGTTTTAAGAGGAAACACCAACAACTAATTCGAAAATAACAGCTACAATAAACAAACCGTATTTCACCAAGTAAATTCAGCTACATAGATCTGACAATGCATGTTTGTCACAAAATGTATAGTAATGTTCAGACAATTAACATCTAATTTCTTCTTCATAACATCGACATCTTTGTCGTGACAACAGCTAATTCGATGCTATCTCAATTTCAAATGATCATAATATTTAGGAACTTAAATGTACAATGACAAATAGCTGGCGCTAGTTGATGTACCCTTTGTCACCATTACAACACATTTGGACCTGCTAAGAAATACTGAAATAGCGTCACTACTAAAGTATTACAAGTTGAGACCTGCTAAGAAAGTTAAAAGCAGATTAATAGAAAAAGTTATCTCACAACCACCAAAGTGGTAAATTACACATTGGTCCATCGAAGCCCCAAATTGGAGATCAATGTAGGAAGAGGATTGTCTTCAAGACTAAAATGTAACAGCAAAACTAAAGACCAATTGCAGTTCTAATGAAAGATTCGACAACTAGATGTTTTCTATAAATAAACCAATGTCGAGAAACATAATCCAGGGGTTCCATCTATCACCCCATAAACCAAAACTTTCAACCCTTATTAATCTGTTCAACAAGACTAATGATTTATTTACTCCGAATTTTAACTTTAAAATTCCAATTAACCATGCCCTCTGGCAAAGGGATGGACCTTGGTAAACGCAGCGGCACCTCATATTCTCCTACTGTTGATAAAGGCATTGGAAGATGCAGGTTTTCGGGTGCAATGTTAACACAAAGTTGTCTTGCGACCTAAAATTAGCACAGCACATAAAGTCAGTACTAGGGGAAACCTCGTATGCAAAATTAAAATTCAATACATACATTTTTCATAATCTCAGATCATAAATATGGATGTAGCTTTTCAGTCATTAAATTGAAAGTAAAACAAGAAATTAATAACATATAAAAATGAATCGCAATTTTCTTTAGTAAGAAACCAATTTTCATTCAAATCAGACACCAACTACAGCAGAAACACCAACATCTAAAACAAACTTGGGGTTCTGTTCAATTTCAGAATAAAGATGTGGCTTAGAAAGAGAGCACAAGCTAGAGAAAGCAATGATTATTTGCTTAGAAAGTCTTTATCACTATGTTAAGTGCCCAATATTTACTAGAGTTAAGGAAAAAAAAAAAGGTTAGTAGGTAATATAGGACAAGAGGGCAGAAGAAGGAATTAGGTGGTAAAAAAACTTGCTTACATTGCAAGGAGAGGGGGAATAAAGGGGAAAACGATTAGAAGCAAAGATAAGTGGTCAGATAGGTAGGGGCGGATGGTATCCAGCTCTTGAGCAATGAAATTGGGGCTTTGGGCAGGGGTGAGCAAGCCCTCAAAGTTCTGCAGGGATTATCTTTTTCGGTTTTTCCATGCAATCAAGAGGTATTTTCCCAATAGTAAGGAGCTTGACTCTGTTGCTTCTCATCAGTCTCTATCACACCAACACTGTCATAACATAAGGAAGTCCTACTTTTCTTTTTCCCCTGAACATTAGACGTTTCAATCTACCTTATTTGACCCTCTTTCCATTGATTGAAAAAGTTGTTGGAGTTCTTTCTGGTTCTATTATCATATCAAGATAAATAGAGTAACCCACTTTTAAACTATGCAGAACAAGCATTACCTCAGCCACAAGAACTTCTTTTGTAACAGGTGAGCGTATCTCCAAGGGATCGTCTTTAGATGCCCGTGACTTTGCTTTCTGAACATTGATTAATCTCCGCAGGACCTATTAGATGATCACGTACGGATCCATATCAAAATACCATATATCAAATTGTGATATTTAAAATGAAAGACTATCAAATTACGAAGAAAATATTCCAAATTTTACGACTTTCACAATTACATATTTGAGAGTATCATCACAATACGTACACTAATTTGAAATTTTAACCACTATACATATAAAAAAAAATCTCAAAATAGTCCGTGTGTATTTAGCTATGCCAAGCTCCCCAATGAATGAAAATAATATAAAGGAATCATTTAACTAGAAAAGGGAAATGATATCCTTTAAAAAAAAGAAAAAGAGAGAATCGTGGATTTAGACCCAAACAGCAATGAACAGCTTTTAAGAGTAAACTACAAACCAGCTTAGCTCTAGCAAGACGAAGCGCAGCCTTTTCATACTCTTTCATCATATCTTGTTTTGACTCTTTAACCACCGTGACATCTTTCTGTTCTTCTCCCTCGGCTGGTTGATAGACCTGAAACATGGAAAACATAACACTAGTAATCGGCAAAGGCAGAGAAATTTTTAAGGACCAAGAATATGAGCATAGATTGTTTGACAATGCCCACAATACACACATTCACATAAACATTATCACATTGAGAATTTCAAAAAGTTATTCTAAAGGATAGTAATGCAGAAAATTGAAAGTAGAGGAACAAATCAACACGATGATGAAGAGAAATTCTTGCATGCTCCTGAGGAGCACATTTAGTACTTAAAAATGAATGGTATCAACCATTGATTTCTGTTTATAGTATTTAAAAAACATACGATAGACAAAAAATGAATGGTCGTTAATGTTCCTGGAGCAGCGGAGTTAGCGAATAGCCAAATACTCGCTATGAACACCGTGCTAGCGCCACTATAACCCCTACGAATAACATGGCAGTGTGCTCCATTTCCGCTACGCTATAGCTGCTTTTTAATAACACAGTTAAGCACACAAGACTTTCTGGATGATAAATGGCACTGCCTGAGCAATCACATAGATATGAATAGAGCAGAACAGAGACCAATGGAAAAAAGAAGGAAAAAAAAAAACAAAACAAAACAAAACCTGGCGCTGCTCGGTTACAAGATGCGCAAACTTGTCAATGTTAGGGACGGCAAGGAGCTTGGGCATAAGGTGGTTGCGGAAATACCCAGGGGCAACTTTGACAGTATCACCAGCCTTTCCCAGCTTATCAATGTCCTACATAAATTGGGAATTTTGAAATGTTAAACAAAAACGCGAATAGAATCCATTCATTGCAGAACAGAAAACAGAGATCAAGACTCTAGAGAATTACAGTTGTGAGGATGACTTGGAGCTTCCTGATGTAGCGAAGTCCCTGAGGAGCATACAAGAGAGGGTTTACCGCAACACTGTCGTAATTGTTGGCATCTCTGAATCTGAGGATCTGCCTAACACCATGCCTGCCGTATCGGAGATAACAACCCATTTAGCCGGCTGAGTCGCCTCTCGTGGTGGATGACGGGGTCGAGCAGAGGGCGGCGTTGTGATTTGGGATGTTTTTGGGTGCTGCAGCTGGGCTTGGGCCTTTTTCTTTTAGCTGGGCTTGGATTAGAGTGACGAAATTATTGGAAGAGACACTCAAACAACACTTACGTTTTCAGAAAACTTAAATGAACATTCAAAAATGCTACATGTACACCCAATTTCATACACCCATACATACACTATTAATAATGCACAAACTTTATTCTCACAAGTGCACAAACATTACAAACTTGTAAATGATACTCTCAACTATACTTAATTAAGTGCACAAACATTACATGAGTTAAAACACAAACTTTATGTATATAAATACGAGGTGTATGTATGGTGTATGGTTTTTGGTGTACGTGTAGCAGAACTCATTTTAGTCGAAAAAAATTGGAAAATAAATCATCTTATGTCAAAATTTGTATGTTTGATTATGTGAAAAGTGATAAAGATACAAGTTTAAAATAAATGGAACACTCTTAAAATGTGTGAGACTCAATTCAAACTTTTGTGTCACAACCAAGCATGATTAATTTTGACATGAGAGAATTCATTCCCATAGAAATGTGAAGCTGAATAGCATTCACTCAATCACGATACAAGCATGACACACCATATTCTTAAAAGTGTGGGACATTCAATGAGTTGTAACTCAAGTGATACCTCTCTTAATAAACTTGTGTCAAGGGGTAATGTTGGGTTAAGGATTTGGACATGTCCTATCTCAATCCCTTAACAAAAGATTTAAGGAATTTGTCACTTGAGCTACAATTTATTGGTTGACCTACACATTTAAGAATCCAGTGTGTGTCATGCTTGTGTGTCAAGCAAAGGACTATTTGAAACAATCTCTACTTTCTTCAATTATTCTAGCTACTTGCTATGCTACATGGTGATTTTTTTCATTCTCGAAGTAAAATCAATTAAAATACCAAAGTAAGAAAAGAAAGATAGAAATATAAGACTCTTTGAATTAACTTAAAATAGAACAATATTTTTTAGCATATCTGAAAAGAAAATAAAACAACTTTTTTTGCTAAAATTCTTTCAGTATAAGTATTTTTTTCAAGAGTTTTATCTTGCATTTGTCAACTACTTTTACTGAGAATTACTTCTATTTCCATTTTTTTTTAAATAAAACATTACAAACTTTAAAAAGTGGACTTTTAACTTATTTTCTCTAAGTTTTTTTTTAAGTTGTATTTAAACACTTATTTTTAAAAGAATAATTATTATTTTAATCCAATCCAAATAGATTCATATTAATAAAGACATAAAAAGAGGGAAAAGGAAGGGATGTCGTATTAACTTTACTAAAAACCTTGATAGAGAAAGATTAAAAATAATAAATAAAAGAGTGCACAAATAGGCCATATCATTTTGTGTTATTTATAGAATTCATTTTATGTTTTATATAAAGCAGTGGAGAATTATGGAACAAAATTTACTTGGTTTCAGATATGGTACAACTCAGTCATGATTCTCTTTGGTCTGCACAACCAACGAATTATTCTCTAAAATCTGAATAGGGTTAACAGCTGATTCGATGCTATCTCAATTTCAATTGACCATAACATTGAGGAACTTTGAAGTTTGAATGTACAATGACAACAGTTAGTGCTAGCTAATAAGGAACTTTCACTGTCCTTGTGATCACAATCATTCCCAGAGCAACAACCCCTTGTCACAGATACAAAACATTTGGACCATGATTGAATCTCAAGTACAACAATGCTCAACTATTATGTAATGAAAGATTAAACCTCAATTTCAAGTATTCAGGGTAATAACAAGGGATAATTTCATGAAAATCAGAGTCTGTTCATTTAGGTAAAACCAGGAATTTCTCCTGGCATTGGAGCTAACTCGTTCTTGCCAAACTTGTCTTCGTCGTAAAATGAAGCACGCACCACTCTACCTCCAAAGTACCGACCATCAAGGTCAATAAGTGCTTTAGTTGTTTCTTCCGATCTTTCAAACTGCACAAATATTCTAACAGCTTCATCAACAGGAAAATTTGGCTCTGTTATCTCAAATATCAGAACCCGAGTTACTGTCCCATACTTGGCACATTCAGACCCGACCTCATCTTCCAATTCATCATCTACCTCACCAGGACCAACCTTCAACAAGAGAGCACAAATTGCGTGTCATGTATCACAACTACTACAAAGATACCAAATGCATTTTGGATGAACTAATGCAATCACCATTGAGGAGTAAATCACAAGGCATCAAAGAGTACAAAAAAAGCACACGTGTGCACACACAATGACACTTACCTAGATGACCAACTACAGTTTCAGGATACAAGCAGTCAAGTACCAACCCTACAGGGCCTCTACTAATACTTAGACATGTGATAAAATCACAATTATTGCTTCATTTTTTTGGGATTAGAGAGCTTTCAGCATTCCCAAGTTTTTTGTTTTGGTTTTCACCGGGAAGCGGGTGAGAGGACTGTCATTATTTCTTCCTTAGGAAGGAAAACTTTTTCTCCCCTCTTTTTTCTGAGAAAATTACTTATATTGATGTTAAACACATTCAAATTAACACTACAATTTGATTTTGTTGCTTTGTGATCAAAACTCGCCACTTATAATGCACAAACCACAAAAGAAAACTAATTATACACACCAATATGTTTTGCCCATTGTTCAAACAGTTTATAACAGAAACAGCTGAAGAAGCAAGTCAACGATTATCAACCATTTCAGTGCATGCACAAAGTCAAGAGACACTTATCACCATATGATCTCCCATAGAAGAACAGAATATTGGAACTACAAAAAGGCATCTCACAAAATTCCAATAACTTCCATCATAGGAAATGAAAATAGAAATCAGTCATTTAGCTTTAATACAATATATCACACTGGCATCATGAAGCAATACAAGTCCTGAATGACTAAACCCTAATTTCCAAACTACTCTAAGAAAAGGACACTTGAAAAACAAGATGCTCATCTCTACTGAGGGAAAAAGAGGTTAACCAGCAAATTAATCATGCTAGATATACACAGTCGCAGTGGCATTTTTTATGATTCAACACTTGGAAAGGAAGTAACAGAGACTCCCACATCATCATCAACTTCAACAATAAAAGAAAGAATGGACATCTAACAGAGAAGCAAAGTGATTAACCAGCAAATTAGCCATGCTAGATATACGCAGTAGCATACTTGATGGTTCAACACTTGGAAAGGCAGTAAGACAGACTTCTACATCATCATCAACTTCGACAATAACGAAAGAATGAACATCTAAAACAGAAGCACAAAGAATGATGCTTGCTGACATGCCCTCCCTTCATAACTAAACTAAGCCATATAATATCACCATTTGCAATATTGTTATTATTCTCACCTACTCCAATCAGTTTCCAGTTCTTTAAACGTATTGATACGACATCACCAATCACATAATGAAGTTTATTTGGGAGGAGAAAATGACAGACTGATATACACTTCCCAGATTTTCTCCGAACAAGACAAAAACAAGAGAAATGGGCAGCAAAAGCAAAAAATACTAGATCAGTTGTACACCAACATTAAATTGGAATGGTCAAAGGAAAGGCTAGATAATAACTGTATAAGAATAAAGAGGGATTTCCACTAATTTTTAGTGGTTGTATGAGACAATGACTTCACATGCACAACTCCCTGCCAACCAACTAACATGGGCTTCTTCTAGTGCTTTGAGAAAATATGGCTACTATGACTTAAAAAACATAAGATATCGCAGAACTTGAAACTCCAAAGAGACAAGATTGAAATTATGATTTCATATTTAAAGAGTGCAGACCATACTTCCATTCAAGTAGTTGATTTCGCCAGAACAGAAGCCCAATAGATAATAGAGAAACATATTGGCATAAAATTCTTATTCTGTTCTTTCTAAACTTCTTTTTAATTAATCAAGCCTCAATATTCAAATATACATTTACTTAAGCCCCCCAAAAGGTGCTGGTCCAACTTCCTCTTAGTTACATTCATTCTTCATCTAATCAATTCTTGTATGTCTAATTGTCTATTCATCCATGCATAACAGACCAACAGCTATACAATTGACATCTTACGATTTTAAAAAAAAAAAAAAAAAAAACTATGATGATGAAAACAACAAGGATAACAATTACTTAAACTAGACAGTGAGAAGTACAAGGCGCATATGATGAGAACAAAATGAGCATAGCTATTAGACCGGCCTGAAATTTTAACAAACTATGCATCATCAAATAGGCTAACCGGTTCACAAATTATTCATACACTTCACGACCTTATCATTCATATCATCTTCATATAATGATATAGGAAATCTCAAGTTCTAACATCACTAATTAAGGACTAGGAAGCACATAAGCATTCAAATCAAATCAGCACAAATGAGTCTAATCACAAATGCAGCAGCAATGAATCCATTCGACGAATACACATACCATGTTTCTAAGCAGCAGTACCCTGGTAGGCACACCATTGAAGTTGACACTCTTAACCTTCTTCTCCTGCTTGCTGCTACTGTTGTCACTGGCATTGACAATAACCCCAGCTCTTCTATCAGTCTTCTTCGCCATCAAAGGAGTGGTGATCCCTTGCTCCTGCTTCCCAAGCCCTTGCCCTTCCTTCCACCCCATCTTCGCCATCATCCTCTGCGCCGCCGTCATCTGCCCGCCGGCTCCGACCCCCAGCCCGCCCGTCTCCGACTTCCCGATAGTAAATCCGTCCGCATTCCCAGGAGGCGGCGACGGCGATCTTGGCACCGGTGCCCCGCTCCCGCTCATTGTGGCGCGCCTCCTCCACGCCTCTTCACCGGAAATGTTCAACCTAGAATCTCCCCCGCCGCCGCCGTAGTCCCTCTCTCTCTCCCTTTCCTCCCTCTCCCTCTTCTCTCTCTCCCTCTCCTCCTCCTCATGGCGCCGCCGCTCCAGCTCCCTCATCATCTCCGCCTCCCTGACCTTCCTCTTTCGCTCCCGCCGGTACTCGTCGTAGTCGTTGGGCCGCGCGGGGTCGTACTCCTCGATCACCGTCGACTGGACGCCCACCAGCGCCGTCTGGTGGTGCGCGGCGTCGTCGGGGATAACCGGAGGCGGCGGGGGTGGTGCAGGGGCGGCGGGAATGGAGGGGGTTTTGGGGAGGGGTTTCGGTTTGTTTAGGGATCTGAGGAGGGTCTGGGGAGGAGCGAAGACGGAGGCGGGTTTGCGGAGGGTGGCGGGGGCCATCTTGGTGCTGGTGGACCATACGGTGGAGTTGTTGGTGGGCTTGTTGTCTTCCTCAGCCGAAGACGGCGGAGGAAGGTCTCCATAGAGGCCACCCAACATTTGGAACAAGAAACTTCTTTTTTTTCAATATACTTTTTTGCTAGCAAAGAGGAAGGATTGAAGAGAAGCTGAATCAGAGCTTCTAGAGTGTTCGATTAGGAAGGCGAAGGCGAATCAGCTCTTCGCTAACACCGCCCGACCTGAGCGTGCCCTATGTTACGTACTATTCACCGATCGGTTTTGTTTTAGAGGCAGGGTTTGTTTCGTTTTTTTTTTCCTATCTTTCTTTTATGAAAAAAAAAAAAAGGTTATGTTTGAGTAATATTTTTAATTTAAGTTACATAACCCTCACATTATTTTCATTTAACCTTTCATAAAAGCTACAAACGAAATGAAAAACAAAGTAATAATTTTGAAAACATAATATAGCCAATGTGTATAAGTATTAAATTAAAAATGGGTGAATTTAAGAACTAAATATGGATAGAAATTAGATTATGAAAGAAAAGTTGATTTCTACTTGGAGGGCAAGATAATTGTTCCTTAATAACACTCCTAAGCATATGGGTTACGAACTTCCGATTATGAAAAATTGTAACAAAAAGGTGAATTTAAACCTTTAGTCAGTCATCAACCAAAAGAAAAAACCTTCATTAGCCTTGCCAGTTGTCTCCTCCTACCTAGTCTTGAGATGCCATACTTTTTACAATAGAAGACAAGCATATCAAGTTTTTCTGCATCCCAAAGTTGTGATGCCTGCAAACTAAGTTTTGAATTACTCTCAGATTTTTCACTCATTACATATCACTCCTTTAAGGCATTGACAGTCTATTTTCAGAGACTGATATAGCCGAAAGTCTTCAGAAACCATTAAGAATAGTTTTGTCACAAAAGCTTGAGTAATTTACATGAGTTTGTAAAAAGCATACAATCGAGCCCACATTGACAATGACAGGAAGAGGGAGGGAAATGGAAAAGAACTGTTTGCCTTACGGCTTAAGCTCCATAAGTCTGCTTTAAGATAAGCCCAGATCAGCTTATTTTGAATTTCAGGAAGTTCTTTTCAATCAGCTCATCTGACTTGAAACAAAATTTGTTACAAATACACGAGCTAACATATACATTAAAATAACATATACACGATACAACATTTCATTACGTTTCAAACATAATTCCTACATCAGACAATGCCTTCGGTAATCGTTGCCAACCTACAAATGGTTCAACATAACAATTTCTAAGTTATCAAACCATTGGTGATATTCCTAGAATCCACGTTCAGATTTTCAATCAAGAATCAGAAGGCAATGAGAAGACAATATACATAGAAATCAACTAAACTCAGTTTCTGATGCCCCAAGCTCCAGCCCTTGGAAAAATGTGCGGAGGCATCCGTTAATGACGCGAGGGGCTGCTCCATCACAAAACCGTTTAGCAAGATCCACCGCCTTCAAAACAAACATATTCAGTGACAAGATAATGTCTGAAGTAAGAAAAGAGAAGGCTTATATTGATACACAGAAAAATAAGATGTACCTCATTGATGACAATTTGGTGTCTTGTTTCTAGCACCGACATTTCAGACATTGCCAAGTGAAGAATAGAAAGCTCTAAAATCCTGCCTGCTGGTTCGTTCTGAAAGGCATCAATCAATAGACATGATAAACCACTATGAGCGTCAGCAAACAAAGTGATATTTTAAATTTATTTATGCAACGGATACAACAGACATGGTTAAAGCAAAACTTGAAATTGCCAAATCTGCTGAAACCATTCAAGCGGATAGAAAGTATGGGTAGTTAAAATGAAATTTTTCATAAATTAGACAGAAGAAAGATACAATATAATTAGAGAAAAACTGCATTTAGTCTTAACAAAATAGTCTCAGAGATGAAGAAATGCATACATATTAGTCCTTTGGGAGACTAATATGTTGAAAATCTAACACTGGTTTAGCGACTATTGTGTGTATGTGTTCTTTCTTTTATGTACCAATCTTTTAAGACCTACAATTTTAGAAACTAAAATGTAGATATTATCTAAAAATTATCATAAGATCATTAAATAATTTATAATGCAAAGCCAATCCATGCTAACAACATACATGAATATAGCAGCTGACGATAATTTGAGAAACTAACCACTTAAATAATTGTGGTGTGACTGGCAATCTGCAATGGTAACTATATTCAATCTAAATAACCAAGATGTTACCTAAATGTGAGGCCTTCATTAGTAATGAGAAAATAAGCTAAGTGATCAAGTTAAAAGGGGTCATAATATTGAGTCGAGGAAATAGTAATCTGCCTAGGGTGATAGCTTTCTTGAGACTTGACTTTCAACAGAAGGAGTTTCAAGTTATGGGCCTAAAATGAAACAGGGGAAATGATGGGCTGTGAAATGGAAAAGATGGCTTCCCTCATATATCCCAACCATTGTCACAGACTCACAGTAATTCTCCCAATATAGGTCATTGATACCTAATAACATCAGTAATTGGAGAAAACAGACTTTTATGTATCACAGACTAGAAAAACAGTGTCCAACATTCCATATTAGATATCACCCAAATTTTGCATGTTTATATTTTATCTTTAGTTTGAATATAAATAAAAATCTCTTCAGTATTGACTGCACATAGACAGAAGATTTAACCAGAAAATGGAGGAAAGAAGAATACCAAAGCATAAGTTGCAAATATAATTAATGTATAATACTTTGTTGAACTATTTTTGCACGAGATATTTTCTTCTTCTCATTCCCCTACTTAGCTAGAAATGTTAAACTATTGCATTGTTCCCAAGGACGACGAAGATAGCAGGGGATAAATAAGATTAAGCACTGACTTTTTCTGTTCGCAGAAAGGTTCAACATGACACGAATGAATAAATAGACCAGGATTAGCAAAATTAATAAGATAGAAATCTTCCAATTATGAGAAGAAACTATGTCACTACTTGCATGAATTCCAAAGGGGAAATAATAAATTGAGCAGAAAAGCTACTATAATTGTCAAACCTTCCAATTTGATGGGACAACTTCATTAATAACATTGACATGACTATCCCATCTATCCCTGACTGCAACCAATAGTTTCCTAGTGAACCTGCAGATAAAGCATGGCACTAGATTATTATCTTCCCTCACAAATCTTTACACATGCAAGAGCACTGAATCTTGCAGCATTGGAAAGACGGGCAGAAAGAGGAAAAAGGCACAAGGTGATAAGCTTTAGATACCACCTGCCAGTGTAAGTTTGACATATGCATTACATGTAAAAGGTCTACATTTACCTCAAAATCAGTTTGTTATATACCAGCTTCGGAGGAGCTGAAAGAACTTCTACTTCTGGCATGCAGAAGAGAACACAACATGTTAAAACAGTCTAGAGATGGCAGCAACAAAAGAAAATTGAGAACTGAACAGATAATAAACGCTTTACAGCCAATCAAAAGCTTTCACTGGGAATAATGTGACAAAATAAAGAAGTCTTTACAGTTTGTGATAACCACGATGTAATACCATAATTGTAAAAGTTTTCACCAGTAACAGGCGATGCCTGAATGAAAAGCTGTTAAAGAGAAAAAAAAAAACTGCAGTGCTTGAGTGGCCATATTATGACTTGCAAAGGGTTGTTGTAATCACAAAATAAACTCTTGCCAAATATTTTGTCAAAATACAGAAATACCACTCCTAAACCAGCTTAAAACATCAGATTGCTAAACATCCAAACTGCTGCAGTGACAACCAAGGTTAAACTTATTAAACATTTCCGTTGTCATGACTACTAAAGTAAAAGGTTTAATATCGTATTCATGTGCCCTAGTGATGTGACCATGCTACAACTTCCAAGCTTTAAGTATCATGAGATGTCAAGGAAGCTAAATATACACCTAAAGAAATTATCAACTTTCCATTCCACAGACTGACTAGATTTCAAGTTGATCAACAAATCAAACTTTTATTTTCCATTTTAGAATCATGAAAGTGTGACGATGTGATATCAAATCTACAAACTGAAAAAAGACTATATGGTTTTACAATGCTTGCGAAGTTAGAAGCTACAACACAAGCATGTACAATACATATTACATATCCAATTTCAACGCAACAGTATGGAATCCAGTTTAGTTATCGTGGTTTCATTTTTTGAGGTGAGTGTTTCAATGAGGAGAAGCTTCAAATCAACGAAAAAGAACAGAGATACTGTTAATTTAATTTTAGTCCACTAGCAAACTTCTAGCATCTTCTTCAACTATCTAATCAAAAAGTTAAAACAGAGAAAGGTTTAGAACATTTGTTACCAACGGCAGATTCCTTCTCAACGTCCCGCAGCATTTCATTCTCTTCTTCAACTGAATCAACGGTCACAGGTGGCCCTCCAAAACTCATATGATTATACTCCAACAACTTCTCCTTGTCAAATCCATACCCTGGTTCTGAAAACAATAACAAAAACAAACACATCCAATGAACACCAACACTCAACCACAACCTTTAACCACATAAACATCACATAATTCACAGTTCAACTTCAAACCAAACGTGAACCGTTTACCTCGTCGCTCATTCATCCGTCTCTCGAATAACCGAACCGGGTCCAAACCTTCCAAACACGCAGCATAAATTATAGACCTGCACGTACTCTTAGAAGTTAGAATCACTTAACTCGACTCACTTAGAAAGCGCACACGAGAATGATAATAAACGTAATGTGCAGAGATTCATTCATTGGAGTGAGGAATTTTACAGAGCAAGTTCTCTGGCGGCTCTGGGACTGCAGAACTTGCCGGTCTTGTCGATTTTGGGCAAAGCGGCGAAGGAAGCGGCGTCGGTTTTCTCCGAAGCGACGGAGGCGGCTTCGTCCAGCGCGAGTGCGGAGCTGCGGTGAGAGTTTCGATAGGCTGCTGCTGCTGAAACGCTGCGTTTGGGTCTGGCCGCGGATTTCGAGAAATGATTAAAGGAAGAGGGAAACGAAAAGCGTTGGAGGAGAGTGAAGTAGTTTTTGTTGTTGGGTTTAGGATGGGTTGGAGAGGATAGGGGAAGCAAGGTTCCCTCCATTGTAGCAGCGGGGAGGAGCGAATTAGCAATGGATTTTCTGGTTCGAAGATAATAATAAATTGAAAAATGCAGATATTGCAATTATCTAGACATTCTCGGTTTGCTAATATTCTAGGTTTTTTTAACTTGTATACTAAAATATGATTTCGAAAAAAAATTTACAAATGTATGATTTTTATCTAAAATTGTCACAGGATGTGGCGATTTCAGAAAAAAGTCTGAAATCACCACACCATTTCAGACATTTTTAAAAAAAAAATTTTAAAAGTCTAAAATCATCACAGAGTATGACGATTTCAGATTTTTTTAAAATAAAATATTTTGGGGTCTTCATTTAAATGTAAATTTCTCAATATGGTACCCGACAACGTTACATATATAACACAACGCTTGATTTACACTGAGACCATCGGTTTAACTATGTTCACATTTTCTCTTTTCACATGCAACGCATGCTTCTACAAGAGAGTTGCATGGTTGTTGTTTAAATTTTTTTTATACAAATTACATTCTTGTATAATGTATACTACTACTGTTTTCATTTTTTTAAAATAATAACATAAATGTTAAATATTATATGTAGTCATTTTATGTAAGATATTATGTCGACTTGCATTTCATTTGATATTTTATGAAATGTTTGAGAAAATAGAGTTTGAGTTTATTTATGTACAAGTAATTAAAGATACATATGACATAATCATGACTAACATATGAACGCAACACAAGGTGAAGCAAAACAAGATTTTTTTCAATCAATATTAGTTTGCACCATCGATCACCTATGAGTTCTTATCTTTTTATCATAGTCTTTCATGTTCTTGCTAAACAAATTCAAGATTTAATGTCGCACTGCATGATTTTTTTATTTTTTTTTACAAATGATACTATAATTTTAGTGAGAGAATTGAGCAAATAGTTAAATGGAAAGTTAGAATTTTGAAGACAAGTTTGAAAGTATAGGGTTTTCGTATGAGTTGAAACAAGACAGAATATATAAAATGTAAGTTTAGCAAAATGCATACAAGTTCTAACTTAGAGATGAAAATTGGGGATAATATCATGTTACAAGCAACGTTTAAGTACCTCAGTTCTATTATCTGAAATGACGGAGGAGATAAAATGATATGCAAATCATATGATCCAAGTTAGGTGGATGAAGTGGAGAAGTGTTTTAGAAGTTTATGTGATTAAAGAGGATTATTTTGGATGAGTAGACACAATAAACAAAATATGATTATGAATGAATTTGTTCGAGAAAAAGTTGGGGTATCATCTTGTTAGGCTTAAAGCGGTGAGAGGGAGCCACAAATAGGAGGAGATTTAAATAAACGAGTGAGACATAAAGCGGCTTAAATGTCACATCTTAACCCAAAAAGTTTATGAGTACACCAGCCAGATTACGTTTATCACCCTAGCCAATGAGACACAAAACGAGTTAGATGTCATATCTTGACCAAAAATCTTAATGTCATGAGTTTATACGTCTTCCTAAATACAACCTATTCACTTAGTCTAAATTTCATAAATGTGAGATTGTTACATTCACACTTGAAACATAACACACCTATTATGAAAAAACAGTAGAATGTTATTTTAGATGATTTGAACACGTAAATATGAAACTTGAAGGCCTCCAACAGAAAGTAAAAAAAGCATATTTAGAAGCTAATAGTTTAAATGGGAATAATATGACGTATGATAGAACATTATGACTTTACTTAATTCATGCCGTTAACCTCATACAATTGGAGAAGATGCGGTAGTAGCTGTAATAATTGACAATATAAACTTCAAAAAATTAACAAATAAGTGCCCTAAACAAATTTATAACAAAATGTTTTGAAGTTTTCAATAATTTTAGTACATGGAAGGCTTAATCAAAATCTATAATTTTCATCAAGATTTACTATTTTTTTATTACTTCACTATTGTACTTGCAACCCTTTTTAACAAAACTCTAACTGTAATTCATATATACTTAAATTTAATCGTTCTGTCCAATTATTATTGTTCAAAAGTGGACTTTAGATCACAACATTTGAATTCAATGCCAAATGGGGGGGGGGGAGGATAATAGAACGTGAAACTTGTATGTTACCATAAAATGTGGTTTGAGGGTTTCAGTTTGATTGAAATATATTTCCACGTGTTAAGAATAATATATATTATATTTGATTTGATATACATTATGTTTGATTTGATTTGATTGTGATTTGTTTTTTGTCGTTGAGTTTTGACCGTTGTGTTTTCAGCCTATAAATAGGCCACCTTCTATTGTAAATCATCTCGGATATAACAACTCAGATAATACAATTGTTATTTCTCTGTTATCTATCTTTCCCCTAAATTTTTGGTATCCCATTTATCTGATTTCTCTACGATCTTTAACACCACATTTTCAATTTTTTTCTTTAAAAATTGTTTTCACTAATAAAATCCAACTTCTTACCCTGCCTATTTTCATTATTACATAACTCGAAAGCCACCCATAGAAAAGAAAAAGTGATAGACATTTATTATTGGTTGATCGTATAGAGTAGTTGAAGGCAACAATTGCGAAATCTGAATTTTCACTAGTCTCAGTAGTAGCCCTCGCTACTCGGCACTCGCTAGTCGCGTGAGTCAGGAAACGGGAAGTAGAAGAAGAAGAAGAAGGAGGCATCCCTCCACCGGCCACAACCACAGGAGCACGGCAACAAGGTCGCTCCGCTCGCCCTCACTCCACAACCATTTACACAGCTTCTAGAAACTACTACTACTACTTAAAACCATTTAACAAACGGAGATTGATCTAACTTATTATATTCTTTTACTTTCTTTTTTTTCTTCTCAAAATTCGCATTTGGCAGAAAGCTGAGAATGGGAACTGGAATCATCTTCATTTCCGCGGCGTTGTTATTGTTGAGCGTCCCATTCAGTTCTTCTTCAGTGCCCAAAGACCCATTCCTCGGAATTGCTCCCGAAGGTGCAGCCTCCTTCACAACAACACACATCAATATAATTCCTTCTTCTTCTTCTTCTTTTTTTTTTTTTAAATTTAATATCTGAATAAATGAAACTGGTGTTGCTCTGTTTGTGACAGATGAAAAATATTACAAGTCTTCCGATGTAATAAGATGCAAAGATGGATCGGGAAAATTCACCAAAGCGCAGCTCAATGACGATTTCTGCGACTGCCCCGATGGAACCGATGAGCCTGGTTTCTCTTCTTACCCCCTTTTATATTTATTATTATTTCTGATTTAGTTTAATTTGTTTCTTATTGGATCATAGGCTGTTCCTGAAATTCAGTGTTTTATGTCTTTTTTTTTTTGTTTTCAGGCACATCAGCATGTCCCGGTGGAAAATTTTATTGTCGGAATGCAGGGCATTCCCCAATTTACCTGTTTTCGTCTAGGGTGAACGATGGAATATGCGGTGAGTAGGGTTCATAGTCGTATTTTACCATTTTTCCAATGGTTAAAAACAAAAGTCAAAATACAAGGAGAAGGAAATTAGCAATGAAGAAAAAGAAAAATACCCAAATTGGACGAATGTACATGATCAGGATCTTATTTCTTCTACAGATTTAGAAGCACCTCTAAACACTGATTATGCATTTATTGCTTTTCAGCGTTTCTTTTTGGATATAGTGCACATGTTCTACACTTAGGGGAATACTTTCTTCTTAATTTGTCCTCCTCAGTTGCAATGTTCGAGTAGTTTATAGCCTGAATACTTGTAGCTACCTTATCTAAGATTATTTTTTTTCTTTCTGTTGTAATAAACTGAAAATGTTTTCTGTTTCTTAAAGTTAAAACAACTAATCGTTTTTATCCAATAAATTAGTGGCGTGTGGTTTTGAAGGAAGTAATTTGGTTTACTTTCCTGCCATAATGTGTAGATTGCTGTGATGGATCTGATGAATATGATGGCAAAGTGAAGTGCCAGAATACCTGCTGGGAGGCAGGGAAAGTTGCTCGAGATAAGCTGAAAAAGAAGATTGCCACATATCAAGAGGGCGTCAAGTTGCGAAAGCAAGAAATTGAACAAGCTAAATCATCCCTGGCAAAAGATGAGGCTGAACTTTCGAATTTGAAAAAAAAAGAAAGTACACTCAAAGGGATTGTGGAACAGCTAAAGGGTATCACCTTTTTTTTTTCTCCTACCCTGCTCCTGTAATCCTTTACTCGAGATTATATGCATTGCATGCAATTTTTTCATTAAGGAATTGTATCTTAAAAATAATGACCACCTTGTTCAAAGAAAACTTGGAAAGACACTTTGTCAAATGTACTCGTGCTTAACTTAAAAAATGCTATATGCTTCAATAGATTTATGTTGCATTGGTATGATCAAGTGAATGTATGCAGAAATTTGGTTTGGGATTCATGATTATAGCTATTGTTATGTTCAGTTAGAAGTGTTATATGCCTTTATTGGTTTTAAAAAAAGACATTTTGAATTATAAATTAAGTATGAACAAGCAAGTCTGTGAGTTATTCTGAACATGATTAGAGCATCTGACTGTGCCCAAATACTTTGCATTGATGTGCCACAGACGAGGAAGGTCATCATATCAGTTTGTTTAACATGTGGGAAGTTGAGAGTTTGGCTTTTCAAATTCTAGATAGACTGGCTATAGTTGAGGAAGAGGCGGCGTTTTCCATGTTTGATTTGATTTTAAGTTCATATTTCTGTTGTGTTAATCTCTCTATCCTCCTTTACTTATTTGATTTACAACAATAAAGTAGTTTATCATGTAGTTTTACAGATTTCATGCTATGTTGTGAAGTTTATCAATCATGATCAATGAGGAGAAAAAGAATATATAACCATTTTTTCTAAGATTTGTCATTCTTACAACAATTTTCTCACACAGCTTGATAAAAGAGTATCCCTCAAGTATAAGGAAAAATTTTATTGCACAACTATAAGACTTACGATGTTATATGGGACTTATGTTGGGCGATAAAAAATCTACAAAAAAAAAGTTAACTCGATGTTGTGGAGATGAGTGGACACACTTGACCAAATTGGATTAAGAATGAATACATAAGAGAGAAAGTTGGGAACTTGGGGTAGCTCTTATTGTGGCAAAGATGGTAGAATCTCACCTTGAGTGGTTTGGGCATGTGAGGAGAATGCCTTAAAAGGCTCCAGTCAGGAGAATAGATCAAATGGAGGTATAACAGTAGTTAGAGGTAGAGGGAGATCTAGCAAAAATTATAGTTGAAACTATTAGAAGTATAGATGTTAATGGTTTGAATGTGAGCATGGTCTATAATAGGACACTATGGTGTCATCTGATTCATGTAGTCGACCGCACTTAGTGAGACAAGGTTTAGTTGTAGTTGTAATACTTGTCATTCTTACAACAATTTTCCATCCTATCAATGAAATAATTTCTTTGACAAATTCCTTTTGCCTCCACTGCAGAGCATAAAGAACAAATTGAGAAGGCAGAAGAGAAGGAGCGTTTGCGGAAGGAAAAAGAAGAGAAGCAGAAAAAGGAGGCTGAGGATAAGGCTAATGAAGAAAAGCCTAAAGCTAATGAGGAAGATATGGGGCATATAAATGAAGCTGAACAGCATTCGGATGTTGAAGACAGTGCCGTGGCAAGTAACCATGATAAAGTTGGACTTCTACATGACTCTCCTGCAGATCAGGTTTGATTATATTTCTCTGTATATTGCAAAACTTGACTGTACAATCAGAATGTGCTATACTGATATATTTTGTTCTAATTTTGAATACATTACTCTGATATTTGATTGTCAATATGATATGGCATTATGTGTATATGGTTTTCCTGATATTTCATTAACCCTTGGCAGCCTTAGCTTAGCTATTATTATAATAAAAAAATAATACCCTGCCATGTTTCTTGATGCAATAAACTATCCCTACCTTAAAATAACATGCAGGTATATTTTTATTATTTATTTCAAGGAAGTGTAATTTTGTTGCTTTTTATCTGTTTACTTGCAAACAAGGATAGAAACAATAATTGATAATGAGTATTTTCCGCTCATCCTATGGTGAGGCAGATTGCTTCTTGTCTCTTACGTGCTGTTCCTCTTCTTCTGTGTGTGTGTGATCATGTTGCCCTATTCAATAATGTGGTATGTAGTTTAATTCTTCTATTTTAACTAGGATGAAGTGAAGGATACATTAACAGATGTAGATGATAGTCATGATGGAGCCACTGATAGTCCCAGAAGTGAAGGGTCTCTGCTTAATGAAGTGGAAGAGGTGAATAAAATTTTTGTGGATTGCAATCTTTCTTTTCTTCTTATCTTTTATTAATTTTAGTGGCATTTCTAGCATGCACATTAGATATGGAACTTGCTGAACATTTTAATTTGGTTTTCCCTCATTGTAGAATACAAAGGATGCCGAGGGAGAACTTGCTGCTAAATCAGAAACTGATTTAAAGGTTGCAAAGAAAGAGTCTTCTGATGAAATTGTCAATCCGGTATGTCCATAGTCCGTGCTCTCATAATATGCTTGGAGTTTATCCATTCATATTTGTATTCCTCCAATAGTGACATATTTCAATTGATTTATTATTTTTTTGTATCATGCTAATGGGTTATTGTCTCATAACTTATTTTAAGAAAATGTTGTTTTATGACAAGATATTGCACCTGGTCCATAAGACATAAAAAGAAGTTTAAGTGGGACATAGTGAACTGCCTCCATAGTCCTTAAAGCTCTGTCTGCCAATGTGTATGTGCTGCTCAAACTTAGTAACTAAGGCCACAAATATTTGCATTGCAAGTTGTATACTTTTTTTAATGAACAAACATTTTGGGGTTATTGTTGAACACTACGCCTGCACTGCTTTGGAGCAGGTTCCGATGTTTGTTTGGAAGGTTTTCGTAAAAACAACTAAAGAAGGAGTTGATGCACTTCTTTTGTAGATCAGGTAGAGGGAGCATCTTAAAGGGTGTCTATTTTCCCAAGTTTGCTATGGGTATAATTATGATTAATGCTTCTATTTGGTGTTCTACTTGAGGGTCAATGCATTTTCAAGGGAGTTGCTAGTGTGGACCAACTCTATTACCAATGAGATCGCCATCCACTACCTTTGAGATTATCTAACTTTAAATGTCAACCAATAAAGTAAACAGGATAGAGGATAAATTGATCCGTTGTCTAATTCCTTGCTGGCCTTTCAACCAACCAAGTACGCACTCTTGCCTTTTACAATCATAGAAAAAGATTCAGTCTAAGCTAACCATACAATCATCTTCTCCATCTCGTTTAGAAGCCATTCCTGTCAAGAACCTTAACTACAATGCTGCAAGTCTGCAACTTGCATGAGCAGAATCCAACTTAAAAGCTAAACCATGTATCTCTTCTAATGTTGTTTAGATGTCAGACAACTCGTTTATAGGTGCATCCTCTGAAATTTGTCCTATTAGCTGAGATAGTTTTCATTAAAACTTTACTCACTCCAAATAACAGAATCTTGCCAGAAAACTTGTAAGAGATAGTAAAAAATAATTAGCCCTGGGGTTATGCGCAACTAAGCAAAGGAAGAATTGCTTGAGAGTAATCCTCTCAGCTTCTCTGATTTATATTGACAGGTTTCAAGAATTGATCCCTTAATTTTTGGGTTGATATATTTACAGTAAATGGTCTGACTCTATTTGCAGCAAGTATCAAATATTAACAAATCAAGGAAAATCAACAACAATCACATAAAAAGTTGCAGTTGAGAGATTGTCTGAAACCCACATCTATGTAGCACCCTAAACCTTTTAATGTTTCTATTTAGAACTTTATCTGAACAACCAAGACCCAATCAATCACGAGCTGTCTCAATCCAAAACTGAACCACACTTTCATCATCTTCATAGTGGACCATCTGATTCCCTACTAGAGCTCATGAACCACGAAATAGAAGTGATTTTGCATAAAGACAAATGTGATAGCTAGAGGTCATGCTTGCTTTCTGCCTGAGAATCCTAGTTGTTGATTTCACGGTTATTTGTAGTCATTTTCTTTGGCATTGAATATAATCATCTTATCGGTCTTGAACATAGTTATTTCTAGTAGCAACCTGCTGCATATTCTATGCCCTTTGAGCCACATTTTCATGGCTTACTATATCTCCTCCTCTCAGGAGATTCTTTTCTTTTGTATATAAACCAGAGAGGATTGCTTGACGTTCTTGTCTCTTTGTTCATACATCTGTAGGGAGATGATGCATCTGAAAATAATGAGGGATTATCAAGGGAGGAATTGGGTCGGCTAGTTGCTTCTCGTTGGACCAAAGAAAATGTTGGTAAGCAAAGTGCTGAAGCTGATACCGCATTGAACAATGAAGAACAGGAAGAACTTCCAAAGGAGACAAATAATGAGGAATATGAAAGCTATGCTTCTGAATCTGACGATGACAGCAACAAATACGATGGAGAGGATGAAAATGATGACTTTAGAGAGGATGAGCATGAGGACCTTAGAGAGGATGAGCATGACGACCTAGGTTCCTCCTACAAATCCGACAGTGACACTGAACTGGACTTGTCAGGTTTGTTATAGCTACTAATGCATATTTGCTATTCAAGTTTGATATATGAATGGACTTGTGATCAAATAACTCTGATGAGCTCAGATGTCACCACAACAGATAATCCTTCTTGGTTAGAGAAAATACAGAAAACTGTGCGGAGCATTTTTAAGGCTGTTAATTTATTCCAGACTCCACTGAACCAGACAGGTACACATTATCATTTTACTACTCGTAATTCATATCTACATAGATCTAACTCTTGACTTTCCCTTTGCATCTTTAGATGCTGCTCGTGTACGAAAGGAGTATGATGAGTCAAGTGACAAGTTGTCTAAATTACAGTCTAAAATATCAAGTCTGAAACAAAAGCTAAAATATGATTTTGGTTAGTATGGTGCTGGTAATATTGCACTATCAAAACATTTTAATTTTACGTGTAAGTTATGGAATTGACTTGAGTAAAACTTCAATGACGCAGGTCCAGAGAAGGAGTTTTATTCATTCCATGGCCGTTGCTTTGAGAGCAAAGAGAACAAGTTACATTTTCTATTCTCTACTGTTTTTTCTGTTGTATTTGGCATTTCTGTGAATCTGCAAGTTTGCAAGTTCCTATTCTTCTCACTCTCTGGTGATGAAAATTTGATTCAGGTACACATACAAAGTCTGCCCTTATAAAGAGGCTTCTCAGGAGGAGGGCTATTCTAACACCCGTTTGGGGTAAGGTTTTCGTTATTAGTCTATAATTTTTGCACAACTGCTTTTCTCCAGTTCAAAAGAATGTAACTGTTAGTTGGTGAAAACCAATAGTTTTTTATTTATTTATTTTTTGTTACCCTCTGAAAAAACAGAAAAATAATCATTTCCTTTTTTCAAAAAATTTACAGTCGCTGGGACAAATTTGATGACTCGTACAGAGTAATGGTGTTCTCTAATGGTGATAAATGCTGGAATGGTCCTGATAGGAGTTTGAGGGTATGCATGTTACAAATTTTAAAATTATGTGCAATCATTTCTCACAATTTTGACATGACAGTATTTTCTCTTGTCATTCTAAAATGATTAAAATCAATGGGTTAGATTAGATGTAAAAGTATCTGGTTAAGTATACTATAAAATTATTAGCTTCTTATGAGTATTATTAATAGATAAAGTAGTGCATCTTGGGTTTGGGACGTACTTTCATGGTGCTCTGGCTGGTGAATTTTTTTTTTGTGACGTTGGGCAAGTGCAATTTTAATTTACATACATCATACTAACAAGAAGAAAAACACCTAACTAGTCAGCAGAGTTGCCCATTGAAATAAGAACTTAAAATGTTCTGTTTTACAGACCCTCTGTGATTGATGGCTTTGTTTTGTATTTTTTTATCCTCATTTTAACAGGTCAGGCTCAGATGTGGGTTGAAAAATGAGATTACTGATGTTGATGAACCAAGCCGTTGCGAGTACGGGATGACACCTTCCTTTTTATCACTTTTTTCTACGGGATGCTTTCCTTTTCTCATTGTTGTTTCATGGGCATCATTGCAGATATGCAGCTTTGTTATCTACCCCGGCCCTTTGTAAGGAGGAAAAGCTGAAGGTACTACTCTAATTGCGTGATAACAAAATGACAAATGTTGTCCTTGTCTCAATATGGAGAAATACTTACATGCTCACGGAGCACATTTAATGCGTGCTCCATGAATATTATCGACCATTGATTCTAGCTGCTTGTATATTTTTTAAGTACTCTAAATTCTCTAAATTCAAACCAATTGTTAATGATGCTCATGGAACACATTAAATATGCTCCATGAGCATGCAAATATTTCTCCTCGCTACGTTACTAATGCCGAGCTGTTCCACTTTGACAGGAATTACAACAAAAGTTAGACTCATTGAATTCGCAGCAACCAGAAAATCATGATGAGTTGTGAACAATCGGTATGGATTTAACCAGGTAAGCTTACAAGGCAGTGTGATTCCCTTTTTCTTGAGACTTTTTGAATCATGAGATGATCAAATTTTACTTTGAACAGGTAGTATGAAGATCTTCAAGTAACTGAAGAAGTGGCGCCCTTAAGTTTTGTATGCTAGACCTTTCCCAAATTTGATATTTGGTGGGGGTTAGGAAAGGGAATAGGGAACGGGTTTGGTAATCCTTGTGGCAGGTCCGAGTTGGCAACATTTTAATGTGACTAATCTCATCGCACATTTTTTCTTTTGTTGAACTCAGATTTACTACCTGGGCAATTGGCTCTCCTTGAACTAATCCATTCCATTCGCTACGGACAGGTTTTTTTTTTCTCATACTTTGCAAAATACTAAACAGCGAGAATTTCTTAGCTAGAATTTTTGTCATGATGAGTGGACATTTTTATTAAATCTTAAATGGATAAGCTGTTTTTACCACGAATCTGATCCAACATCTATCATTACTCTCATAAACTAATAGCATGGGATGTAGATTTGGCACTTCTATTAAATTACCCAACATCTATCATAACTCTCAACTAGTGTGGGATGTGGAATTTGCACGTTTTGTTTGGTCTCTTGAGGAAATTTGATAGGAATTTATTTGATGTTTGCATGACAAGAACGTCGGTAGGGAAGAGAAAGAAAAGGGTAAAATAGTGTTTGAAAAAAAATTTGAATTAAGCGCATGTTGTAAATATGTCAATATCGCGATATTCAATAAAGAAACGTGTACAAGGAAATGGAGATCACTTGTCTCCCAAAACCATCAAGGGTGCCATCTTTACACCTGCTCTTAATATCATTAAAGGGATAGAAATCACATTTAGGGTTTGTTAAAATTACATTTTATCTTAAATTATGCCCAAAATTTTACTTCATCTCAATTTTTAATTACAATTGATCATTAATGATTTGCTATGTTTTTATTTTCAAAAGTTTGTAAAAGAAATATTGAGAATAATAAAATATTATTTTTGTTGTGGGATATTTTTGAAAAGAACATTGAACACAAAAAAGAAAAACAAAATATAAAATTTATTGTTTTTGTTGTTTTGGCTAAAAAAAAATTAGAAAACACCAAAAAAATAGAAAATAAAAACTTAACTGATTATTAGTGATAAATTACAAAGAAAAATTAGAGTAGAGTATAATATTATACTTAATTTGAGGTAGAATGCAATTTTGATCAACCTCAAGGATTGTTCGTGCAATTTACCCTAATTTTTTACTCTGTTCATCCAATATTAAATGTCATTTTTGACACAAGCACATAAATTAAGAAATTAATTAATTTACATATACTTAAAGAAAATATCAAATGTTTAGATTAAATTATCTTTAAATATTTTTGTTTCCCTTACCATTATCTTTCTCTAGTTAAAGTACATGATGAGTTATTGTACAAATAAAATTAAAAAAAAAATATACTTTTTTAACCAAGTGACAAATATATATATTAGGTTGCCTGCTCAGTATCCAAGGCTTTGCCTCGATTAATCCGGGTCAACCCGAGTCGCGCACTTGGCTATGGCGGATGAGTCTCCCAGGAGATAATTGCATATACAAGGTCTCGAACTCGGACCTTACTTAAGCGATACCATAGTACGTGTCGAGGGGAATAAAGTGGTCGCGCACTAAACCCGCCACAAAAGAGTGAAACGCGTAAAACCCACTTCCATGTCTGCCAACAAAGTACCAAGATTGAGGAAAACCGGAGAATCAGCCAAGGTTAAAATTACCAATTCAAGTTCTCACTATGTTTGTTGTTGACAACTTTCTCAAATTCCCTTCACGCTTTCAATTCTGGGCCAGTAATTTCAGTTCTAGCCTTCTCCCAAGCTGTAAATAGCTCATATAGGATACAATGATCTTCAATATGCAATGTGGGTATTCACCTTTTCTGTTAAAAATGGAATTTTTCCCTCTAGTATGGCGTGTTTTACTTTTAGCTGCGTTGNAATGTTTAGATTAAATTATCTTTAAATATTTTTATTTCTCTTACCATTATCTTTCTCTAGTTAAAGTACATGATGAGTTATTGTATAAATAAAATTAAAAAAAAATTATACTTTTTTAACCAAGTGACAACTAATGTTATACGAGAAGATTCTATATGAAAAATGTCTCTCTCTCTCTCTCTCTCTCTATATATATATATATATATATGGTTGCCTGCCCAGTGTGCTTTGCTTCGACTAATCCGGGTCAACCCGAGTCGCGCACTTGGCTATGGCGGATGAGTCTCTCAGGGGATAACTGCATATACAAGGTCTCGAATTAGGGACCTTACTTAAGCGATACCACAGTACGCGTCGAGGGGAATAAAGTGGTCGCGCACTAAACCTGCCACAAAGAGAGTGAAACGCGTAAAACCCACTTCCCTGTCTCCTAACAAAGTACCAAGATTGAGGAAAACCGGAGAATCAGCCAAGGTTAAAATTACCAATTCAAGTTCTCACTATGTTTGTTGTTGACAACTTTCTCAAATTCCCTTCACGCTTTCAATTCTGGGCCAGTAATTTCAGTTCTAGCCTTCTCCCAAGCTGTAAATAGCTCATATAGGATACAATGATCTTCAATATGCAATGTGGGTATTTACCTTTTCTGTTAAAAATGGAATTTTTCCCTCTAGTATGGCGTGTTTTACTTTTAGCTGCGTTGCTCAGTTGCTCTGATTATACGATATCCTGATAGCAGTTTCTAAACATTTTCTGCATACATCTAGATGTGTGCTAGTGTGTGATTATATATATATATATATATATAGCACTAATATCCAAACTCTACTACTAGTACTAGTGAGACTGACTAATCTATATAGCTAGGAGTACTGTGACTGCTCCACTTGACACTGGTTTTTGTTTCGAACGCAAGACCTTTAGTAAGTGGATGAGTATGCCTACCACTCTGAACAACCTTGTGTTGATGTGTGCTAGTATGATATAATGTTAAAAGAATACTTGGTTTTGAAACATGTTTGAAGATTTCAGGGATCTTTGTGCGTGTTTATGCATACACTAGTGTGAGCTTATCTGATTAAATTGTAGGAGGTAACGTGTTTGAATTTTGGACCAATAGTTGAGTCAAGATGGTACTGAACAACTATCATGGAGGACCAGTAGTTGAGTCTTTGGAGGGCCAGTAGTTGAGTCTTGTTGCATTTAAGTTTCTTCTTATACCTTATTTTATTTTTCTCTTGTTAGGAAGAAATGTTTTCTCCTCACATTTGTACTTCCCCTCATTTCTATGTTGTTAATATTTGTTTCTTGTCAATACAAAAATATTTGTCGTGCATGCTGTTGCAGAAGGCTGCATCTTTATGCTATAATGGTAAGCCTTATTTGTTGTGTGGTTGTCTTTTGATTTTTCTTTTAGATGGAAGAAGTTTGTGAGCCATTGTTTGATGAAAGTGATGAGCATTATGCTGAGGGGAACTCTTCAGCAGTGGAACATGATCTTGAATCTTTAAACCCACAACCAAATAACTCTCCACTTCCAACTGTGGGTCTGGAGTTTGATACTTTTGATTAAGTTTACAACTTTTACATATCTATGCAAAGGAACAAGGCTTTGGTATTAGAGTAAGCAATTCATGGTCTAGATCAAAGGGGAAAGAGTGCTATTGAGCAAAACTTAGCTGCAGTAGTGCTGGTTTCAAGAAAAAGAGTGAGGCCAATAATCCAAGACCGGAAACACGAACTGGTTGTCCTGCAATGGTAGTGATTAGATTGGGAGGATAGTAGAAGTTGAGCTTCAACACAACCATCAAGTGAGTCCTCAGATCAATCGGTTCAGTAAGTCACATAAGAAAATGATCCTCGCAGCCAGAAATTCAGAACCACTGCCTGAGCCTACGACAGAAGTACACACCATCAAGCTGTACCAAACAACTATCATGGATGTCGGTTACAATGACCAGTCAAATTTTGAAGAAAAGCAGGAAACTGATTTTGATAATTTCAAATATTTGGAACTTAGAGAAGGGGATGCCAATCCTATGTATAATTGTTTTTGTCGAATGAAGTTGACAAAGCCAAATTTCTTTTACCTGCTTGATATTGATGATGACAGGCGCCTAAAAAATGTGTTTTGGCCTGAGCCTAGGTTAGGGTTGCTTATGAGTACTTTAGTGACAGTGTCACTATAGACACAACATGTTTAGCAAACAAATATGGAATCCCTTTGATTTTGTCGATGCAAACCACCATGGGACATTCTATATTATTGGGCTGTGGCTTCCTTGGGCATGAATAAGTGGATTACTTTGTCTGGGTATTCAAGGCATGGGTTAAGTGTATGCTTGGTCGTCCTCTGCATGTTATGGTTCCCGACCAGTGCAAATCCTTGCAAATTGCAGTTGCTCGGGTTTTCTGTCATGCTCGCCACTGTTATTCTTTGCAGCATATCATGCAAAGAGTGCCAGAAAAGTTGGGAGGGTTGAAAGGATATGATACTGTATAAAGCCGTCTACGAGTCATTGAAGATAGTTGAGTTTGAAACTTGTTGGGCTGATATGATTAAATGTTATGGATTGGGAGATAACAAGTGGCTTAAGACATTGTATGAAGATCGGTATTTCTGGGTTCCAGTTTACCTGAAAGACAGATCCCAACAAAACAAAACAAGGGTCTGGCTGCAATTTTCGATGGATATGTACATAAACATGCATCCTTTAAGGACAAGTATGACCTAGCTCTGCACAGGAAGCATCTGAAAGAAGCCATGGCTGATTTGGAGTTGAGAGAACCAGCCTTTGAGTTGCATACGAAATGTAATTTTGAGGCGCTGCTTTCGAAGTTGTATACAAAAGAGATCTTTAGCAAGTTTCAGTCTGAGGTTGAGGGCATGTACTCTTGCTTCAACACAAGACTGGTAAATGTTAATGGGATCTATAATAACATGCATTGTGAAAGAAACAGTTCCAAGTTGAGGGAAATGAGGAGGGAGTCAAAAGCTTTGAAGTTTTATAGGAAACCACGGAATTGGATATTCCATGCATCTGCAGCTTGTTCAGTTACAAAGGCAGCCATGAATTGAACGTTCTCAACTACAATGGCGTCGAGAAAATCCCTTCATGGTACATCCTGCAACGTTGGAAGAGGGATTTCAAACAAAGGCTTGATCCACACCATGTCGCCGGTGATGTTGATACTTGCAACCCTGTGTACCGGGGTACTCACCTATTGAACCATGCCCTTCCAGTATTAGAAGATGGGGCACAGTCACAGGAGCATTATATGATTGCTGTAAAATTAAGAACCGCGCGCAGGAATTGCTAGACAAGTTTGATGTTGCGGAGAATAACTCATTGTAAACAAGCAAATGCCAGCCAGTGCCTATCGGTATTCTTGTTGCATATAAAGTATGATTTATTTGAATCCATCTGCGTGATTAATACGCAAGCAGAAGTTGATATTCTAGAGTTTGGCTCTCCTGCAAATTGTACCATACATTATACAATCATTAACCTTTTTAACTTTGGCTATATCTGTTTGCAAACAACCTGCATGAAGATACAATGAAATAGAAGCAGGTTATTCTGGAGGTATAAAATTCTCCGCATTCCTAATTTCTACGGTGGTGTTTCACGCATTACCAATAATCTAGATTGCAAATTGGTGGTGCGGATGGGAGTGGTGGCTGTAGTGGCAGATGGTGGTGGCGGCTGTGGCGATTGCAGCGGTAGGAGAATGGACTGCGTAAATTCCGTAATCCACTTTATCACCTGGGAGGTGACATGGATTATTTTTGGCAATCTATGTTACCTACCATTTTAATTAACCAAACAAGTCAATGTGAATTATAATTAAGTATATTTATTATAAAGGTTAAAGTTAAATCTTATAAATAAATTATTTCAATGGAAATTTTTGTCATGCATGATAAAAAATGAATTTTCACCGTTAACGAATAAAGTGAGTCTCATACATGATATATGTAACAAAGAAATTCTTTTCCTTAGGAGTATTTTGTTTTTTTGGTTTAGTGTAATTTTAAGTTTAAACCAATGAACCACGCTTCATAACGGTAGGTGGGTCCAATTTACAAAGGCTCAACTATAGAATTTTATTAATAAAAATATCTAATTAGTACAAACTTAAAAAATGTAAATACAATTTTAATTTTGAGTGAAATTATAATAAGAACATAACAATTTAAAATAACTAAACCAAAAAAAATCAATTAAAAGATTTATGTATGATTGATTCAGATATCAAATTTCCAAATCTGCAACATGACAATAACATCATAATAAAAAGCATTGAAATTTTTATATATATATATATATATATATATGTATATATATTTTATTTATAAACAACCGGTTAACAACACCCAAATTAAAAGATTACAATGTCACCATATAGGAAAAAGGGTGCTAGCCCCATCTGCTAAAAAAAATAAGAGAGAAAATGCTAAACGTCAAAAATATAAAAATCTAAAGATAAATTATGATCATGTTTAGCCAAAGCACAAAAATTTATTTTTCTATTAACATTGTGAGAGTGAACGGTCAAATTTGTATTTAGAAAAACAATAATAATTTTCACCAACGGAAAGCGAGAATAAATAAGATCTAGAGAGACTTAAATAAAATTAGTAACACACTTAAAATATAGTTAAAAGAAAATGATTAAAAAATATCCACAAAAGCATCTCAAATGGCCTTATTAAAAAATACTAGAAAAGATACCCTAAAAGCTCACTCAACAAAAGTAACCAAACAAATAAAACATTACAGCTAAAGACAGATATAAAACCACCTTTTTAATTTCTAATAATCTCTCCACAGGATGATGAGACACCATAATTAACCACCGATTCATCAACATTAACTTTTATCCCACTCTCAGGCTCCCAAGCTATGGCGCACCCGATAATGATAATGAGGAATATATAATTTAATGAAACGCACGTGATAATTGTTTGTAGTTACTTCCAAAACTACTTTTTTATTTTTTTTAACTAGTTGTGTATATGCACTGTTACTATGCGTAAAGAATCTCGTGAGAAATTTCTACCGTAATAAACACGTTACGCGAATAAAGGTATCTTTTTTTATTTTTGAAGGCGATACTAAAAGAAAAATATTTAAACAGTAATAAATCTCGCGAATCGAATTATTCTATACTGCTTGACAAAGAGTAGCAGTAGTAACCAGTAAAGTAACTGCTTATTGTTTACGACAAAAATCATAGATTATGCCATCTTTAGGCAAATGAGTTTTTTTTTTTTTTTTTTAAAACCCTAATCAATAAAGTTTTGAATTCATGATAAATATTTTCATAATATTTATAAAAAAAAAATAGGGAGTGGTAGTCTCTTTTGCCAAAGGGAGCAGTCACAGGTCACACAACGACGTCTCTTTCTGCATTTATTTAAAGGAGAGAATAGAAAAGAGGTTTTGTTCGCTTCCTCGTTGAAATTCAGAGGCAGAGGTTGCAGCACGCAGAACAAGAATAGCTTGTTGATTAGATTTGATCTCATCGGAGAGAGATGGCGGCGATGTACGATAACGGAGAGGTGGCGGCGGAGGTGGTAGAGAAGAGGCCGAAGACGAAGATCGTGTGCACGCTGGGACCCGCATCGAGGTCCATCCCCATGATCGAGAAGCTTCTTCACGCAGGCATGAACGTCGCCCGCTTCAACTTCTCCCATGGATCCCACGAGTACCACCAGGAAACCCTCGATAACCTTAGGGATGCCATGGAAAACACTGGTATTCTTTGCGCCGTCATGCTCGACACCAAGGTAGTTCCTCGTTTCATTTTTAATTTCTTACTCTGCAGTTTCAATATGAAAACCGTTAATCCTAGCCTTGGTGTATGGTTTGGTATGTATGCTGGTTCATTTTTTTTTATTTTTTATTTTTTATTTTTTATTTTTTATTTTTTACGTTTATAACCGTTATAAATATATGTATGCACAATCAATGACAACAACTAAGCCGTTCCACTAAGTGATTAGCTACATCATAGTGTCATGTATCATTAAACATTACTACATTTCTAACCTCTGATCCATGTCATAAAGTTTTGACGAAATTTTAGGTCAAGGGCTGTGTACCTATTACAACCCTAACTCTTTTATTTGAGCTTAGCTCTTTTATTTGAGTTAGGACTGGCTATATAAATATTTGGAATAAAGCACAACATAGGCAGAATTGTGAAGAATAAAGTTCAATGCATTCAAAACATGGGTTGGTGATGTTGTGTTTATTATCTTTCATGGTGAATTGGTTGAACACAATCCAAGAAGGGTTGTTTCAATCGTTTATTAAGGCTTTGCGCTTCATGAACCTAAATAAAAATGAGCCTAACATTATTGAGTTCCTAATCTTTTTCCATTTTATGTGTTTGGGTTGGTGTAGGGCCCTGAGATTCGAACTGGATTTCTCAAGGATGGCAAGCCTGTCCAACTGAAACAAGGTCAGGAAATAACCATTTCAACTGACTACAGCATAAAGGGGGATGAGAATATGATCTGTATGAGCTACAAGAAGTTGCCTGAGGATGTGAAGCCCGGGATGGTCATACTATGCGCTGATGGCACAATATCGTTCACAGTTTTGAAGTGTGACAAGGAAGCTGGTTTAGTTAAATGCCGTTGTGAGAACTCTGCTATGCTTGGCGAGAGAAAGAATGTTAATCTGCCTGGGGTGATAGTGGATCTCCCAACTTTGACAGAGAAAGACAAAGAAGATATCTTGAACTGGGGAGTTCCCAACAAGATTGACATGATTGCTCTTTCTTTTGTTCGAAAAGGTTCTGACCTTGTGCAAGTTCGCAGATTGCTGGGGAAGCATGCTAAGAGCATTCTTCTCATGTCGAAGGTATGTCAAGTTCCTTTTTCATGGTAAAGACATGATTCTGGATCTGGTTAAAAATATGAGTTAGGGTATTATTTGTTCTGCATCAGTTCTGAACTAATGGAATCATTTTCCCTGTTTCCCTGTCTCCACTTTATGATCTTTAACACATTTGTTTGGAGCTTGTTGATTTCCTGGAGTATTGAGATGCTTGTCTTATCCACTGTTATTGTCTTACAGATTTAGGATGTTCTTTTAAGAAACTATCTTATGAGCTTTTCTAATGATGTCATTATTAGCTATCTCTATTGCATGTTATATTTAATTACTTGTTTGTGGTAACTTTTTCTGTCTGTTACTACAAAATTTCTGTGGCAGGTTGAAAACCAAGAAGGAGTTGCAAATTTTGATGAAATCCTTGCAAATTCTGATGCATTTATGGTGGCACGTGGTGACCTTGGAATGGAAATCCCAATTGAGAAGATATTCCTTGCGCAGAAAGTGATGATTTATAAGTGCAACATCCAAGGAAAACCGGTTGTGACTGCAACCCAGATGCTGGAGTCAATGATCAAGTCTCCCAGGCCAACAAGGGCAGAAGCCACTGATGTTGCCAATGCAGTTCTTGATGGCACAGACTGCGTGATGCTTAGTGGAGAAACAGCTGCTGGAGCTTATCCAGACCTTGCTGTTCGAACGATGGCCAAGATATGCGTTGAAGCAGAGAGCACCCTTGACTATGGAGATGTGTTCAAAAGGATCATGGAGCACTCACCAGTACCCATGAGCCCATTGGAGAGTCTGGCTTCTTCTGCCGTTAGAACAGCTAACTCAGCTAGAGCAGCTCTTATATTGGTTCTAACAAGGGGAGGAAGTACTGCAAAATTGGTGGCTAAATACAGGCCAGGCATGCCAATTCTTTCTGTGGTTGTCCCTGAGATTAAGACCGATACCTTCGACTGGTCTTGCAGTGATGAGGCCCCTGCAAGGCATAGCTTGATATTCCGTGGGTTGGTCCCAGTATTAAGCGCAGGTTCTGCCAGAGCTTCTCATGCAGAAACAACAGAAGAAGCACTAGAATTTGCCCTTCAGCATGCCAAAGTAAAGGGTCTCTGCGATGTGGGGGATTCTGTTGTGGCTCTGCACCGTGTTGGCACTGCATCAGTCATCAAAATCGTTACTGTTAAATGATCGCCCCTCGTTAAGGGGTATTCTTTTGCTGCTTTGAGCAAATTTTTGGGATGGTGTGGAACAGCTCTTTCACCATTCAATCAAACTTGTCTTTTGGAATCTACATTGGATGGAAAAGTTCAGTATTAGCGTTTATATGGGTGGGACCCTTATACGGATATACCGCTGATATTTTGTTATTTGCCGTATGAGTAAATTAGCTGCTGTTGTGGCTACCTTTTATCATTGGTTAAGATGATGTGGGGCTTTTTGGTGAGCCGAAAAACTGCCCTATTTCTTGATTATATTTTATCTTACTGTCTGAAGTTTGTTCGAAATATTCTGATTGTTCTGATTGAGAAGTATATGGCTACCACATGGTTACCATATTTCAATCATTGTGTCAATTTGAAATTTGGAGATCTGATCTTGAAATTCTAATGATGTTCAAGGACGTAATAACAGGCAGTTTGTTAAAGTGCACCTTGTTATCAAAAACTGTAGACACTTAAAAAGCAATGAAAATAGTAGTACAATACTCCTATATTTTATCGAAGACCACATTGAGCAGCAAGCAAACGCATGCGGGTCAATCGCTGAATAGTAGTGCAATTGTCGCAATCTTGCTATTCAATTCAATATGACTCCATTTTTTAACCATAATATGAACACGAAGTGGTTTCAAGGCATCTTCAATACCGTCTATATCCTCATGGTCTAATCTCAAATAAGAATGAAATAGAGTCCTCGTATTCACTTCGAAGCTATAATTTACTAACGGCCGCCTAATCAATTTGACTCTCTAACAAAAAATTGACGCTGAAACAAAATATTACAGGCATTTTTTTTCCCCGTGAAGCACAAACAAATCGACCTAGATGCAGCAAGCAAAGCAAGTGCAGCGTGGCAAACTGCTTGACCATTTGTATATCTGTCAGTAGTGAGGAAACCAAATCTTTTGACATATTGAACCACAACAGCTTCCTTAGTTTCACAGACATAGTCCGGTACTCCTTCAAGTAAAAACTATGAATATCATTCCTGTCAGAATGTACCCGCCATGCGCTCCCTCCTTTCCAGCATCATTTACAATGGGAGAAAGTTGCCAGTATAATGCGAGTCCCACTTCCATACAGGCTGCTGAATAAAGATAAAGAAACTTGTACAGATACAAGAGTGGGATAAATGCTTTTAAGACAGTATTTTAAACAAGTTCCATCTTGTTTGATGCATTCTCTTCCTGAAAGGATCAAGGTAGATTAGAAGTGACCAAGGACACAAACATGCCATGCAACAGGATAACAACCAAGAAGTCTAATGTATAAATACAAAATCATTACGATTTGAAAGATAACCAGATCATACTCTTAGATCAATAAGGAATGTAACTATAAGCTACACAGCTATTGTCTTGGTGGTTCCAAGATGCCAGCAGACATCAAAATGTGAATCATAACATCAAACTAGAACAAAGAAAGGCAAATTTAGGCTTGGACTACTTGCTAAGCAGAAAAAAGCAAAGGAGGGAAATATTAAGGCCAATGGCATGACGCAAGTGAAACTATATTTGACAACAACTAAGCATTGTCCCACTATGTGGAGTTGGTTGCATGAATCACACAAAGCCATAGTGTTTTGTATTTGCATTTAAGCCAACAACAAGTCTGCCAATGCATGGTCCTTTGCATAGGGTTGTATTAAGCCGTCGACAGTCACTGTAAAACTTTGTCAAATTTTCATGACAAGTGAAACTGTATTTGAGTTCAGAAAAAATATAAATGCAATTCTAGCAATAAACAATAGAAAGGCTTGAACAAATGTTGCTTTAATTGTTCAATGCTGACTTGATCCTTCCCTGTTATGATAATAAACGTAAATTGCAATGAATGGTTGATGGATACCACTGTAAGACAAAATGATTGGCTTCAGTTCACTACTATTGTGTCAAAGGCCTCAACAATAGTGCTTAAGCGGCCAAGCCAGGCTCAAGGGAGTTAAGTTAGATAAAGATTCAGATTTTGCATAGCAATCCAAACTTCCTAACAAAACCAGGTGGTTCTCCATATAAACTTTGTCAAGTAAAAGAAAATGCCAATGTTGGATAGAAGCTAGGTGGGAAAGTGACCAGCAATCACAATCTTATCAACTAGAGAATACGTGCCACTGGGAATAATTGTCAATAAAGGTTTGAAACAGAAATCCTGAACTAGAAATGATACAACTCCACCTCCTATGTGGTCACCCCTCTATTGATGAGAAGATGAGGAAAGCATACAAAATTATGCTTTCCTTTCTAACAAGACCCACAAACTAAAAACAGAATAGTGGATAGGTGAAGAACCATTTTATGAAGCTTGGAGAGAATGGGATATCCAAGAGAACCATGAGTAATTCTATTAAAAGATGGCATCCAGTCTTTTTGTTTTAACAAGACAAGCTAGCGACTTGCATAGCCTTCTTATCACAGACAGAACTTGCTTAATCAAATTCAGTGAACCAAACAAAAAATTCCACCTTAAACACAGCCTTAACTATCCCAAAGAAAATTAGCAGAAACCAACTTTAATTAGCAGTTTAGCATAAGATTGCTTCCATAGCTGAACAGAAAACTTACAAATAAGTAAACAACAGGATCTACCAAAACTACTAGAATCAACTAGGTAGAAATTCCAGAATATACAAGGTCACGGGGAAAATCTTTGGAATAAAATCCCTAACGGAAGTATGAGTTGTTCCAATTTTTATGCTCAGCTGGCTATTTTATAGGCATAATAAAACTTGACTGAAGGGTGAACATTCTCATAAAACATTCCAAAAACATGTAGCACCCCAATAGGACCCAAATCTTACAACAAATACCATAATTTATACAAAATAACTAAACAAATTCTCTAAAATAATCACTACAAAGTTATTTAAAAATTCATAAATCATTACAACAGACTCCCATTCGCATCATTCAGTATAATATTTACTTGACCGAAATATTTGGCAAATTGTTGTAAATATAGTTCCTCGCAAATATGAGATCGGCATAAAAGAAGTTCTAGGCAAAGTGATACAGATTGACGATGTTGTAAAAAGTTAATAGACTACAAAAAGGCCAATGATAATCAATTACTTACATCTGCAGCCTGGAAAGATCTGTCCATCAATGACTTGTGAGAAAATTCAGCAGCTGAAGTTGTCTCATTCTCAATAATGCTATGATTACACATCTACAATCATTGAACCAAACAAAGTGAAATAGATAAAACTTAATGAGGTTTATTCAAATAGAGAATCAAATAGATAAAAGAATTTAACGAATTAAAGAATCAAACTCTTCCCTATTGTTAAGGTTCATGAAAAAATGAAGCACAAAAATTCCAAGAGATATCAGACTCTTTCATCGTAACGAAAATTGTACGTAGGAATGCAATAAATGGGGCAGGGGCCTCTCCTTGCCACCACAATCTTACAATAGGGAAGTGAAGAATAGAGTTAAAATATGAAGATTGATTTCATCAATGGGTGTGGTATCTAAGCCATCCTAATATCACTATTGGGCCCACCTGCATATGTTCATTCCTGAAAAGTTCACGCTCTAGATAATCTTTCCTGGGCGTGAGAGGGTGTGTTAGAGTCTCACATTGCCAAGAGATAAAGTCTAGATAGACTTTATAAGATCAAGACAACCCCTCCCCCCTTGAGGTAACTTTTGGGTTGAGTTAGGCCGAATCAATTATCAATAGATGCACAAGAGAAAAACTACAATTTCATCCCTGAAAATTTCGGGGTTTAACAAATTTGTCCGTAAGTTAGAAAACACATACAATTTGGTCCCTGAATTTAACCACATTACAACAAGTTAATCCCTTTGGGGACCAATTATGTTATATTCAGGGACCGAAGGTAGTTAAATTCTTGGACAAATTGTGTGTTTCTAATTCATGGACAAATTTGTTACACCTCGAATTTTTCAGGAACAGAATTGTATTTTTTTTGGCAATCTGCAATACTGACTCCAAGCTAATTCATTGGTTGGACAAAATTGGTAGATCATGTATCCTTAGGAAAAAGAGTAATACAAATGCCAATGCTAAAAACAGCGGGGAAAATATAATGTCCTCAGAACAAAGCTCTCTTATCTTCTGAATCTTTTCATCAGCATTTATGGCCAAGAAAGTTTCACAAAATTGATGTTTGGCAAACTGCTAACTGTAAAGGACACAACTATCAACCTCATCTAACTCCAAACTTATTCATTTTCCGGTCGGAAAATATCAAAACATTCTGGAACTACCAAAGATCTCACTCTTAGCATGAATTCTGTACTGGGTTAGACAACCGAACATTTCAGAGCATGATTAATTATGTACAAATGGCCAATTATTTTCTTATCATGAGAGAAAAACAAAAATCAAGAATGATATTCTTTGGAGTGAAGTATACTATGCCTCAAGTGCACCACATGCAGTTTATTGAAATTGGTGATGCATCAAGAATACATCCAACAGTCATTAAAGCGTAAATTATTTAGCCTACCCCAAATGATTTGTTATCTTGACCATCTTCGAACAGGGATGAGTAATATGTCGGATCATAGATAGAGCCTCCAAGTATCTCATTGGCACCAGATTGCTGCCTAGCTACTGCAGGTGTTGGAGTAGCAGGACTCAAGAAACTATTCCTTAAGTCAAGATCCATTCGAGAAGCTGTGTCCAAATAGGAAGCACCGAGCCTATAAATCTGAATCCACAACAACGAGGATGATAACCTCACTACAAAACCGACGATTTGCATAGCCAGGGTAAGCTTCACCGAAAATACAAAAAATGACGTATAAGACTCCGGAGAAATATTCCTGCAAACACAAACAATGGCTTTCATCAGATGTGAACGAAAAACCACAATCACATACTCAAAATCACAATCACTCTTTGATTCCCTGAGAACTGTACTGCCAAGATACATAGATTATATGGCTATCAAATGAAATGAATATTTGATAAATTTCACTCTCTCTCACACACGACTTCTTCTATCTAGTGAATCCCTCAGCAAGAATCATTAATTCATTACACAATCACCTAAGGTTAAGAGCTAAAATTCAATAAGAGCTAAAGTTCAATCGCTCTGACCAAGTGTATTCTACAAATTAATCGAAATAAGATTGAGGACGGACCAAATTTCGTGGCTGAAGAGAATGAACCAAGAGACATCGAGCAAGACGGCGCAGAAGAGAAGGAATGCATAGGTACGGCCAAGGGCCTGACTGCTACTCTCAATGGCAACCAGAGCAAACAACGCTATTGCCAGATTTATAAGCAGCACGCCATTGTACGAAGCTCCCAGCGATCCGATTAGCGCGCACCCAATCTAACATTTCAATTTTCACGCACACACGCGCACACACAAAATTAATTAATTAATTGATTAATTAATCAATCAATCGATTATTTCTGATTTCTTTGTTCGAAGAAGGTGAAGTAGTACCTGAATGTAAATGAGGACGACGGCGAATGACTGGAGCCTATCGTAGTCGCGTAACCATGGCTGAACTCGATCTCTGAAATTGAAACAGAAGGTGCCGCAAAGCGTCATATGTTTTGTGCGTATGCATATACACGCCACCGATTCGGTTCTCAAGGTGAGTCAATTGACGAGTGGGGGTGGGAAAGCGTGAACGGAAAACGAGTGCATGAGTGTGCGTCCTTCGCAATGTTTTCTCCTCCTTCTTTTTTGTTGTTTCTTGGTCTTCTTCTTCTTCTCTTTCTATTATCATATCATTTGGTGACGAGGGATTGCCATGTTTGGGGAGGGCATCAGCAAGGCACAGCGCAGCGAGAGTTTGTTGATGATGATGTTTGCAGTGGGCAGAGATGGCAACTTGGGATTCGTATCCCTCTTTCTTTCTTTCTTTCCACCTGTGAGTCTCTGTAACCAACTTTTCTTCCCTGCTCTCGCTCCCAAACCACTTCAATTTCCCTTGTTTGTATACTCAACATACATGTTTTTTGTTTATTTATTTTATAAATCTACATATATCGTCTTTTTTAGTTTAATTGTTTAACTGCGGTGTCATTCTATTTTCACACTCGTCCAATTAAATATTTTTATATAAATAAAAATTAATTGATTATATTATAATTTGATTAGTAGTATTAACCGTCGATAACAACATTAAAAATGATGACAAATTTTTTTGAAGCATATATGTAGTTGGGAAAGAGAAAAATCTGCCTTAAGATGTGGGGAAATAAAAAGTGCCCATAAATGGACAAAAACTATTAAATATTTGAGGTACTGTGGACATTAAATAGATCATATAAGGATAAATTAAAAAAAAAACTAAAATTAGACCTTAAAAGAGAATCCCTTTTATTTATTGTATAAATTATGTGTTAGTAAAAATTTTGAGTTAGTAAATGTCTCAACTAAAAAATTATAACTGGATCATATTATTTTTTCAAAAAATTGGTCACCAATTAATACTTTAATAATTAAAAATGTTACACATAAATCATATGTTTGGGTAATTAATAATAATATGGTGACGTTTTTAATTATTTAAGTATTTATACGGTGACAATTTTTTGAAACATTAATACAGTGATTGTCATAATTTTTGGGAATGAAATAGAGTTTTGCTAAACAAAATCAATATGATTATGTACTCACAATACAAATTTAACATATAAGAATACTATTTGTACAATAAAATTTAGAATTTTGTTAAGAATAAAATAATAAAAAAATCTCATTCTTATAGCGAATTAGTTGTAAAATTGTTCTTAAAATGAATAATTTTTATTATAAAATGAGTCAATTTCTCATATAACTCAAATTTCTTTTTTTGTTAATATTTTTAATTGGAATGAAATCAACTTCCAATTTTTATTTTTTTATACAAAAGTCAATTTAAATCGACTTATGTAGTATTATTGTCATTGATTTTATTTCTTTCTTTGTCCAATCTTTTATTTCAATTCAAAGTAAAATTAATTTGATTTGATCCAAAAAAATCAATGTATAACTATTATGCTCTTTTTCTTTCAAATTCAATTAACATCTAAATCAATTTAAAAAATTAATTTTAGATGCAATCACATTTTGGAACAACTTTACAATTGATTCACTATAAGAATGACGTTTTTACATTGTTTTATTCTTGAAAATTTTTCATAAAATTTGGATAATAATCCTACAAATTGCTCACAAAAGTATGGATCCCACCATTAAGAGAGAGAGAGAAAATGTGAACATAGTGAGACTCGTGCTTTTGTGAGAAAGTTATATAGTTATTGTCGAAATTTTATTGTTCATATAGCATTCTTAAAATACATATTGTGTATATACAATAAGTGATAAAAATCTTCAAGATGAATATTTTAGTTCAAATTTCAATAAAATGAGAAAATAATCAGAATATAATTATTTTTTAGAACATTTAAAATAAGTAGAATTCATGAAAATGTTTTTTTATTTGAAAATAATGAATATATCATATATCATTTATAAGAGATTAATTTTTGTTTTAGGTGCATCTGGGGCGCACGACTAATTCTTTCGCAGTGATGGGGTTTTAACATTTATGTGGTTTTGGGACGGAAAAATTCCCAAAATATGGGTTGGAATGAGAAATTACGAAAATATGGGGCAAATTTCTGAAATCACCACAGGGAGTGGCGATTTAAGACTCTGAAATCGCCACCCCTTTGGCGATTTCAGACTTAAAAAAAAAATTCAAAAAGTCTGAAATCGCCACAGGGGGTGGCGATTTCAGAGCCTGCGGCGATTTCATAAAAAAAAAAAATCAAATGTCTGAAATCGCTATAAGGGGTGGCGATTTCGGACAAGAAACCCATACATTCGTAATTTTTTTTAATGGACTATATTATGGGAATACAAATGTATTGAGACCATATATATGTAAAAAAATCCCAGTAATTAAGTTTACACAAAATGGTAGATTGCTAATCATAAAATGATTTTTCATTCTCATATATGAGGATTGAACGCTAACCTCTTTGTTAAGAGGAATAATGTGAGTTACCATCACGATATACCTCATGATTAATAGAAATTAATTTTTGTACATTGTTATTAAAAAAAATGTATTATCATCTAATTATATACTACTATACGTGATATTTTTGAGTTAGTGGAGTAAAATCAATAACTTTTACTAATACCGACGTATAGTTGGAGATAGAAATTTGCAGTACATAAAATAATGCATTAAAATGGTTAATTGCTTTTGCTTCTGCATGCCAAACACATGGTGAAGCAGCGTCATTTTTTCTCTTTGTAAAATTAAAATAATAATAATTACAATTTATCAAAATATATATATATATATATACACACACACACACAATTGTAGAGTTTTTCTACTACTAGATGGAAAGTACGGCTTCATTTTGAAAAAAAATGTTCTTTTCAAAAGTGGTTCAACTCATTGAGCTTTCTAAACATTGTTATTAACAAGTAACAGTGATATTATTTTGTAAAATAGGATAAAAGTGACTTTCAATAAGCAAAAATCACAAAATAGTATTTAATAAATATATTATAAATTTATTTTTAAAATACAAAGTAGTTAGAATAGAAATACATAATAAAATATTAATGAGAGAAAATTAATATTTTAATGGATAAAGTTATATTTTCATTTAAATGTAAGATTATTTAATTTTTTTACATTTTAAATAATAAAAATTAATTTTAAAAAACTACTTTTGATATTTCTTAAAACACCTCATCTCTAATAAGTTAGGACTAAGGAGTAAAGGTCTTTACAAGTAAAAAAAAAAAGTGACTTATATAAAAAAAATTTAAGCCTAAAACCCAAAAAATAAATGCACCGTCAGGCGAAAATAAAGGTGCTGAACTAGACATTGAATAGACGCATCGTGGAATCAGCTTGGATCAGAGCATTAAGGTCACTATGAGACCAATCTTGTAGGGACCGAAAGTTAGGGTGAAGGCTACCCTAATATCCTGTGTGTATGGACATATGTCATATTAATTTAATTTTAAATAAAAAATGGCATTCATAATTTAAAGAATGCCACATTCCCATTAAACTTAAGTATTTTTGTCTTAATACAAATACAATTCTTCCCAAAATAACATTTGCAAAAATAGTCTCCCACATCAACCTTATCTCTGTTTTTGGGAGACCCAAAACCTTATCTTTCCCATTGCCACGACCAGCACCCTCATTTCCGAAAACACAAACCTCAGCCCCAAACCCACGACTTCACACCGAAGCCCCAAAATGAAAATGGAAAGAAAAGAAGGAAAAGAGAAAAAAAAGAAAGAGGATCCACCAACGTCGAAAAATGCACAACCAAATAAACAGAGCTACTAAGCTATGGACAGATAGACACAACTACACACCCATAGCACCAAGAGCAAGACAATGTACTACAGAGAAATGAAAATACCTACACAGAATCAGCATCCATAAACGATCCTAAATAGAAGCAGAGATCACAATAAGAGAAAATTCAACCATGAAACTTGGTATGAAAATGTCATCAACACAAAATATATATACACACATTCAATCAAAAAATGAAAATATTAAGGCATGAGTCTTAAAAGTTGCCTAGTCGTGGAAATGGGAGAGACAAGGTTTTGGGTCTCCCATACCATAGATAAATAAGATTGATGTGGGGGGCTATGTTTCGAAATATTATTTTGTGAGGAATTGTATTTGTAATACAACAAAAATATAGAAGTTTAGTGGGAAGGTGACATTCTTGTAATTATGAATGTCATTTTTTACTTAAAATTGGGGGTATCATGACATGTGTTCAAACATAGGACACCATGGTAATTTCTACTGAAAGTTAATTCCTATAGAAACTTTAATCTCGTTGTTTCATAATTAAAATTTATGATATGTGTAAAAGATGAGTAATATTTTGAAATTAAACTCATCAACTTACTCAATTTTATTAATGATATTAAACCTTTTTAAGAATATAATTAAAAAAAGTCAAATATCATTCATAAAAATAAATAAGTTAATAAACTAGGTCTCTTAAATTTTTTTTCTAACAGTTTTCAGTTTAGACCCAAAGGAAAAAGATTTCAAAATAATGGCAAGGAGTTGTAAATTATAGAATGGTAAAAGATTGATATCAGTCTATTGTTTGAAAACTTAGAAGAGAGGTAAAAGAGAATCCTTTTACTCATGGTTATAATACGAGTGAAAGAAATAAAAATTATATAGATTTAGTTTTTTTTCTTTAAATTTATTCCGCGACTTTTTATAACAAATGATTTTATTTTTTTCTGGGTAAAATAATAATTGAATCAAATGCAGAGAAATTTAGCACAAAATAAGCGCAGAGGAATTGTTTTCATTGTTCTCCTAAATTCTCAAATTGGGAGACAACGAATTTCAGAAAATTGATGTCAAAAGAAAAAAGATTTATATACCCTCCTTTGTAATTTTGTTACGTTACAAATTATATTCACCAAACGCATTTTAAAAGGTTTGCTTTCTCCTAATTCCCCAAATTGGGGGACAATGTTCACAAGATTGATGTCAAAAGGTGGGGATTTATATACCCTCCTTTGTCATTTTGTTACGTCACAAATTATATCCATCAAACATATTTTAAAAGAATTGTCTTGCCCTTCCATACAATTTCTTTAGTAGATAATTACTTAAACATTACTTAAGATCCATCTAAGCATTACATCTGATTTATTTTATCTATTACTTTTGTTAGGGAAATGGATTGATCTCTTCAAAGCACATCAATAATTAGTCAATATGTGACGGTCCGATATGTGCTATGTTAGAGTTTCACTTAGAGATAATATGCATTGTTGTGCGTCTTTGTGCACTATTGTGCTTTTTTTCTTAAGTAGGGTTCTTTGTGTTATAGTGTGTTTTCCTTGTGCTCACTAAGATCTCCGATATGTAGTTATCGTGCGTTTCTCTGTGTCGCTAGGTTCTCGTGCTCAATGCCATTGTGAGTTATCTGACCACTAGGTTCCTCTAGTTCAAATGTTATTTGTGGTGCTTAATTTACGAAGTTTCCAATTTTACTTTCTCTTTTATTTTTGTTGACCGTCACGTTTGAGCGCTGACTAAAAGAAAAAGATTATGGAGGATGGAGTAGATGAAAGTGATGAAAACAATAGTACAGCTTGCTTATTGAAAATTTGGAATCTAACCATCACAATCTTAAGAATGGTGACTGAGTTTATATAAAAAAAATATTGATGATTACTCTATATATCCTTACCAAGCAAATAAGGGTAATTAGCGATTACGAAGGAAAAAATCAATTTTCCTTACAAACCTAAAACCCTAAACACTATCTCATTTCTCATTTACGAGATTCAAAATAAGAATTTTCTTTTTTTTCGTAACCATAGTATTTTAATTTTCTTAATTATTTTCTTTTTTATTTACAAATTTAGACAACGTGTCTTACCTTAGGCAATTATTTAAAAGTCCTACACATCTTCTATTACGTTTGTCCACAGAATTATCTGTATTTATCTCTCATTAGGGATTGGATACAACCATCTATATCTTTGTCAAAAAAAGTGAAAAAAATTAATCCCTTCGTAATCTCAATCCAATCTGCGTAATACATGTAACAGTCAAAAGTCACCAGAATTGGACGGACAAAGTAAAAACTAAAAACTAACTTGGCTTCCACAATCTGATTTGGCCTACAAGCCTAGCCGGTTGAAGAAGGGCGAACGCAGTGCAACCCACAACGGTGGTCGGAAAATGGCTGAAACAGATTCGTCGTTGCCTTCAGCTTCTCCAGCCGAGGATGCTTCCCCCCCTCCTCCGCCCCCGCCCACATCGGAACCCGCACCGTTGTCGCTGGTGTCCATGGCAGAGAATCTTCACCGCTCTGCCATCGAATCTGCTCGCACCGTGCAACAGACCTCTTCCACCCATTACCGCACCTTACAGGTTTCACCCACTTCCCTCCTTATCTCCACTACACATCATGCTTTTCCAATAAGTAGCTGAATGCATTTTCCCTTTTTTCTTTTCCTCCGAATTTCATTTCTAATTGGTTAGAAGGCGAATGAATACCCAATATAGTTAGGGTTTCGATTTTCCCTCTCCTTTATTAACTGTAATGGCAGCAGAAGCGAAGAAAACCGCAATCTATTCACCGTGTTCCATCAATTGTTCAGTGGGCTAACCTGGACAATCGAATAATCAAGTTTAAAAATATTACTGATGTCAAGTGGCTTCACCTTTATATGATGCCTCGGATACCCTAGTTAAACGATAGCCGAGACTCTAATGAAACCATCTTGATCTTAGCCGATACATTTACTAAAACATCCTTTCATCTTAGCTTGGTACTCATCAATAAAATTTCATTTCTCTTTGTTTTCATGAAACTTGAAATTTGATGCAAACCTGGTTGGTTGATCCATATTATTGATCCATGAGATGACTGGTTGATCTTTGATTTACCGTTGTTCATGGATTTGGAACTTCTTCGCCAACTCTCTTTGAATCAATCTCAGGCTTGGTTCTTTGGGCTTGTGGTGCCTTAGTTCTTCCATTACGAGGGCTGCCCACACTACTGTATCCTCTGGCTATGCGTGTCAAAGTCAGCTGATTTGGGTCAATCTCGGCTTGGCATACAAGCTCACATGTCAAATGGGCTTCTGGATTCCTAGCCTATCACACATTGGCATGGGTTATGCCCGGATAGCCACCAGACAATGAAAGATGGGTACATGATGTCATTGATGTGCTCAGGTGCATGCAAGATTATCTGCCAGTATCACCATTGGCACCACCTTTGCCATCATACCACTACCACCCCTGCCAGCATCACCTCCGCAGTCTTCAGCACTGTTACCACTTCAATATTACCGCCTCTACCAGTGCCAACACTCCACAACTTCATCATCATTACCGTTGTTCCTTACTGCCAATCGTACTACCTTCAACATTATTATCACCAACATTGGCACCTTTGCCACTGCTATGTTCAACCCTGCTGTCTTGCTGTCCATGTTGCCAGAACTATCCTTATCATTTTTCCTATCATCACCTTTGTTGTTGGAGCCAAGCCACTACTACTGCCACCCTATTACTATTTTTTTAACCAAAATAAAATAATTGTTGAGTTATATATATTTCTGTTGAATTTGAAATTATAGCAACAGTATTGCTATTATAAACTAAATTTAAACCATTCACCCAAACAATATTAATAGGATTATAGTTTTATTCCCTGATTCTTTGTGTTTTCATACATTAATTTCTAAGCTCTTAACTAATTACATTTCTAAGAGAATTAGATTTGAAATTAAAATCCTAAACATGAATTTCTCTTTTGTTATTCAAACAGAGGTTATGACATAATGGATTAGCTTCAATCCTGAATCTTCTAATCAAATGCTGTCATATATTTGAACCTGATAAACCTGTCTAAAGTTATGAAGCATGATTAGTTATGGATTTTTTTGCTTTGAGATCATATGAAGCATGTAGTAACAATTATTGATATATACATGATAAAACAAAGTTGAACTAGTTTAAAGATCAAAGCGAAGTTATTTTCATTTTACTTTTGAAATATTTTACATAATGGAAGGTACTATTTTTCATTTCTTTTATCTTTTAAGGGGGTGGGCTCCTTGAATTTAGTTTCAAACTTGTGTTTATAATTAATGTCCATTCTTCTAATACCATAGCTTATTTTAATGCTGTTATTAATTTATTTTCATGTTCTATCTTGTTTGAATTTGGGCAATGACCAAGTGTGCTCCATATATTAGCCTGCGATAAAATATGAGTGGCTTCAAAACTCATCCAGGTTATGCATGGTTGTTTTGCAGGATTTTTTACCAGAAGCAGTATCATGGTATAGAACTTATGAAGATGCCTTCTTCAATAAAGTTAAAGGTGATTCAAAACCGTTAGTATCTGAAGTTGTGAGTGTTGGGCATGTCTTTGAACTTCAGAACACTTTTTGATGGTTTGGTAAAAAGATTTGGAAAATAAGGTTAAAATCTTGAGGCAGGGAGATATTTATATAGTCATTTTATTCATTTGTTTGGTGAAAAATGCTTACATTTTTAAGGTTCAGTCTTTGCCCTTCAACTTGTTATGGCATTGGATCATGTTTATAGCTTCTAGTTGGTGTTCAATTCAAAGTAGTTTCTTCAAGGGTTTTCTCTTACTGATATGCAGAGAGATAAGGCAGTCTTGCCGTCCTCACCCTAGTTCTAAAGGACTCTAGCCTTTGGAGGGTATCTCTAATAAATTTTATTTTGTCCATAAAGAAATGAACATTATCAATTTTATTTTAAAACACATTTCTTAGATGAACTAACAAACTGAATAGTATCAATCCTCAATCAAGTTATTGGCCATAAAAATGGCCTGGTTCTTTCAACTTGGCTATAGTCTTTTGTAATATATATAGCATAATATATGATCTTAACCCTTTTGCAGAGGGTGTGATGGTTGCAAGGGAGAATCCAGCTTTAGGTGTTGGTTTTGCGATTTCTGCTGCCCTTCTTATGCGAGGTATATTTTCCCATTATTTTCACACACAAGTAACAAATTTTCTTTTGTCATACCACTTAAAGATTTTCTTAAAAGGCTATTTTGAAGACTTTTCCATGTAAAATTCATCAAGTTCTTTTAGGATAAGCTATTGAATTTTAAACCAATTGTCATTGGGAAACTAATTCAGGAGCAATGCTCTCCTATTTTCTTTTCGTTTTGTTAGGCATGGTTTCCTTTCTATTTTCTTTTCTCATTCTTATGATGTATGCTTGAGGTTTTGTTGCATGTTACATGCTTTGAGGTGACAACTGACAAGCATCATGTGGGAGCCTGCATGGAAAATCGTGTAGGCGACCACCATCTTGTAGGCATGGAAGATAGTATAGAGTAAGACATCATTGCTGATTGGATTTCACCAATCTATGATATCTGTTCTGATGAATCGCAGATTCTCAAATGGCTTCTGATTTGCTAACTACTTGAAGAGCTCAACCTACAAATCAGCTTTTAGTATATCCTGTCTAGAAATTACTCATTAAGTAGTAGATGAGGTGCCTAATCAAATATTCAAAGATCAGAATAATACATATTCTTTCCTTATGAAAAATCTCAATGGGAGAATACAAATTTTGAACTTTCAGATCTGTGGCCTTCCTTCTGGAGGGAATCAGGATTAGAAAATATTGATTTATTTGAATCAGACCCATTCAACAATTGATTGGTCAAGCTTGCAAATCATTTAATGATACCTGTGTAAGGGATCCTAATTGCTCAAAACTTGGAGAACAATTCAGGAAATGATTTCAAGTTTTCTAGATGTTCAAACTTCAAAATATCTTTGTAGGAAGAGTTTCTTTTCAATAGTAGGAAAAATTATGTAACGCAACGGGGCTCAATTAACTGATGAGTAGTGCAAGACTTGAGAAAACTTTAGAAAAAACCATAGAAGAAGATCTTGATCATATTGTTGTAAATTTGGTTTTTGATAGAGTCAAATGGTGTTACTGATCCATATAGTTGATCTCATTCAATGAGATATTACTTGGTGGTTGTTGTTCTTGTATATCTTTCTTGGGAAATGTGGTCATTATGACTTTTTTCTTATGATTCAAATCAGTTTTATGTAATTGAGTCTTAACTGATTTTGCAAATGTAATTCTTGAATGTATTTTATTTCGCAGGCCCAAGAAGGTTTTTATTTCGTCACACATTCGGTCGATTCCAGAGTGAGGAGGTATTTTCTAGATGAACAGTCTACATCATGCATCCTTAACCTTTCTTACATTCTGTTTCTCTCTAGTTGTGAATTATGATGCATAATCTGCTCTTTCCTTATCTTGTAACTTGATATATAGGACCACCTTAAATCTTACATGGTTCTGCATCAAAATCTGCAAATATTTCTCTAGTGTGAATTCAGTTGTTTGTTTCACCTTTTAACATTAATCCTTGTGAAGGCACGGTATGCTAGTGCTGAAAAGAGTGTGAAGGAATTGAACACTGCAGTAGATTTAATGAAGTTGGAGGGCCAAAAATTGCTACAAAGGGCAGCTCTTGCTGAGAGGGACATGAAGTATGGGCGTAATGAACTAATGTATGTATTACCACCTTATTAATACCACCTTATTAAGGATTCTGAGTCATTTGATTACAGTTGAGGTATGCCTGAATATTTAATTCCAATGAGTATAGGAGCGCTGGAACCCAATATCAACAGCTGGCAAAATCATTATCCAAGGTTGAAGCACGAGCTAATGGTATGCTAGCTTTTATTATTTTCGGAAAATAACCAAAAAGTAACTTCTGATAAAGTATTTACCATCAAAGAAAAATGCTAGTTAACTTTTTTTGATTATTTATAAACAAAACTAACATTTTTGTTCCTTGCATTTTTTTGTTTTTTTTTTAATCGGTAGTTTCTTTTGTAATTCTAACTTTCATATTTGCTTTGGGTATATGTGTGGTATACTGGTATCAATTGTTTGTATTGGAATTCACCATCTTTTATCATGCTCTAGATTTGATGGACAGGCTGAGGGAGATACCCAGTCGTGAAGCTCTAACACTTCGAGCTGATGTAAGGCCATTAATTCTTCTGTGTGTTTTCCCGAACGTAGTCTAGTCACACTGCTACATTAATTACTGTGTTCTTTTTGTCACAAACACGTGATTAGGTTGCCTCTTTAACTTCAACTTTGAAGAAGCAGAGGTCTGCGGTGGACAAACGGATCATGAAGATCTCTGAATTGGGGTTTCCTGTCTAGATAAGTTTTTGGACCTTGTCTCAATGCACAGCCATCTCAGTCATCATAATTTCCCTGTTGTTGATGAGGCAGATTGATGTCCTGCGAATAATGCAGATACCTCTCCTGATGCAAACTCTAATTTTATGTTTGGTCAATTTTGGGTGAAAAGGTAGATAGCCTTCACAAGGTAACTGGAAAATAATTTTTGAATTATTACAAATTTTGCGGCAATCCAGGTTAAAAGAGACATTGTGTTGTCATTGTCTAAAGCTAAAGATGCCTTCGTGAAATTTGAAGTCGACCATAATAGATGGGTGGGAAATAAAATATTAAAATATTAGTCCGTGTGTGTGTGTGTGTGTGTGTGTGTGTTTATTTAAGAAGTTGCTAATAAAAATCAATTTATTTATAGTAAATCAATATTCATTGCATTCGATAACTATTTTAATAGCTTTTTCTCATACGGAGTTTTTTTTAATTAATAGAAAGAAACAAGAATGGACAGAGAAGGATAGAATGTGCTAATTTTTTTTTCCTTTTATTTCAAAATTAATAAAGAAATAAAATATAATTTTAATTATTATATAACAAATATATAAAAAGAAATACATTTTTTATTTATAGAAAAGTTCTTTTAATAATTTCTATATATTTAGGCGCTTCTTTTATAATATCACATGCCATCAATTTTACAAGATAATACTTTAAGTTTAAAATATATATTATTTAAGTTTTTATTAACAGATTTTAAAAGTTTATGAAGTTGTGTTTATTTTAAAATCGTGGTATGACATTATTTTGACTATTTCTGGAAAGAGAAGAAAAGAAAAAACTTATAGGCTATAGTACGTCAATAGCAGGGTCTTCTTCAGGTCTTTTATAACTTTATGACACTTAAAATGGAACTCAGCAAAAAGTAGGGATGATAACATGAACTCTGCTCGCGGGGCATTCACCCTAACCAACCCACTTGGGGCGGGCTTGAAATTCACCTCGGAGTGGAGTGGGTAGATGTGGGATGGGTTTTGGCTTCGCAGTGGGGTAGGGTAAGATATAGGGTAAACCTGTCCCACATCTTTTATATATATGTGTGTGTATAGATATAATAAAAAAAATATATAAAACTTTAATAAAAAAGTAAAAACTTTAACAATTTACAAACTTAATCTTGTGTTGTTGCGGCACTCTTCAAACCTAACAACAAACTAAATTCTTCTCTCTCTCTAACGTGCCACTATGTTTCTCGTCTTTCTATCTTGGGGCTTCGTTCTGTTGTGTCGTCAGCCACCGACGGGACGGTCACGGGCTTCTCTCTCTCTCTCTCTCTCTCTAGCTCTTCAAAAAATTGCTAGAGACGTATTTGCTATACCTGTGACCACTGTTGCTTCTGAATCTACGTTTAGTGCTAGTGGTCGCTTCATTGGTCTTCATCATGCTAATCTACTTGAAGGTACAATAAAAGCTTTAATGTGCTGTCAAAATTGGTTGTGGTCAAGTGCTATGGACAAAGGTAAATTGTTTCATATGTTTTATCTTTTTTTTTTAATTTTGATTTTCTAATAACAATAATTGATTTATTAATGAATTTATCATGTTTAATTTGTAGGGAAAAATCTATTACTATGGATGATTATCAATTGGTTAATGATGTGAAAGATGATATAGATAGTGAAAAATGATAGCTTTAAGAGTTGGGAACCTGCATAAGAGACAAGAAGACTTTTTTTTGTTACTAGAAATTTATTTGAAACTTATATATATCTTAGATATTTCTGTGTGACTTGTTGAAAAGTTGGTTGTTATTTGTCTGTTATTTGCTTGTTATTTAATTTTTATTGCTATTGGGTCTTTCTATATTTAATCAATGTTGAATGTAAACATTTGTTGTATTTTATTATATGATTATGTTAATCTATATATGGATCAAATTTTATAGTATTTTAGCAGGTGTTCTAAAAAATGGGGTGGGGTGGGTACCCGTGGGACGGGTGCGGGTTATAATGTTTAAAACCCGCAAATAGGAGCGAGGTGAGTAGATGTTAGTGTTAATAGGGTGCGGGTGGGATGGGTTAAGGTAAAACCTACTCCACCCCACCAGATTGCCATCCCTAGTAAAAAGAGATCAGGGAGCAACATATTAACTGCCTACCATTATGCACTTGCAACTTAGAATTCCTATGAGCTGACGAAGTAGGCATTTGAAGCAATTACTATGAAAAACATAAAAGGTATCTCTGTGGTAGGGTGTACTACCACGTGAAGTTTGGGATGACAATTAACTTGGTCTTTCTATCTTTTGAATTTTTGTTGGTCTTGAATAATATACCATTAGATCTTCATTTCTTTATTTAAAAATCTAGTCGTTGATATTGAAGCTTTATTTTTATCTTAAAATTAGTGAATGACCACACCATTTGGCCCAAAACCCTTTTTATTTACGTATCAACCCTCTTGTACTGACACTGGAGGTGGAGGAATCGCGTTTACCACCGCTACAACCACCATTGTTCCTTGTTACAAAAACTAGCCAAGCATTCTCTATTTGATTGCTACTTTTGTTGCGCTTTTTGTGATTCCACCTTTATCTTTCAATTTAATTTCAATTTTTCATAGATATGCAATATTTTCTATGATTCTTATGCATCATTTCGCGTTCCTTTTCCCATCACTAATTGCGAATCAAAATCTCACATTGGATGAATGAATCCCTATTGCTATAGTTTTAATTTGTGGATCTCCTCGTCTTCACTTCCCCCACACTGATTTCCATAAATTGAGGTCCTAAATAATTGAGGTCTTGGCTGGTGCCTTAGCTCATAACTAATGCTAAGGAAAGTGGACATTTTTTAAAAATCGAGTTGATATTAGAGCAATTAAAAAATTCAAGCTTGGATTTTTATTATTTGAGCAGTTAGTGGTTTTTTTAACTTTCAATGGTGGTGGCTCTCTGATTTAGATTGAAGGTGGCTTTTAAATGCACTTGGTGGGCCTTTGTTTTTCTAAGCATGAGAGATTGAGAATGTCAAAGGTACTGCAACAAACGGCGTTGCATTGGGCGGCAGTTTGCGGCTCCATTTCAGCTGCTGATGTGCTCTTGGAGAATAGTGCTAGGGTTTTAAGTTGCAAGACAAACAAGAATGAGGGAGGATGACATTGTAAAAAATAAAAACTAAATGACCCCTATATACAATATTAAAATGATGGTTTGGGGTTACATTTTTAATTTTAATTAAAGGACCAGGTTTAAAAGATGTTAAGAACTAAATTAGTTATTATTAAAGTTTTGTTACAAAACGTGCTGTGTGATGTAATGATGAATATTTGATTAGCGTATTAATACCCCCCACTCTCAGTACACTTTCTTAGAAAGAAAAAAAAAGATGCCTAAAGAATGGTTGAATTTTTTTGGGTACTTAAAGAATGGTTGAAATGGTTGCACAAAATAATCTTAAACGCATTTAACGGTGTGCAAGTTGCTCCATATCTTACCTACCTACTACTATTAGGAAAACAGAGAAAAAAAAACCTTATATACATATCCATCCTCTATTTTATGAATTTTTCATCAATCAATTTTATTTATTTTCACCAATACAAATTTATGCATTTTGAATATAGAATAAGAGCTTAATTAGCACATAAAATTTAATTGTTATCCACTAAAAGTGAATGCAAATTTTTTTACCCTGTCATCTAAATAAATTATTCTATATGTATAATAAAAGATGAGAGAGTCAATTTTTTTATATATATAATAAAATTTGATTAGATGACAATGTAATATCAATTCATAAAACATATATAGTATATATTAATGGTATAATTTGTCTACACAGTGTAATTTTGTTATAAAACACATAAAATAAGTAACATAACCGATGGGTAAAATGCCATTTGCGTTGCACAATTTTTCATCATTTTGCTCTCCATTTAAAGTCATCAAAATTATTTTTGATATTAAGTTTCACGAGGTTAATTTGATCAAAGTTTGATAACTTTAAAATTAATTTTAATTATATTAAAAATTTTGAGACAAAATTAATGAAAACTTCACCGAAGAAAAGGAAAATGATGTTTCATTAGTAAAATAACAGTACTACTTCATTACATCCCAGAGGGAAAAAAAACTACCTCAAACTTCCACATTGAGTAATTTAATTACACCTCCACTATGGGGGGATTGAAAGATCACATCACATCAGTTGGATCTGCGAAGAGGGCTAGTCGAGTTTAGAGTGAGAGAGAGTTTGAGTACATCGGGGACACGTCCTTCAAACTCGCACTAACTCCAACAAAACTAAACTACTCTCTCTCATTCTCTACCCTACGTAGCGGTTACTGCGATTGCGACTCAAATTAGGTCACTGACTGAGACGAGCTCTGAATGACTCCCACTCATTAATTCTCCCCAATCCCGAATTGAAATCCAAACCAAACCCTAGAATTTTGCAGTTGCAATTCCTCACGCAGATGCAATAGTAGTTCCCAATTACTGGTCAGATCCGTTTAGGTGTAATCGGCGGCTGGTGCGGGGAACATGGAGGGAAATTCCGGAGGAGGAGGAGGCGGCGGCGGAGGTGGCGGCGGCGGAAATGACGTGGAGCTGCTGTGCAAGACGCTGCAGGTGGAGCACAAGCTGTTCTACTTCGATCTGAAGGAGAACCCTCGCGGTCGGTACCTGAAGATTTCGGAGAAGACTTCGGCCACGAGGTCCACCATCATCGTCCCTTCCTCTGGCATCTCTTGGTTCCTCGATCTCTTCAATTACTACGTCAATTCGGACGATCAAGACCTCTTCAGCAAGGAATTGCAGCTCGACTCCAAGGTAATCCCCCCTTTTCTCTTTCGGTAATTTACTATTTTACTCAATTAGAATAATAATTACTGTAATTGCTCCTTCTTTTTTTTTTTTTTTAATTTAAATTCTTTTCAGGTTTTCTACTTCGACATTGGCGAGAACAGGAGGGGCCGTTTCTTAAAGGTGCTTAATTAAATTTCCTCTTTCGCTGCTTACATAGCTTATGCATTTTGAATGTACTCATATAAGTCTCCTGTTTTTTAACTGCATTGAATGCTGTCTTTAAGTTGGGTTTAATTATTAATCCCTGCTGGTTTTGGAGCACACTTACTTAACTGTGGCGGCTTGCCTTTTTTGTTAGTGTTATTTCTAATTATGGCTGTGATATTTTTGGTAGAACATGATTGGTATGTGAATTAACTTGATACATTTTGTATGTTAATTGTTAGATATATCGGAATTTGGAATCCTTCGCAGGATGCTTTACTTCTCGTGTTAATGAATTGAATGCATAGGTATCTGGATCACCCTTGCCAGTACTCCTGGCTATGTTCGGTAAGGGTGCAAAGAGGGAGAACATTTAGAATAATAAAATTTTAGAAAGTTAATTACGATTGTTTAGGAAGGAAAGGCGAACTATTAATTAAAGAAATGTTTCCTCCAATTTCAGGGCTAAATGTTACCCTAATTGTGATTATGGGAAATTTCTCCCTGTCCATTTTCAACCTCTTGTTCTCTACTTCTAGGTCTTGTGTTCTCCTCTTGCTACTTTCAATCTCCATTTTCTTAATGATGATCTTGTTTTCTTTGACTGGGACAATGCCAATGGACTCGTCGAGAGCTTCTGCTCAAGGAACTCCGACTCCAGGCAGGACTCATTCTCATAGAGCTCCTCCATGATTTGTGAGAGTGAGGACTTTGGAGCATGAAAATAAAACTTCACACAAACAAATTGGTCTTCATTTGATGACACTACAACCCCCTCAATGTTTAACTTGTATAACCTGTACCTACTACCTACCTAATGGTTTAATCTACACCACGTTCAGTACATTGAGGAAGTTAGCAATCTTCTTCAATAAGCATCTGTGAAATCAGTTTGCAATAATAAGAGCTCATTTTTTTGTTCTTTGTTAAAGTAGAAAAGCATTTTTTTACCAACTAAAAGACAGCAGCAGCAACAACTAAGCCTAAACGGCATGTATAACAAATTTTAAGATAGTTTCCTTTCTGAATTTGCTATAACCTGAAACAATCTCAAGCATTTGCTGAAACTGAATACACTAAATTTACTTGCAATTTCATGAGTAAGCTGTTATTGCTTCCCAGCCTTTTTCATCCCTGTTATTCACTGTGAAACAAATGTCTGAAACTGTTCTCCTAAACACACTTTCTTTTGCTTGTGAACATAAATTGTTGAAGATGTTTTCGCTTGCCCTTGTCCATTGGCATTCAATAATTTCTGACTCAGAGATTGCATCATTGCTGTTCTTAGCTGTCTCTCATTGCATAAGTGATTAATGGCTGTGACATTTTCCCTTAGAAAATTTCTGGTCTGGAGATTAGGCATTCCACTTTAAAAGATGTTTTTTAAGTTCTGGAATAGTTAGAGTGCTATCTTTGAGATCCTTACCCTCAAACTGACCACGTGAGGTATTGTCAGAGGACAAATTTGTCAGAAGTAGAATTAGGGCAATGAACAAAGATGCAAAGAAAAGAGTAGGATAAAAAGATGAGGAAAACAGAGTCGCTCCCGAGGTCCCTGTAGAAACCTTTCATTTGTATTTCAGTGTTAACCAAGGATTTAACGCCTCAACAATTGGCAAATTGGGTGATAGTCTATGTCATTATAGTATGGCATGTTAATTGTATGTTTAACTCAATTGTGCACGCCCGGAACAATGGTCATTCTATCTTGTGAAGAATATTCCCTTTTGTTTCAAGATTATGATTCTAATTTATTTTGTGTAGGTGTCTGAAGCTTCTGTCAGCAGAAACCGTAGTACTATCATTGTTCCTGCAGGAAGCTCCAGGGATGAAGGGTGGGCAGCATTCAGGAACATTTTGGCGGAGATCAATGAAGCCTCAAGGCTTTTCATTCTGCCCAATCAGGTTACCTTTTGCAAGACATTAGTATCCTATGCTATCAATGTTCGGTTTTTTTGTCTCATCTGATTGTTTGCATTCTGCGACAGCAAAATTCTGAATCCTCTGAACGTCTTGTTGGACTTTCGGATGATGTTGGTGCTGGCTTCATAGCTGGTCATGGTAGTCAACCTGCCACCACTTCTGAATTGAATGTGGACAGGTCTGTTGATTTGCCAGCTCAGGATGAAATTGGGAACTTGGGGGTCTCAAAAGTGATCAGGGCTGATCAAAAAAGATTCTTTTTTGATCTTGGAAGCAATAACAGGGGTCATTTCTTAAGAATATCCGAGGTGTGCTGCTATTATCCTTCTGTCCCTTTCTAATTTTTCTTTATTTAATTTTTTTTTCTGCTGTAAATTCTTGTTATTACATTGCAGGTTGCAGGTTCTGATCGATCCTCGATCATTCTCCCGCTATCAGGGCTAAAGCAGTTTCATGACATAGTTGGTCACTTTGTGGAAATCACCAAGGACCGAATTGAGGGAATGACTGTTGCTAATGTCCGTACAGTTGACCCCCCACAAAGATGAATGCTAACTTGGTGTTTTTCTGTGAGAATAAATAATCCCTCTCTACCAAGGTGTCATTAGGGAAACAAATGGGTGCTGTCTTGAGTCGGATTTGTGCATTTTTATTTTTTTTTCTCAGCCTCCTCCGCTTTCTCATATTGTTCTTCTATTAATGCTTTCCAAATAATCGAAACTCTGGTTGGTCAGCAGACTAATTATGAATAGGAAATAACGGATGAAAGATCACCAGAGATACTTGTACTTGATTGGATATTTTGGCACCTGTGCTATATTTTGTAATAATGCTTGTTTGATTGTTTTTTTTTTTTTCTGCACAGGTTTCCCATGGATTTTTTATTAGTTCTCGTACATGCTGAGGTAGCCACCACATATGTTTTCCATATTTTAGGTTACTATTCAGCTAATTTTTTGGGTTTGCGTAGATGAACTTAACTTTGATAGTGGTATCTGTTTTATCATCATTCATCTGGAGTTATGTAGTCAATTGCAAATGATGGTTTTGTCCATCTTTTTTCTTTACTCAAACTAAATTGTACGCATTACTTGGGAAGAAATGACATGTTGATTAAAATCCATACAATTAAATTCTATATCTTAATTTTTGGATGCAAATTCTATATCTTAAATTTGTGAGCTAGATGTTCCACTTTTAGAAGTGCTTATTAGACTTGTACTAGTGGACATTTTGGTTGTGTACCAAAAAATTCTATATCTTAATTAGTTATTTCTTATTTTTTGTGTGAAGATTTTATTTAGTAATCCTCTCTTATAGTGAGAAGCATGAAGCAAAGATGCGAGAAACGTAGTATCCTGTCAATACTAGAATTACGAGCAAGTTCACCTCATTGAAAAGAAATAGTATTTTAAGCTAGTTTCAATAATGGGATTTAACATCACCTCATCACTATTAGTATTCTTGTTTTTAATATCACCAATGTTGGGGATTTTTGCCCGGGTGTTAACCAAAAATGTGAAAATAATATGGAGGACCCGAAAAGTGATATAAATACTATGTTAGCTTTTATTGATATATAACTCATAGTGAAGCTTCACCTTTTTTTTTGACAACGAAACTTCACATTAACTCAGTAGCCTAGTAACATGATAAAAGTACGAGTCCCAGGATGTGTTTGAGAAAAAGAGACTTAAAATTAACACAAGATTGATATAAAAATATCATTTTTGCTAAGCATTTTAAGCTTCTAAAGAAATTCCATTCCTGAATGCATGTACTCGCCGAAAAACTAACGATAGAAATGCAAAGATGAACAAAACAAAATTAATGTAATCTAAAATGGGCAACTTCTGTGGTACGGTGTGTAACTTTGATGCACCATCAAATACTTTGATCTAACGGTGAAATTGATGGAGTATATATGCACTTAGATTAGGTGTACTAAACTATTAGATTAGTGTACAGTGTACTAAAATCTCTCTCTCTCTCTCTCTCCTCTATCAAGATAGCCACATCCCTCCTAAAGTGGATGCTCTCAGTGTCATTGCAACTGTCGCCCTTCCTCCCGCACCACCGCCGTCGCCCCTCCTTCGATGATCGTCGCTGCCTCCAACAAAGACACAGCACCCAGCTATCTGTGAACGTCATGAACCCAGATCACTCTGCGACTTATCCTTCAAATTACGAGCTCACCTCCCCCAACCTCAGCCCCTCCCACCTTAGTCATGACGTCACCACAACAAGCTGCCACTGACTAAATGGTAAAAGAGACGTTTAGATTTTGGTGGTGGTCGTTAAACTTGTGGCGTGGCGGTGGAAGATAACATTTTGCTATGCAATAAACTCTTTACTTAATTGTATTTGTTAACGATGACATGGACGAAGAAAGTAAAATATTAATTATAGTAATGACTAGCGAAATTGACAGGATAATATCATCCATCGAACATATTTTGTATTCCACAAAACTTATATTAAGTTCTTTAGATTCATTTCACCTATTTATGCAGTTAAAAAAAGTGTTATTTTTTATGCACCCTAAACTTAGAGTGCTTGATGCTCCATATAGTGTAGGGTGTATTACACATGACTTTTAAGTTACAGCTTGTAAACACACAAAATTAGGACCCACTTAAAAAAATTGCAAGTTTCATTCTCTCTCTTCCCCTGGCTTCATCTCCCTCACGGACTAAATCTCTCACTGTGTCTTCTCCCCTCCGCTCTACGGCATCTCCTCCACTCCCACCAAGAGACACAAGGATTGAGGATTCTTTGCCATCTCCATAGAAAGACAACAAAAATCAATGGATTCAACCATTACATCATGATTTCAAACATCATGTGGCTTTGAGTGAAATTTTGAAGTGTTGTATTCACCAACGAGAAAGCTTAAGTCACATAGAACACCACCCCAGCCTCTATATTATTGCAACCTGTATAATCACTTATTTCAAAGGGCACCTCTTCCAAAAAAGAAAGAAAGAAAAAACCCAATTCAAATCCACATAGGAACGACAAATCTAATACGGCAACATATCAGAACATATCAGCCGATATGATTGGATATCAAATTTGTATCAATTAGGAGATGTAGTAAATTATATATGGTTAGTGTCATGTATCTATTTTAGGTTTATATATTTGATTGGAAACACCATATTTGGAAATAGCAATTAGCAATAACTACACCTTGTATATTTGTATTCGGTGGATGAAGGAATGAAACAGATTGGAGCAAAAGCATTTTAGCATGGTATTAGAGCACATCACAGTACTCTGATACCCGACAAACATAGAAAGAGCGTTGACCTGCATAACAATGGCTGAAGGGCCAAAGAAGGATGACGCAGAGAAACAAGTAGAAGCCTCAAACGGAGGCTTGAAGAAAACTTACTCGCCATATGTGGAAGACGCGCGGACCCTCTCTGGGAAGAAATCAAAGAGCAGTTGACATACTATGGAAGGAATTGACAAATTATGAGCAGGTGCCCGGGTGTACAAGCGGCGGATGCAAATGCGGAATCACGTCGAAGCTTGAGAAACGAAGGAAGAAGAAAGCTTGATCTCACTGAAAAGGCGAGGCACGACAGCACCGAAGAGAGAAGGGAGAAACGGGGGAAGAATCCAAGAATGCCAACGGACTCGTGGGAGAGGTGCGCCGATGCGTGCACATGTGGTACAAGCTGGCGCAAATGAGGTCGCCGGCCTAACTAATGAACAATGGCAGGTATTGGTGGACGGGAACGATGATCCTTGAAGGATGACTAACTTTGAAAAATGTGTTATATGTGCCTGAATTAAGATACAACTTGATATCTGTCCCACAATTAACTGATTAAGAAAATTGTGTAGTACAATTCACTGACAAATTGTGTATTATGTAGGACCGCACTTCGAGGACGATGATTGGAGTGAATGAGCAGAAAGATGGACTCTATTAGTATTGTAGGGTGAACAAGGCTCAAGTTTATCAGATTAGGGTTAAAAATCATTTGGAACTTTGGCACAAGAGAATGGGACATCCATCCTTTAAAGTTGTGAGATCCCCAACAGGGATCTTCCTATGCTAGCGCAAATATGCTTTAGACATTATCACTGAAGCAAGATTACTTGGGGCTAAACCCGCATCCACACCGTGTGAAGAGAACCATTGACTAGGGGATGCTATAGGCCCTCCTTTGGCTTATCCTAGCTCTTACCGCCACCTTGTGGGTTGACTTATTTATTTGTGCTTCACTCGACCTGACCTGACCTTGCCTACAGTGTTCATGTCTTGTCCCAATTTATGCAACAACCTCGTGTTGAGCACTGACAATCTACCTTGTAGGTTATGTGCTATCTCAAGGGACACCCTGGGCAGGGTATCCTCCTTCCCCACGACAACAATCTACAATTATACGGGTGGTGTGAATCTGATTGGGCTAGCTGCCCACTCACTCGTCAGTCACTCAAAAGGTGGTTCATTCAACTTGGTAATGCCCCAATCTCTTAGAAAACTTGGAAACAACAAACCATCTCTGCTTCTTCCGCAGAAGCTGAATATCGATCAATGGCTAAAACTACCCGTGAATTAAAGTGGATCAAAAGATATACTCTCTCTCTTAGTGTCTCATACTTCACCTATTCACCTCTATTGCGACCGAAAAGCGGCGCTCCACATTGCTAAGAACCCTGGCTTCCATAAGCGCACTAAGCATATTGAAGTAGTCTGCCACTTCGTTCGGGATGGGATAGTTCACAGTCGCCTCTTGCCCTCCTACGTTACCATGACTACTCAATTGGCTGATCTATCTACAAAAGCGCTTGGTCTCCGATAGTTCAACACACTCTTGGGCAAGATGGGCATCCATGACTTGCATGGACCTTTAGGGGGTAATGCGGTAACATATCAGAACATATCAGCTGATATGATTGGATATCAAATTTGTATCAATTAGGAGATATAGTAAATTATGATTAGTATCATGTATCTATTTTAGGTTCATATATATATTTGATTGGCAACACCATATTTAGAAATAGCAATTAGCAATTACTGCACCTTGTATATTTATATATATTCGGTGGATGAAGGAATGAAACAGATTGGACGAAAAGCATTTTAGCAAAATCTCCTTAATTTTCAATCAAAACTTATCCTTTCCAATTTCAGGTTCAATTCCACCCTATCAACTCATCCTCCAGCAACCCCACGCAGGTTCGCTGCCAGAACCCCTTCTTCCATGACCCTCTTGAGCTTTCCGTTCCTCGAAACCCCTAACGACCTCCACTGTCCTATCGAGCCAGCAGTCGGCGCTCCGTAGAAGAACCGGTACCGCTCTCCACCGCCCTCCTTCATATGTTAAGTAACGAGCATAGAGTGTAGAGCTAGCGTTGTGGTAGCTTCCTTTTTCTCTCTTCCCTTGCTGTCACGGATGAGAGACATGAGGTACGCGCCCTTGTTCACCTGATGACAACGAGGCTGGTGAGGGTGGTGGCGACGACAGCGCGACAGTCGGGGGAAGAGCCACCGGCAGGGGCAAGGTCGACAACGATTCCATGTCCAACATTTTTTTTTAATTCCAGCCTTAGATGATATATGACCATTGTAACCCTCTTTTTTATGTCAAGGTGCTGGATTCATTTTAGACTTCACCATTAAAAAATAATTTGTAGACGTTTTTATTGAGAAGTGTGCACACTTTTAATCAAGATTAGATAAATGGATGAAATATAGACCTAAAGAATTTGATATAAGTTTTGTTCTTTCTTGATGTATTACTATCAAGATCATTTATTTAAATCTTTGTAGAAACCTTTTGTTTGATTACCGTTTTTCTTGTGTGTTAGCTCTAATTTGACAATTATTCTAAATTAAAAAAAAGTGAGAATATTTGTGAGGAAATTTGTCAAAATAATTTAATACTGTCTTGATTTTATTTTTTCCAACAAGTTAGCACTAGAATGAAGTGATACAAAATCAAGATTTATTTTTAAATTTTTTTTACTAAATCAAAAATATTTTGAATTTTTAACATTTAAATAATTTATTCTATTAACGTACGTCTCCCTATATTTCTCGATAAATTGTTGCAAAACTTATAATATTACAATGGATAATCGTAAAAA
>QANU01013949.1:191914-258941 GCA_003254905.1 Nissolia schottii
CTCTCTTCCCAAATCGACCTCTGAACCCTTAACAACACTGCCTCCCTCATCCCCTACCTCCTTTCGCCATCCGTCTAACCGTCGCAACACTCATCTTTCAGCTCCGTCTGCTCTGCTTCTTCTTATATCGCCGCCAGATTATTGATTGGGTAGCAGGGTTGCTAGCTACTTTCCTCAGCCTAGGTTCTTCCAGAGAAGATCCTCCCTTAGCCAAGGTTCTCTTGGAGTAAGTTAAGGGTGTCGGCCACCATGAGGGATTTCACTCCCCATGCCATAGTGACCAGTAACCCCCTTTTTTCTTTATTATTTTTTTAGAGTTTCGTCTTTAGGTTTGACTTTTCTTTCTTTAATTTTAGATTTTTGAATAGCAAACATGTGTTGGTTAGCTCTAGTGAGATGTAGGTAGAATTAAGATATGTGAGAAAGTTTCGACTGCTGTTTTGTTTGAACAAACTTGCTAAGGGTGCGAGCAGTCTAAGATCTCCCTCTCCATGAGTGCTGATGATGAATTCAATAAGAAGAAATCAATGGTGGACTCCTTATGATCAACAAATCTTGAACTGACAAGCTTCAACAATTCAATAAGTTGATCGTTGTGGTTCAACGAAGAGTTTGAGGAGTTGATGATAATTCATTTCTCTCCTTATTCTTTGTATCCTAATTCTAAGTATTTTAATTAGGCTTGTTAGCATTGGGAGATCCCTATTTAGCCTGTTTGACTTAATTATTTGCCTTCTTGGTTACCTTGCACGGTAGATTTTTTAGCTCGTGTGACTCACTCTGTAATTCATTTTGACATAAAAAAATGAACTCCCATCTTTTTAAAAGAAAATTAGTAATCTCCATATATTTTTTATTATAGTAAGGCTTTTGTAAAAAATAACGCTTATCTAAAGACTTTTGTCAAAAATAATTTGGTATTGTTGTGAATGTTTAGATAAATAAATAAATCCCACTCATATAATGCAATTAAAATTATCTTCCATTATTTGAGCATCCCAAAATAAAGTTTGAGGTTGGGGGGTTCACCAAAAATCTAAGGAGACATTTGGTATGAGGCAATCTATCTAGATTATCGGTAATCTAACTTTATTAACGTGTTTGGTGCAACAGGATTACTCAGGTAAGTAATGTGAATTACCTTTACGAGAGGTGTCTATCTGAATTATCACATCCAAGTAACCATAAATAATAATATTAATAATGAAAATAAAAAATAGAAATAATAATAACAAAATTAATAATAATAGTAGTAATAAAGTAAAAATAACAATAATAAAAATAAAAATAAAAATAATGATCTACTAGAAAATCAACATTTAGCAACGAAACATCTATCGCTAATGCTTGAATTATGTCGCTAAAATAAAATAGCGAGGGATATTCCCGTCGCTAACGATGTTGCAAATTTGGTCCTACCTAAAATGTTGGCGACGGGTGTCATTCCTTCACAAACTATAGCAACAAAATTTTTGTCACTATCCATTGCTAATTTATTTCCGTCGCTAGCCATCGCAAATTTATTTCCGTCGTTTTCTACTGCGAATTTTATTCTACATAGTAAGGAAATTTGCGTCGCTATTTGTCGCTAATACAATTTTGTTAGGAAGGAAAATTTTTGTTGCTATCTGTTAGTAATATAATTCTACATTGTAAGAGAGTATTTGTCTTTATATGTCGCTAATTGTGTTTCACACGTTACCCTTATAATATCATAAAAATTATTATTAAAGATATAATATTTGTTTGAAAGAGATCATAATTAAGTTATTATACATAAATAAAATATCATTACCAACACACCAATATAAATATATATATAAATATATATATAAATATATATATATATATATATATATATATATATATATGTATGGAAAGGTGACTATCATAGTTCTTAAGTGTCATACTAAAATATAAGTTTGAAATTATACACATTGTGTAACACAAAAAGACATCCTTACCAACATTCCACAAAATGGTATATATAAAATCTATAAATTCTTTGTTTAACTATGCAAAAAGTTAAGAGTGAAATTGTCTAGGCATAATATCTTAATCTTAAGGAAGACCAAGATTAGCAAGTTTTTCTTGCAGCATCTCTTTAACCATTGCCCTCACATCTCCCATTCTCTTGTCTAGCTCACGTTGGACAAGTGCTTCAAACTCAGGAGTATTGGAAGAGTTTCTTAGAAAAGTTGTTGAAAATTGGACTCTAGGTTGAAGAGGGCAAATCAAAGATGATTGAGAACCTAAGTCATAAACTCTGTCCTTCTTTGATCTACCAGTAACTTAACCCAAAGTGACATATCTTTTTCATGGTCTAAACTTGCAGGTTTTGTTGTTATATTATCTTCATCTATCTCAAATACACCATCTTCTAGGCCATCACTATTTGCATTAGATGCATGACCATTTTGGAGTTTTTTTTTTTTTTTTTTAAAGTGCCTTGTAATTTTTTTTAAAATATGATAGGTATTATTAAATAAGAAAAATAAAGATATAAATAAATACTAGAGATTTTTTTAACTTCTGCCACTCCCTACCATTAATGCATGAAGGACCAAATGCACCAAAGGCATAGATTAGCACAAAATAGAAAATAAAATTGTATTGCAGCAAGACTATCTTCAGAAAATGTCAAAATTGAAAGAAAAAAATTCTTTCAGAAAACGTCCGCATTTACTCCTGTGTATTTCAACACGGAGAAATCAGAACTACAGGGAAAAAAAGGGATCCTACACATCAGAAGTGTAATGTGTAGTAGTGAACTTACCATCAAAAATGGAAAAGAACAGACTTATATGTAGACAAAAAGGAAAAAACAATCTGTGCTATGTTGGCAAGTGCTGAAACTATTCAGCTTCTTACAATAACTATTAGAAGTAACCGAAGCATTCAGCATCTTACCTCAACTGAGCAAATGATCCACCTTCAGTCAACCACATGAATGAAACAAAGTGCATACACCCAATCAACAAATGGACCTCCCTACGTCACAGCCATGAATTAGACATCATTCAAGCTGCCAAAACAAGATTCATTCCAAAACAATAGAATTAATTAGAAAAATACTCTTTGTAATAAATTTTCACAGTGCATCAATTGATTCTAAAGCTAAAGCAAATTAAAAACAGTGTTAGCTGTTTAATACAGCTGAAAGCAGCAAAAAACCTAACACCGGCTCAAAATCAATATCAGCATATTGTTCACTCTCTAAATGTATTAACTCCCAAGTGAAAAGGAAAATGAGCAGTAGCAGGGGATATAGACACAATGATAAAAGCAAGAAAAAAAAAATTAGGGCTGGTGGAAGGGTTGGTACATACACTATTGATTTTACTTTCAAGTCACACAAATCATTTGTCTTCTTTGAGTGATGTGTTAGCATGAATAGCTCCGATACAATAGGTTGGATACCATTCTCTTCTACCTATCAAGTGGTAACACAATTATTATCATAGCACAAGGGTAAGAAAAATTAAAATACTTGTAAGCAGTTTAAAAAAACACTCATATTTATCAAAATACTCTTCCATTAGTCTTGATACTCCTATACGCAAGGTTGACCCATTGTTGTTTGAACTTGAATCAACAAGAATCAAATATAATACAAATTGTTTATCATAAAAACCAAATCTAATTCTCTAAACCCAGAACACCCTCACACTTGTCTAACATCACGAGCGTACATAATAACAGAATCATAATTAAATAGATGCTCCCAAACTTTCCATCATCGGCATTTCATCAAAAGCGTTTTGGGCAAGCAACTTGATGCAAACTAAATTAAAGCACAACACAATAACAGAATCATAGTTAACCTCTGATCGTCCGTCATCTTTCATCAACCTCACCACCGTCCGCTCATCATGGTTCTGAGAGTATCGATTCTAGTTCACTCACTTTCGCTCTCTTTGTTCTCCATTTCAAACCCTATCACGCGCTCAAAGAGAAAGAAAGAACATGATACCTAACGCATGTCTTTTCATTTCCATTTCGCGTTTTGGCAGTGGTGATCTTCGGCGATGGTGAGAGAGTATATGGTTTTTTTTGGGTCACATAGAGTATATGGTTCTCTGTTATGTTAGTGCCAAATAGAGTTTTCTTTTATGTTTTGGCCTATGTGGGGCTCATGTCCGTTAATGCCAAATGCTTGGTGTTTTTAGTTGGAAAGGATCAGCAAAAAAAAAAAAAAAACTCTTATTGTTCATACTAAATTAAACAAAAAAACTCTTTTTGAACTTCTAATTGTCTAAAAATTTGCTAAAAAAGAGAGGCTCAATGAAAAAACATTTAGCAATGGACGAGTATGTCGCTATTCCGTCATTTTTTTCTCTCTAAATTTAGTGAGGAAATGCTACTTCGTTGCGTATTCCGTCACTAACATAAAATATAGCAACGGATTGCATTTCTGTCGCTAAAATCTATTTTTCTAGTAGTGGTAATAATAATAATAAATAATACATATTACCTCATAATCTTTTTTATATTTCAAACAAGGTAATATTATAAATTTTTAATTACATTATTTATGCATCTCAAACATAACAATGAAACATTATAACAATTTAAAAAGTAATAATATTTTTAAAAGACAATTCAAATTGCATGGTAATCTTAAAACCAATTTACCAAAGCCCCTGAGGTTTTAGTAAATGATATTACTTTTGATATATATTTAGTGTAAAAGAGTTATGCATTGTTAATCAATTACATTTACATTATATGTGCGAATTTTGGATAGTTTAGATCAAAGTCAAACATTTTTCAATGATGTAATTAATTTGTTTACTCCAAACGGGCATTAAGATTAGATCCTTAAAAACTGCAATAGGAGTCAAAATTTCATATATTTTTCCACGTTGGACATTTCTTTTTTGTTACATTGATGATAAAGAGAAATTTAAACGTGTAATTTTGTACAAATGATCTAACTCCTTAGTACTAATAATGACATTTAAAATACTCTAAATATTAAAGTTTGAGATAAAATTTAATGATCAATAATATTTCATCTATTTCATAATGTTGATTTATTTTAAATTTTTAAGTTCATTTATGTATCTAAACACAATTTACATTTAGATACATTGAATGGTGAATAAACTTAAAAAAAAAATGAAAGAAATTATTGTTATGAAATAAAAATACTTAATAATATTTATGTGATGTATCATAATATTACCACTGAAAATTTCACATCCAATCTAAAATAAGGGTGAATGCTTTATTTAACTATTTCTTTCAAAACTGTAGTTATGTTTTCAAGCCATCAACAAACTTTCGTCATTGCAGTTTAACAGTTCAAACTTAAAAAGTTTATTTAAAGAAGTAATTACCTGGAAATCGAAGATTACGGAGGCGGTCGTGTCCAATCATCTCTCACCACCGACTAATATTACACAACAGACGTGTCCCAAACCCTAATTAGTTGGGCGCATGCTTGTCACCACAATCCACAAACGTCAAAGTGCGGAACAGAAGAAAAAAAGAAAAATTCCAAACCGTAAACAGAAATAGAAAGTCAAATATGGCCGAAAAGGAAAAACAAGCAGCGGTGGAGCGAAGCGCAAGCTAAGGGGCGCACCAAAGATGGAGCATGGCAGAGAGAGTATATAAGGGAAGAGGCAATGGCTGAAAAGAAAGCAGAAGAAGAAGAATTCAAAAACTATCTTCTTCCCACAACTAGATATAAAGAAAAGCAGAAGGCGAGGGAGGAGACAGCTAGCCCAAACAGAATGGGTCGCGGAGTTGTATCCGTGATGATGCTGTGCCTGTTGGCAGCAGCAGGAACCAGCGTGTATGCCGAGGACCCTTACATCTACTACACGTGGAACGTGACCTACGGCAACATTTCCCCACTGGGGGTCCCACAGCAGGGGATCCTCATCAACAACCAGTTCCCAGGACCCGAGATCAACTCCACCAGCAACAACAACCTCGTGATCAACGTCTTCAACAACCTCGACGAGCCCCTCCTCTTCACCTGGCACGGGGTCCAGCAGAGGAAGAACTCGTGGCAGGATGGCACCCCGGGGACCATGTGCCCCATCGCCCCTGGGACCAACTACACCTACAAGTTCCAGGTGAAGGACCAGATCGGGAGCTACTTCTACTACCCCACCATCGGCCTCCAGAGAGCCGCCGGTGGGTTCGGCGGCCTCAGGATCTTCAGCAGGCTGCTGATCCCCGTGCCATACCCTGACCCGGAGGACGAGTACTGGTTCATCATCGGGGACTGGTTCTCCAAGAGCCACGCCACCCTCCAGAAGCAGCTGGACAGCGGGCGTTCCATCGGAAGGCCAGACGGCGTCATCATCAACGGGAAAACCGCCAAGGGTGACGGCAGCGACGAGCCTCTCTACACAATGAAGCCAGGGAAGGTGTACAAGATGAGGGTCTGCAACGTGGGGCTCAAGGACTCCCTCAACTTCAGGATCCAGGGTCATCCTTTGAAGCTTGTCGAGACCGAAGGGTCCCACCTCGTCCAGAACGTGTACGACTCCCTTGACGTCCACGTCGGGCAGTGCTTCACCGCCCTCGTGACCGCCAACAAGGAGGCAAGGGATTACTACGTGCTCGCCTCCACCCGCATGACCAAGTACACTCTGACCGGCAAGGGCCTCCTCCGCTACACCAACGGCAATGGGCCCGCCTCCCCTGAGCTCCCACCCGCACCAGTTGGCTGGGCTTGGTCTCTCAACCAGTTCAGGTCCTTCAGGTGGAACCTCACCGCCAGCGCTGCAAGGCCTAACCCTCAGGGCTCCTACCACTATGGTCAGATCAACATCACTCGCACCATCAAGTTCGTCAACGCCGCTCACAGGGAAGCTGGCAAACTCAGGTATGCCATCAACGGCGTGTCCCACGTCGACCCCGAGACCCCGCTCAAGCTCGCCGAGTACTACGGCGTTGCCGACAAGGTCTTCAAGTACAACGTCATCTCCGACGAGCCCTCCGATTCTCCCACCTTCACCATGCAGCCCAACGTTCTCAACATCACTTTCCGTACCTTTGTTGAGATCATATTCGAGAACCACGAGAAGAGCATCCAGTCCTACAACTTGGACGGTTACTCTTTCTTCGCTGTCGCGTGAGTGCTACGTACCCTTCTGATCCCTTTCACTGTATGTTTTTTGATACATCCTTAAATAAAAACTGATCTTATGGTGCATGGTGCAGCATTGAGCCAGGGAGGTGGACCCCAGAGAAGAGGAAGAACTACAACCTTCTCGACGCGGTGAGCAGGCACACAATCCAGGTGTTCCCCAACTCATGGGCGGCGGTCATGCTGACATTCGACAACGCCGGAATGTGGAACGTGAGGTCGGAGAACGCAGAGAACCGCTACCTAGGCCAGCAGTTGTACATTAGCGTTTTGTCCCCTGAGAAGTCAAACAGGGATGAATACAACCTCCCAGAAACCCAGCTTACTTGCGGCATCGTCAAGAGCATGCCCAGGCCAGCACTGCAATACAACTAGATTCATTCATTGACTGATGGTGCTGCATGATGATATTGGGATATCTTTCAACCCCTTTCCCAATTCTTCTTATGATCAATGACATGCCAACTCCCAAGATGAGAGATGAGATATTATTATTATTATTATTATTATTATTATTTATTGAGAATCGGATATGTTTAGCTTTTGTAACTTGCGTGGTTGGTAGCTCATGTATCAACCATTTCCCTCATCCTGTGTAATAAAATTTTCCTTATAATGCAATCTCATACATTTTATTTATGTCACAATTAACATCCTTCCCCGTATTTGGTTTCATATCCATCACAAAAAAAAGAAAAAAAGTGTGTTAAATCATTTCTTCGGTCGCTTTCATTTCGAGCGACACAAACAAAAATTTTACTCAACCTAGCAAGAACTATTAACTAGGCCCTAAAGTGTTGCTAACAATCTCATTCTATATGCTTTTCAGGAGAATGCTTAAGTGCATAGTGATGCACCTTGATCTTATGGTAGGCCATCACTTAATGTTATAGGTAGAAACCGGTTATGTTTGTGAGCTGTCAGGTAGCCAAAACCACTGTGGCTAGCCAGAATTCCACGACTTGTTTCCCCGTCATGCTCCTCCCCCTAGCCTCCACACCCTCCGCCCCTCCGCTGCAGCCAAAGCCGCTTCGTTATTGGTCTTTGTCCTCCTTCTCCTTCCATTGCTCATGGCCTCCTCCTTCCACCTTGCACCTTCCACATCAAGCCTTTTATCTTCTTCTTCTTTGGTGGGCACAGATACATACATGTGTCTAAATACATTTTGTTAGATGCAGGATAGATATAGGCAGTTATAACAAACTTACACATTTCTCATTTTACCCTCACCGGCCCCATACATATCCCTTCTCCTCCTTTATCACTTCTCTGTCACCGACGACGGCAGCTTCCACAACACCACTTCTAAATCACCCTTATGAGATTTGGAGTTCATCTAATTCAAAACCACATTGGCATCACGACACCAAAAGAAAAGAAAAAAATAACTCACTCACCCTCGAATCCTCGTCACTGTGGTATGAACTTGAATATGGTCCTTGTTAAACCCATTCAAATTTTAAGAAATCAACAAAAACACATCAAGATCTAAAATAAAATAAATAAAAAAACGAGAGGAAAATTGGTATCTTCGTAAATAGAGAGAGGACCAACAACAACAACAAGAAGAAAAAATTTCTTTGTTACAAGCTTAAATAGTTACAAAAAGGACACTAAAAAAGACTCAGATCCAGATCTAAACTACTTTGTACAAGCTTTAATGAAAAAATAATATAGAAATTTTATCCTCTTCACACAACCAAGAAAAGCATCACCATATCTCAGGGAAAAAAAATTTAGATCTAGAACTCGTCTTCCCCGCCAATCTTCCACCATTCATCATTGGTTAGGAGGTGTTATGCATGCGCCGACGTTGGTGGATGCGATTGCTCGAACTCAATCGAGAGAAGGATCTGCTGCCGTCTTACGAGGTGGAGGCCACAGTGGGGCGGCGGTCATGGAGGATTGAGGGTAGGGGTGGCAGGTTGAGAGCGGAGAGGAAGTAGTAGATCCTGAAGAGAAGAGAGACACGATGGATATAGAGTGGTGGTAGTCGCGGTGGCTAAACTCTGACAAAATCAAAAACCCATTCTGAAGGTCAGTCCGTTGCAGGTAACCATAACTTTATTCTTTCAGCCATAGATGAAGATCCATTTGCAATCAAGGGTTGCAAATTCACAATTCCATCGTACACCTTTTATGAGATTCATTTAAGCCTAACCCATGCTTTTCATCCTACAATATAACTTTCTTATATTATTCTTTAGATAAAAGTGGCTTATGTTTTTATTTTAATGGTTAGGTGTTTATATTTGTTGTTAATGCTTTTGAATGCTTGGCCATTATTTAAAAGATGTTTTGGTTTTCAATAAGTTGAAAAAGAGTTTGTTAATTATCATAGCTTTGCATAAACGTCTCAAAGCTGAGCGAAAGGCTAGAGCACGATTTTTTGTGGTCAAACCAGGATTCCGTAAAGCTTCAACATCTCCTTGAAGAAAATTGTTTGGAAGATGTAATTTATTAATTTATATATCAATTTACACATTTTAATGAATGTTATTTAATATTTTAAGAAATAAAATAGGAATTAAAATGTCAAATATTATTTATTAAGATGTGTAAGTTAATTTGTTAAGTCTCTCAAACATTATTCTTTTTTGAATTAGTTTACAATTAAATAGATTAGTCAATCAATTTGAGCAAAAGAGAATTACCACGTAAAAAAAAGAGATTACCTTATTTAAAGACAAACTTGAAATTAAATTAGAAAAATTTGACCGTTAGCCAATCAAAATAAAAACTAAATAATTGAGAATCAAAGTAACCATGAGCAATAAGTACTATAGTTATTAAGTGTTATGAAAAGTATAAAAAATAACAAGAGTATAAATGTAAAAATATATTTAATATTTTATTAATCTAATTAAATAATAATTAATCTTTAATAAATTTTTGTTTGAAAAATGACAAACAAAATGGATGGAGGAAGTAAGTTATTAATTAAGTGAAATTGATTCTCCTAACATCTATCCTATCATCTCATCCCAACCCGTTGGTTGGTTGCATTCATGCATTGATTCCATATCCTCCGTAATTGAGCATTGTGCATTCATTTCACCCATAAAAGCATTGATTTGCTTGAATTCTGAGTCATGTTCTTTTTGTGCTTAATTGTTCAATCATTGACTAACTTGTATCGATTTGAGTGATATTGGGAATTAGGGCCCTGTGCATTTAACCTCTCTTTGAGTACATTAGTTTCACAGGAGCCATTGATCTGGTGCAAGGACCAATTAGAGTGTTGCAACATTGTTGTAAACTACCACAAATGATCTAAGAGTGTTGCAGCTGTCAAGGATCGCCCCAACGGTCAAGGAACGCGTCAGCGGTAGCACACCGCTCCGCTACAATGGTCATTTCTTGACCGAACTTTGATGACATGTCAACGCTTGAGAAAAAAGACCATTATGGGCATTTCATACTTTTTGCCATAAATAGGACTGTTGTATTTGTTTGGGCAATTTTTGTCAACCCTAGTACAATTTTAGATCTCTTAGAGTGATCTCTTCTCCTTCTCCATCAAATTCTTAGTTCTACTTAGTTCTTTCAATTACAAGTTGTTGCCACGATTTTTTGTGATTCTCTTCACTTGTATAAGGAGTCACCGAGGATCATATGTATTATTGAGGTTTTGTTCTTCAACACAAATTGTTTAGTTTCTAATTTTTTTTTCTCTCTCAATTCTCTTGTAGACTCAATTTTCGGTTGATTACTTGTCATCTTCATGAGTTGCTTTGATCTTTTATGTCATTATAATGCATATGTCATGCATGATTAGGGCTCCAATTTGAGGGAATTGAATTGATTAATTGGATTAAACTTAATTAGTAAGGAAATTGAGTTAATTCTAATTGGGATTAGGTTGATACAATTGGATATTAAACTAATGTATGTTCATAGGACTGAGATTGTGGATCACTAGCTAGTTCATAGGTTAGTCAATTTCCTTCTAATAAATTGTGATTGTGACCCACCTAAGCTAATTGCATGGTAATTGTGCGATCGTGAGATTAGTAATTCAACCACCAAAATAATTAGTTCTTTGTGAACCATGATAAGACAATCCATTGATCCGAAGATTTCTTGTGCTGGTACTTTAACATATTAGCATATTTGTCATTTACTTGTTGCTTGTGATAACCAACAAAACAAACAATCCCTCCCCTCTCTTACATAACAAATCAACTTAGCACTTCCTTAATAGATAAATTAGCCCTCTTTACTGATTTTGTTTAGAAATATAATTTGAGCGCGTTTCAAATTTTGCATCATTGCCAAGGAAGTGCCTTAGTTAATTTTTAATTTTTTTGCTCTGTTTTGCTACCGTCACAACATCATCACAAATAGGGGTGGAAATAAGTCAGGTCATCCGTCGAAGGCTTTTGGCCTAACCCATTTAAATCCTGGTCTGGCTTGGGCCTGTTTAAAAATAAACCAAGGCCTAGGCTTAATTGAAAGCGTATTTACCTAAATAAGCTAGGCCCAGCCTCTCTACATGGCCTATAAAGCCTGAAAGTTTGCCCTATTATAGTTTGTTATTATGCATGTAAATTGTAACACACTAGTTGGCCAAATATACTTATGTCGTATTTGATGCTCACTAGTTGTCACTTTATAGCATTTTATTACTTTAGACTTATTTTATTACTTTAGACTTAGTTTTCTTTAAATTATTTGTTTTGAAAATATGCAAAAATTTGAAACTTTTTATAAACCATTTGAAAACGTGAGTCACACATCGTGGAATGACACCTCGATCGAGTAAATAGTGAGCATGAACAAGATTAAGGTAACAACGAACTGATAAATAACCACAACATACTTACTTATGCTAAATGACCTCAGTGTGTGCGCACGCGAGCCGTGTGCATGTGTGCGTAATCATCAACAAGTTCATACACGGGTAAATAATAACAATCATTACATAAATCAAATAAAGGCACAAACGCCAACTGAAACGGAAACTAGAACTAATCAAGAATAACATAACACGTGACAAAACGTCATATCGGGAATTTTTGGATGTCTCGTGTATCACAGGGAGATATCCTTAAATGATGACTCCGTGTAGGTACTATCCTAGGGTGGTAAAACCTGTTACCTTTCCTAACATGAACATCGTTGAAAAGACTCTAATATGTCCTAATTGCACACATTCTGAAGTAAGGTATATGGCTTCACCTGAGTTGATAGGATAGGTAGTTGTAACTATATATATCTCAAGTTTGGGTTAACAAATCTAATTTGGTACCTAGAATTTCATGGTGTGGGTCCCACAAGTATCTCTGGTCTCTGTGAGACCTCAGGCATAGCCAAAATTGGCCTTGGGTCCAAAACCTAACTTTTGAACCGGGACTCTGAGTGACATGCCGCTAGCGGCTATAGAATCATCTCAGAACGAGTATTCTAAAACTCTAAACTCGATCCTTAGAGATACCTTGAACTTTATTTGAGACCCTCTACGGGTCCCTGGTCAAAGAGTTGACTCAATAGAATCGATAGTTATCTATCGGAACAACAACTGACTGTTGGACTAACTATTTGACTTTTGAGTTGACTGATGTTTTATTCTATTAGCTGACTGCACTATTTTTATCTTAATAGTTGATTGTATCATTATAATGCATTATGTGATTGCCTGGTTCAAACAAATACATGATTATCAGTATAATGCATTATGCTTTTTAACTATTCAGAAAGGCAGTATTTCAGATAACGGAAAAGTGGAATGTTACATATATTATGTAAAAATTTAAGAAGGTGAGGTTCAAAGTGCATTCCTCCCGTTTAATAAGGAACACTGAACCAGTAGATCACATCAATTGATGATACTTTCATAGACAAGCTTTAAATTTAATTTAAACCACTCATATGAAATTTTAATTTATAAGTACAAACCCTATCTATTTATCTCTTGTTAATACCATCTCTCACCCTCATAAGTCAACAGTACAACTGCAACTCACTCTAACTCCTCTATTTCTTATTCCATCTCTCTTTAACGTTTGTCGTCCTCACCACCACTGATGAGATCCATTCACGAGTCTCCCTCCAACCATGTAATCTGCTACTTTCCTCGTGTGCAACCTTCAACCACCTTGGAGGTTGCTCTCAAACGAGACCCATAGCAGTTCAGGTCCTCTTGTAGTAGCTTTGACAACGGCTATGTAGGGTTCCACCAAAAGGGCAGTGATTAGACATCTATTCTTTGATTTGTTTTGTTACTTCCTGATTCATTTGGTTTTCTGATTTTTTTTCTATCTTTTTTTTTTTTCATTTCCTTCTTGTTCTTGAGTTTGACATTGATTGATCTATGCAATGCAATATTTTTCACTGGTATTGTAATATTGTAATTTTTTCGCAATAATTTTTATAAATTTAATTTTCAGACTTTACTAACAGGCTTCAGGCTAGGCCTTTGAACAAACCAGGCTTAGGCCTATAAAAAAGCTTGTAACAAGCGACAAGCCTAGGCTCAAACCAAAAAAAGTGATGCAGACCATACCTGTCAAGCGCAAAACCTTACCTAACCTAGTTCATTTCCACCTTTAATCATCAACAGAAAACCGCCGTTCTCCAATAGCCACACCACCCTCCAGAAGAAGTTGGATAGATGTCGTTCAGTCGAAAGGCCCAAAGACATCATCGTTAAGTATTAAAAATTTATGGTAATTTTAAAAGAAAAAATTAATTATTTTTTGACTTATGATTTTAAAATAATAATGAGTATGAAAATATACATTGATATTTTTAAATCAATTGTTAAGAAAATACTTAATATTAAATTATTATAATTTTTTATTAATAACTTATTTTATTAATAGGATAAGTTTTACACAATTATTTTAATTATGTATAAATATTTTTAATGTTATTATTAATTATATTATTTTATTTTGTTAAATATTTTTAATGTATAAAATTATTTTTGAAAGGTATTTAGGTAAAAAATATGAAAAAATGATTAAATTGTAGCTTACTTTTATTCTTAGGAGAGGGGAGTGTATGTTTTGAAAATAGAGGGGATCGGGAAGTGTAATTTGGACGTCTCTTAAAAGAAAGGAGTGTATTTTATACTCCAAAACCATACGCCATTTCTCATTCATCAATACTTTATAAGTTTTTTGGTGTAGAGTCAATTCTTTATAAGTGTGTATATGTTATTTTTTTGAGTTATCCACACTACTAGACATTCGCTAAATAGCCCCTGATTTAGTGACTAACTTTTTTTTTCAGTCATAAATAGTGACTGAATTAGTGACTGTTATATGTTAATCACAAATAGCGACCATTTTAGTGATTGGAATGAGCTAATTAATGCTAAAATTATCGATCACTAAATTTGTCACTAGATTTCAATTAGCGGCCGAATTTGTGACTATATTGATAGTAAGTAATAAATTTTATTTGATAAATTTTCAGTCACTAATGTAAACTTTGCGACTGATTTTGTGACTGACTTTACACTCCACGACGACTCCCCTAAAACTTACATCTTCAGTTGATAAATCGATCACTAAGTCAACATTTTAGCCACTGCATTTGTGATGGAATTTGTGCCTGAATTTGTGACTGATTTTCAGTCACACAATATTTACCTTTATTTTTTAATTTTTTATTCCCAATTTGATTTTATAACCCTAACTTTACATTTCACATTTTACCACTGTAATCGTTCTCTTCCTCACAGCACACACGACTCACGTTCTCCCTCGCACCAGATCTCGCGGTGGAGCTCGCGAAGGAGCACATAGCGAAGCACAAAAGAGCACGCATCAGAGGAGCTCGAGAAGGAGAACACACCAAAGCTCACGGAAGAGCCCACCGAGGAGCTTGCGGAGAAAAAGGAAGCTAAACTTCTTGAGGAACATGAGACCCATGGGTACGTATGTGAAACTTGGTTAATTTCTGAGTTTGCTTCCTGTCTATATTGTAGGGAACAATAAATTTCTCTAATAATTCATATTCTAGAGTATGGGAAGGCGATGGAATTTATATCGATTGAATTTGTGTTATGTTAAAAATAATTTTGTCATGGTTTCCAAGCTACTGCTACCACATTTCCCCTCCTATTAGTAAGAAATAAGAAATTATTTTAGCAATGGAGATGACCAACTAGTTTCCTTTTTTACTCATATGGTTGTTTCGAACAGATAGCTTGTTTATTATCTGTGTGAAATGTTGTGACGTTTAGGATGGAATATTCACATATTTGGTTTAACCATTTTAGGTTATGGTACAAAGCCACAATTTTGTTCAAGGATATCCCCAATTGGAGAATATATCTGCAACTTCAAAGAGAAAAACAAATTGCTCTAATGATTCATATTCTTGATTTTTTTGCTCCTGTATACTTTTGTTTAAATGTTTTTGTTTGAATGTTTAAATGTTTCAACAAAGAGAGATGGGAGGTTTCAATGTTTAAATGTTGCTCTAAGGATGCTTGTCTGTATTGTGGTAGTTTAAGTAAAAGGTGGAAGGTTTAACATTTATATTATTCCTATTGCATTTGCAGACAGAACTTAACGGTAGAACTCCCACTACATTAGAGTTATTTTGTCACACTCACAAACACAAAGATGAGACATGGATGGATAGCATATCATGTACATGTAAGTAACTAGTGGTTTGTTTCACATCGAACGCATGTTCTATTAATATGTTAAATGCAAGCTTAACTTTACATTTTTGTATTTATTGACTTCATTTTGGGGTTGATAGGACGAATTTACCAACGCCATGATGGAAAAAACTCAAAAGGCATCTGAACAAGGAACTCCTCCGCCAAATGAGATAGTGTTGTGGACTAAAGTTACCGGTGTCAAAAAAGAAAAATTATATGGCCTTGGTTCAGAGTCTATTGTGGTTTGTGATAAACCACGTTATCGTGGCTCTAGTTTGCAATCAATGGGGTAGGTACAAAGGATTGAGCAAGAAGAACTATTGAAGAAAATGGAGGACGATAAGGGTGCTCTTGTTGCTAGGTTGGAAGCAAATGAGACACAACTTCAAATCAACGTTCAAGAGATGATGGGAATGATAAATTTCAATGCTAGTGATTTGATGCCACCTACCTCAAGAAACACAGTTGACCATGAGGATGAGGATGAGGATGAGGATGATGATGAGGATGGGGATGATGATAAAGAGGAGGATAAGGAATGAACTTATTTAGTATTTTGAACTATTACTTAGTATTTTGGTGCTTTAAACTACCGCTTAGTATTTGATTTAAACTTAATTTAGATGGAATATTACTTAGTTATTTGAACTAAACATTTGGTAGTTATATGATCTTTTGAATTAATTAATGCATATAAGATTATGCTTGAATCTAATATTTAGAAAATTTTAAATTATAGTATCCGTTTGATGCATGTATCATGTGTTTAAGAATAAGATATAGAAATTGTGAAACAGGAAGTAGGTAGTATTCTAATAACAACAACACTTGTGATTGCTTTAGTGACTGATTTAGAGGCAGCATTAGTAATTAAAATTCAGTCACAAAATAGTGACTGAAACAGAGACCGGTGCATAAAAGATTCCATTACTAAAGTAGTGACTGAATATCGATCACAACATGTAGTGACCGCAAAGCCAGTCACTAAAAGCCAACTAATTGTAAATGGAAATCGGTCTCAAGGTCAGTCGCAACATCAGTCGCTAAAAGTAGCAACTGCATTTTTGGTCGCTAAAAGTCAACTAATTGCAAATGACAACTAGTCTCAAGGTCAGTCGCAACATCGATCTCTAAAATTAGCGATTGCACTTTTAATCGCTAACTACTTAGCACCGTGGAATAAGCGATTCACCATTCCAATCATACAATCGGTCACTATTTTATTTAGCGACTGATTCTGGGCTATTAGTGACTCATTTGGCCGTCTCTATTTGACAATTTTCTAGTAGTGCCGTGTTGGTCCCTAAAAATGTAAAAAATTTTAGTGTCACATTGGTCCATGTAAAATTTTGACGTTACACACGTTAGTTCATCCATCCACAACAACCATGATGGAGAGTGGTGTGTTTGTTAACCTCACTCCTCTCTCCTACGAGGAACAACATCCAAACTAATAAATTATTTTATTTACAGAAAAAAAATGCCATCAAGTTTTAATAATTAATAATTTCTATTTTATCTAGCATTATTACTAATATAATATTAATTAAGAAGAAAAAATAAATAATAGAGAGAATATTAATTAGGTGAAAGAATGATTGAATAAGTAATTAATGTGAATAGAATAAAATTACACCGCATTTAATGTGCATTCTCTCTCCTTCCCCACTTTTGTTGTCACATTTTGTACACTCCATTCAAAAGTTTGTGTTGTGTGTAAAAGTATTTGTGCACGTTTGTTGAAAAGTTTGTGTACATGAGTTCCAAAAATATGTTGAAAAGCTTCTTCTTCTTTGTTTTCATCTCATTTTCATTGTATTCTTTGTTTTTATTTTTGTTTGTTGAAAAGTTTGCGCACCTGCTTTAAAATATTCGTGCATGATAAAAAGTAATTCAACACGCTTTGAATGTGACCGTTACTTTTCACTATTTAATATGGTGTTGGTCCGGTTTGATTTAGTTCCGTATTATAAAAAGTTTGTGCATATATATAAAAAAGTTTACCTATGTGTGTGAAAAAAACTATGCACTCAATATCGATGTGTATACTATACATACATATGCATATAGTGACTATACTGTGATAGTAAAAGCGGTGTAGCTCTAACATTAATGTAGCAAATTAGTATAAGTTTGTCCATGATTTTAAATGATTAACAAAAGAGATAAAGTAGTTTTTATGTGGAAATGAAAAAGTGGATATATATATAAAATCAGAGAGTTAATTACCATAAAAATAATAAATAATAATAAAAGCGTGAAGCTTCTAGTTAGTTTTTTTCAAAATGTCAGTCAGCATTCTAACAATAGGTACAACAAAGAAAGTGGTCTGAAGAGGGAAATGGAGGAACGAGGAATTCAGTACGCATTCCAAGGAAGGAGGGAACTGAGAGGTGTTAGCGGAGACTTTGCGTGTATGGTTTAGAAATAGCGTGGACATGCATATAAGGCGGGGGCTGATGGGGATACATAAAACTAGCTATGCAGGAATGAATAATTAATGCTCTACCATGCACAACACAACAACAACAGCAGCTAAAATTAACTAGTAGTCATTAAAAGAAGAAGAAAACTACGTACTTTCAAGAGTAAGGAAGAGAGAGAGAGAGAGAGAGAGAGAGAGATTCTGAGAGTGAGGAGATAGATGGATAGGGTAACAATATTTTTTGGCTTGATATGTCTCTGGGCGGGGACAACTTGCGTGGTTATGGGTGAAGACCCTTACTTCTATTTAACGTGGGACGTTACATATGGCACCAGGTCTCCGTTGGGCACACCCCAGCAAGTTATTCTCATCAATGACAATTTTCCTGGACCCAACATCAATTCCACCAGCAACAACAACCTCGTTATTACTGTCAACAACCATCTTGACGAGCCTCTCCTTTTCCACTGGTATGCATGGATCATCTACCTTTTTTTTTTTTTTTTTGGAAATGTAGGACACCCAATAGTTAATCATAGACACCCCTTAACCTTTTCCTCGTAGTAAATACATCTTTTAGACAAAAGTTTATCAATGAGTGAGTTGTGTTATATTTGTACATGGAGGTTTTTTAGAGAACCTATCCTAATTATAAAGCATGGACGATTAATATCTCATTTACATATACAAGGACGAGGGATGCCTAACTCTAACCACTTCAATTCTCACATGATACAAAAAATAAAAAAATAAAAAAAATGCTAGTATTGTATAATATATAACAATAATCACAAGTTCTCTTGCAGGAACGGCATCCAACAGAGGAAGAACTCGTGGCAAGACGGTTTGCCCGGGACAAACTGCCCCATACCAGCCGGGACCAACCACACGTACAAGTTCCAGGTGAAGGACCAGATCGGCAGCTACTTCTACTACCCGAGCCTCGGCCTCCACCGTGCCGCCGGCGGCTTCGGTGGCCTCCGCGTCAACAGCCGCCTCCTCATCCCCGTCCCCTACGCGGACCCGGAGGACGACTACACCGTCCTCATCGGCGACTGGCACACCAAGAGCCACTCCGCCCTCCGGAAATTCCTGGACGGCGGGCGCCCCCTCGGGCGGCCGGAAGGCGTCCTCATCAACGGGCAGTCAGCGAAGGGCGACGGGCAGGACAAGGCACTGTTCACGATGAAGGGCGGGAAAACCTACAAATACAGGATCTGCAACGTTGGGCTGAAGAGCTCCCTGAATTTCAGGATCCAGGAGCACCCGATGAAGTTAGTTGAAATGGAAGGGTCCCACACCGTTCAGAACACCTATGACTCGCTGGACGTCCACGTGGGGGAGTGCTTCGGCGTGCTCGTAACCGCCAATAAGGATCCGAAAGATTACTACATGGTGGCTTCCACGAGGTTCATCAAAACCGTGATCACCGGAAAGGGGATTATAAGGTACTCCAACGGTAAAGGTCCTGCTTCCAGCGATATCCCCAAAGCACCCACTGGCTGGGCTTGGTCCCTCAACCAGTTCAGGTCATTCAGGTGGAACCTAACTGCCAGTGCTGCCAGGCCTAACCCTCAGGGATCCTACCACTACGGCCAGATCAACATCACTCGCACGATTAAGCTCATTAACTCCGTTAGCAGGGACAACGGGAAGCTCCGTTACGCGCTTAACGGCGTCTCCCACGTTGACGGCGAAACCCCCATCAAGCTCGCCGAGTACTTTGAGGTTGCCGACAAAATCTTTAAGTACAATGTTATCTCCGATAGCCCCAGCGGCGTCGCCACCTCCGTCACGTTGCAGCCCAACGTTCTCAACGTCACGTTCCGCACTTTCGTCGAGATCGTGTTCGAGAACCACGGGAAGAGCATGCAGTCGTATCATCTCTGCGGCTACTCATTCTTCGCAGTCGCGTGAGTATCATTTCATCTTGTCCGAGCATTTTAATTGTGACATCAACTTGAAACTGAATACATGATTTGCACATTCAATTATATGTATAGCATAGAGCCTGGAACCTGGACACCGGAGAAGAGGAAGAACTATAATCTGCTTGATGCTGTGAGCAGACACACCATTCAAGTGTTCCCGAAATCATGGGCTGCAATTATGCTGACGTTCGACAACGCGGGAGTGTGGAACTTGAGGTCGGAGCTCGCTGAGAACCGCTACTTGGGTCAGCAGCTCTACCTCAGCGTTGTGTCCCCTGAGCGGTCACTGAGAGACGAGTACAACATTCCGGAAAATTGCTTGCTCTGTGGGGTTGTGAAGGATATGCCAAAGCCAAAACCATACAGCTAAATTCTTATCACTTCTCTAAGGCTGATTTTCGTCCCTCTGAGGCTTTTGAGTTCTGGGCAAGGTCTTTTTTCTTTTTCTTTTTCTTTTATTTTTTTATGCCAAGATGAAGTAGATAATAATGTGGGGCTTGGAAAAATTAGAGATTTTTAATCAGTTTGGATCAACCCAGTTTAGAAATGCCGTTACATTTTTGTACTTTCAGGGTTCTTTTCTAAGCGTATGTACTCTTAGAATTTTACGGCCAAAAGTTCACCTATTTATTTTGTAATTGCCGTTGGCTTTCATAAGCATTCACATAGTTGTTACACGCACGTAAGGAAGGTAACATACAACGAGAAATTTATGTTGCATTTTCAGTTTCTTTTTTTTCTCAAGTTTGTAGCTAAGGTGTACTTATCGTAATTAGTAGGTTGATATGTGAGCTCACGCGATTTTGTCTCTAAACATCTCATTTAATAAACTTAAAAACCTAATTCATTAATCTTTTGGCCATCAACTTGAAAACCCACTGCAAAAAACACAACCTAAAAATATAAATATACTCAAATTAATTCATGCAAATGACATTCTTCTAAAACATACACTCACAGAAACTTACAAAATTCTCACAAAAAACTAAATGTATAATTGTGTCTCCACCTATTTAGAATGGCCAAATGCATGTCGTATACTTATAATCTGGATTAGAAAAGAAACTGCGTCCCCCCATGAAAATAAAGGAATCAACTAAAATTCGATTTTGTTAATCCTTACACTGCCTGCAGACACCTGATTTGCTGCTCGATTACTTCCAAAATTCTTCCGATTTGATTCCCTTGCAATTCTAGAGCCAAACTACACCATTTATATAGTAGAAAGGCAAATCAATAACATTGCTAAAGAGCAGTAACTTTTTTTTTTGGATGAAATAAGAATTTCATTGAGACGAGAATTACAGAAAGTAAGAGGATAAGAGATCCTTTATAAAGAGGCAATAACATAAACTAAAACTAAAAAAATGTTATCAATGGAGTAAAGCATTCCACTCTAAGTGTGCAACTTTCATACAAATTATAGCCAATGCCTACCAGTGGCGTTGCATCCTCTTAAGCTAAACCTAAGTATTACATTATACATCGTCATTCTTCAACGCAGCCCAAGTTTTAGTGATATTTAACACAAGAACCTTAAGGAAAAAGGCACCATGGTTCTGGTTTGCAAGTGAAAAAGCAGAGTAAACTAAAAATACTAGATGATTTGGATAGAACAATAGTATCCCGAAAATGGACTACAACGAATAAACTATCAAAGCTTTTAGTGCATAAACCTTGAAATCTCAATCCATATTAAAAAAAATTGTAAGCCTCAAAAAGCCTATATTATTTCCCTCAGTCGTTTTGTGTAGCTTGAATACCCCACTGTTCATTATAAAGTTAAATTCAGAACTGTAAAGCTTCAGAGATGCACACCTGGATTGCCCGTTTTGGCAGAACTGCTGCTTCACACAAACCAAGCATTTCTGCAACCTTCAAGAAATACACTAACTGTAAGGTTCAAGTCATTAGGAAACCTTTCTTTTTTCAGTCTTCAGACAGAGAAGATCTTGATTTGGCAAACCTTTGAGGTGCATGTCTAAAAGAGAGCTTTTTTCAGATGGAATCAGTCAGCCATTAAAAGTGACAAGATGCATGCATATTCATACACCAGTAATTGCATGGCATTCAAAAACATGGAGAGTAATATATCTTCCAAACATAACAAAGAAAAAACAATACCTCTCTTAAAATCTTTTTATCACCAGTGCCACTAGGTTGATCAAGGTTGGCAACCTCCCACAGAGGAAAGTTGAGCAAAATCCTAATCACATCCTCATCCAAGAATGGAAATCTAGCCTGAAAGAATACCATATAAAAATGGGAAGTAACTGTAGATCAACAAAGTCGAGAACAATAATGATAAAATTTGAACAGTACCTCCTTTCCATTATCAGCAATACATCTATCATCTCTACCTAAATTTCTTTTCCAAATTCTTTGCATGTCCAATCTCATTTCCTCGTGTAGCCCCAGCCAACTGATGAAGGCATATTACACCATCAGAATGCATTAAGAGATAATTCACCCACACATTCTACAGTTCACCAATCACCACTATTAACACTCAAATAACCTAAGATCTTCAATAATGCACCTCTAAGTAGAAGCATATTAAACAACCATGTAAAAAAGTCAAGATGAATCTCCCAAACAAATAATCTATCAAGTACTTAGATAAATTAATATTTTCAGAAACCCAGTATGATGTATGTAACATTTTAAACCTGATGGATGTATTTAAGTATTATATTTTAAACCTGATGGTTCATTTCATGATTTTGATCTGTTGCACCTAGATTTAATTTCCTGCAGAAAGATACACTGTCCAGCATTTATGTCCAGTTCTTTGTACAAGTAAATTGCCCACATTTAAGGCAAAAATGAAAGAAATCACAATGACAAAAGCATACGACTATTATATGATGCATGCTAATATAAAGAATGAGGAAAATAAATTAGTCCATAATACATGGAATCAAGAGAGTATTGTCACTAGTAAGTTATAAGCTGAAGTATAATATTAAAACATGATTTACTATTATCATAATATACCTTCCTCGTCTATAACTTGTTCTATGTCTACCATACCCAGCACACTGTTCATCAGCACCGGAACCAACAAGGAGAATCCTTGCACTGGACTTGTACTTAATCCGTGTAAGATTGGCATCGTTATCATCTGATTTTGCATCAGACACCCATCCATCACCACCAGAAGCAAGCCATAAAGCAATTCCAATATTAAGGTCCTGAAAAGATATATGTAAATCACTCACATCATTGGCTCCGAAATAACAAAGCTGCGTTTGAAAACTTAGCAATAGGGTTCAGTCGGACAACACAATAATATATATATATATATATATATGAATTTGTGATAGCTTTGAGTTGAATTTGTTGTTCATGCTAACACGTTACGGGGAATTTTATTATATTACTTTCTAAATTTTTTCACAATAGCTTTATTTAGTTTTTAATTAATGCACTAGGAGACTTGTTTAGCATTTCAGTGCTAAAATATACAAAGCTATCATACAGGCCTTAATTTAACATTTGAATAAGGGTAAGACATTTTCAGAATCTTAACAAGGACTTGGTTTATCTCTGGTTTTACTTTTTCATTTTTTTCAATATAAGACCAGAAGGTAATATAGAAATAACATAATTATTTAAATGAAATTGAGAAAAAGAAGACAGGCATAAGCATATTTTATCGTGTGCCTTTCTGAGAAGCTGACTGTTTTTTGGTTATTTAAATCAACTTAAAATTAGTAGAAAGTAGAAACCTTCGTGCTTATGACACAACGCAAAAATACAGAAATATTGGTGCAGAGGATTAACTAGTACCATGTAGGTGTTAGCAGGATTTATCAGTGACATAACATGACTAGTTTCGAACACCAAGTCTGACAAGTCAGCATCAATCTCCACAAGTCTCCACCTGCGCTTACGATGCAGTAACACCTAAATATGAAAGATACTTGAAATAATATTTTTTGAAAGGCAAGCTTGTCTAATAGGTGCATAATCACTAGAATATAATCAGCAGGATATAAAACTCCACGTAAACAGCAAAGCATTTATAAAACAAGCAAAAATAAGAAATTTCGTTATAATATAGTGAGCTAGAAATACTTTTAAAAGTGCTGCATTTGATGTTCACGTGCCTTCACCCAACAACTTGGAATTCTAGCAATGATACTTTCCAAAACAATATGTTATTTGTACATCATTCCTTCTCAAGTCACAAACTCATTAAATTTTAATATTCAGTGTTGGTGCATATGTTTCTATTTGAAATTAGGTTGCAGTCAATCCCAACTATGACAGCAAAAATTTCATGCCAGCCCATGCTGTCAGTCACACAAGAACTACATGTTTCAGACCATTGTCAATTCACATAACAATTGGAAAAAAAAATTTCTTACAATTCAGCACTCAGCAGAAAATAAAGTATCTGGATGAAATATCCAATCTTATAACAAGTTAATCATTTTCTTTCTTTTTCGTAATCTTCCATCCAAAACAAAATAGATACAATTCAATATCATCTAGCATGAGTTTAAAAACTACTCAATATATACTTGCAGAAGAGACTCAAGTTTTGCATAGACCACAGTTTAAAGCTAAAAAAAAGTAAAAAACAAGCAAACATATTTTGACAAGAAACTACAAAAGGTAGAAACTAAGACACGCCCGTGGAAAAACTTCGGTTGCAGTTGCATACATTCTGAAAGGTGCAACTCTTTTCAGTTCTTTTAACCCAGCCATGGCAGATATTCTATCAGGGGCAAACTGACCATCAAAGCTTACATTAAGTAGATCAATTTCATCTGCCAATATAGAAAAGATTCAAAAATCAGCTCAATCGAAAGTTAATAAAATAAAATATGTCAACTTATGAGTTTCAAAACTAAACAAGTAACTGATTGACATTGTGCAACATATTCAGCAAAGACGAATGCAAATTAAGCTTATCTGGAGGGTACTGACAACTGGGATCCAGGCATTGATCCAATAATGCTGCAAGTATCATAGAATCCAGACCACCAGAGAAAAGAACTGCCACAGGAACAAAACTCTCTTGTTTGGTACCAGATATCATTGCCTATACAATCAAATCCAAAGATTTCTATAATGAGTCATGACAAATATATATAACATTAACAGAGAGAAAAAACATTGACAGCTCATTAATGTCAAATTTTATGGGTAAGATTTACATGATAGGAATTTCCAATCCAATAGTGTATTTAGTGAGAAAAGCATCTAATAATAAAAATATGCAATGTCGTTAAATTGATTTTAATTTACTGCCAATGACTATCAGAGCATCTTAGTGAGGCACTTTGATCAGCATGTGATGTAACCCAGCTGAGAGCCCTTTTCTGTGAAGTAACCATTCAGGAAATACACTAAGTTTCCTCATGTCAATTACATTCAGAAGAGCCGAACACTGCTACCATAAAAGCCAACCATCTGATGTAATAACATCCCCATAGTGAAGCTAACAAAGAATATATTGCAAGATTATTTCATCAAAAAGCTACGAGACATCCTCACAACTGATAACATCTTATCAACAACATGCAGACTAGTAAGAACACATACTACCGTCAATCACAGCCAAAAGTCACATAAAGATAACCATCTTAGCAGCAGCATACAAATAAAAATCTTAATCCAACTTCTATTAAATCACAGACCTGGTAGATAGTGTACAATGAAGTACGCCGCAACACAGATTCCTTTAAAGCATTTAGCAAAATATGAGCTGGCATTGGAATGACTGGTTGAGTTGAGCCTGCTTAACCAAGACAAAGATATCACAATCTAATAAGACTAAAAAGCTACAATCAAATCACCAAATAATGCAAAAGGAGCCAAATGTAAGAGAATAACAATGAAACTTTCAATAACTAAATGGAGCATTCTGGCACTATTATATGGTAAACCTGTACCGCACAGAACTGCCCCTAAGAAGCAGAAAGCATATCATGCTGCTTTGTAGAAAACTTACACCAGGATGTCTGCTGGTCTTCAGAATTGGGTTCAATGGATGTTCTCTCCCATTTAATAAGTTCGTTTACTGTAGAGTTTGTATATTCATGTACCTTGACTTCACCAACCATACACCCATTTGATTCTGAAGCATCCACATGCACACTATATATTCCACATGGTAGCTCCTCCCAGTAATTAAGACAGCTTATTCCATTATGAGCTTCATCCTCTGCAGCAAATTAATATCTAACTTTTAATTGACAAATTCAAGAAATGCCATAACTAACCCTAGTTTAAAACTTAGACGAGCCTGGCCTGTTTGAATGGGAAAAAAGCCTGACCTGGCTTCTTTTTTTATTCAAGTTTTTTTGTCTAGCTGGCTTTTTTCAGCCATACCAGCTGTCAAATGGGTGACCCAGCCCCCTTATCAATATGTCCCCTCTTTTGTGATTGTTTTAGTTTTTACTAAACATAAACATATCCATCTAAAGACCATACCGAATTCATAGTTTACAGTACATCCCCCACCCCAACCCCAAGTTAAATTACAATAATTGTAAATAGTTTTCCAAACAACAAACAGATCCGATTTAGATCAGTTTAGTTCAGAAAAATTGAACCATAAGAGCAAAATACCAGAGGTATGCGGGATTGGAGAAACAGGTGATACAGAAGAAAGCAGAAAGGTTGAATCATCTTCTGTAGGCCAGTGAACAAGAAGGCTCCGCCTACCAAATGCATCCCGGCCAAACCAGAGGGTCCTTGAATTATCCTACAAGAGACAAAAAAAATTGGTACCAGCTCCAACAATATGTAGAAAGAAGCGATAATGCACAAAATTTGGACACAAAGAAACTTACCACTTGGAGTTACCTGCCAATAGACGATAGCCCATGGTCCTTTAATTGTAGAAAGAACATCCGGAACAGTACTTTCCCCACTTTTAACACACTGACCGGTAAAACAATAGCCACAGGAGCAGCACTTTCCAAGAGTTTCCATGAGGAATTCAGCATCATTGCAATCACTAGCAAGGTGAAGTCCTCCAAAAATCTCACCTAAGGAGCACAATAGAAATCAAAACCTAAAATGAGTTACACATAAAGAAAACCATAAAATGCAACAAGACAGCAATTCACACATTAAAGAAATCTTTGACACATGTTTGTCGGCTCATACAGCAACACAAATATTAAACACTCACGACAAACCTAATGTACAAATGTCGAGATTTTATCTATTAATACATACACACACTACTCTAAAATCTAAAATGTGGATATTCAACTACCATTATATACAAGAACATTTCCGGATCCATCCGCGAGAGGCTGAACAAGCGGATTGATTCCCCTGAGCTGCAGAGTTGAACCGACGAAACAAAGTTGCGCCACACATTCTCCATTATTATTGCCTTCGATTCCGGAACACAATTCATGCGCTTCATCATCTCCTAAGAAGGATGAGATTCGGTTTTTCCCCGAAACGCTGTGTTGCAGGGAAACTTTCTTGACATCTAAGCTATCAGGACCCCTTCTCCGCAGAGCTGCTTTCACGTCATCCACCGTGAACGACAACTATACCAAACATAACGACACCAGAAACAAACTTCTTCTTAATAAAACGGCGTCAAATCAGAAGTATTCCAAAGAGTGAGAAATTGCGCTTACTTACTTCCTCAGTCTTGCGAGATGGAGAAGCTGTGTCGAATGTTAAGGATGAGATGTCAATCCGAATGCCTGAGACGATCAACGCGATTCCGCACATCTCCCTCTCCTAAGTGCTCTCCCACTTGCTTGGCGGCTACAGGGAAGGAATGTGGTTTTCGTAGGGTTTTTTTGAATTTGACTTGTGTTGGTAAAGCTAGTTGAAATAGTTACTATGGTTCCAAGCACTCAACGGTTGCTTCCGTAGCATAGTGGTAGTGCGTTCGCTTCGTAAGCGAAAGGTCGCGAGTTCGATCCTCGCCGGGAGCTTTTTGTTTTTACGTCAACTGTCCGTGTGTGTCCGTACCTTAATCAGAATATGATGCCCTCGAAAGTCAAAACCATTCAACGAGATGGGTAAGATAAAGTGAATTTTTTCCTTTTTTCTTCAACAATATAAAATTAGGTATCAACCCGTGAAATTTGTTAAAAATTAAAAATCACAAACAAATATAATATATTTCTAGTAACAAATTACAATTTCAAATGACAAAAAATACCATAAAAATATAATAACATTGCAGATAAAATAGATTATGATTTTTAGTTTTTATATTTATATAGATAAAAATATTTACATAATTTTATATATTAATGAGTAATTAGTGAGTACCCATAGGTCGGGTATCCCAATTCTCGTATCCATACTCATTAGTAAACTATTATGATTAGTCATCCCCGTAGACACAAAAATTGCGAGTATACTCATAGTTGCCATTGATAATACCTGTGGGTATCTGGTTCGTGAGTATTTTTGTCATCCCTTATAGCGGCTATCTGCGGGGATTCAAATCTCCACAAGTATGAATAATGGGTACACATGATGGGTACGGATAACAAAATATGAAATGGATAATGATAGTGGGGACATTATCTATATCTGCAGATACTCATTGTCATCCCTATAATTTAACCTCATAACTAATGTTCTACTTCTTTTTATGATCAAAATTTTGTTGGTACATTTGAATTTAAAAGAGAAAAATGCTTAAACAATTGAGTTCCCATGAAATCAGCATGCAACAATTGTTGAATCACAAGCGAAGAATCTTAGACAATGCAAAAACAACTATTAGTTGTATAATCTGCTCTGGCCATAAAATCAGCAGTGTTTCCCTCACAAAGGGTAGCCTCCCACTCTCTATTTAGTCAATTTTTGATGTCATAAATCACTCGAAGAAACACGTGATCATGAATGTCTTCCTTCGCTAGACAAATAGCTTTTGTGGAATCACTTGGCGATATCCATAATCCCAAGGAACTTGTAAACTAAATCGAATGCCCATCAATTCCAAAAGCAGGTTATTGGCAATGCCAATAGACCGGCCCCATGAATCCCATAATCCACATGCCATTGTGCCCAGGAAGCAAGTCTCCAAAGCTTGCTAAACCAGGATTCCTTCTAAAGCTCCCATTGACATTAATTTTTCACAAAGCCAATATTAGGCTAGGACGACCACAAAACAAACAGTAGAATGTGCTGAGGAGCGAGGCCATCATTGCCGAAACTACGATACACATCCAGATCATATTCCTTCTTAATCGATTCCTTCTTCTTAGATATGGAGCTCATATTAATGTTGAATGGTACAAGCAGTCTAGATCTATAAAATACCTCTTCAAGTACGTAAATAAGGGTCATGATTGTGTAACAACTACATTTTATCGAAGTGGTTCTAATCAAGCATCTAAGGAAATAGTGGATGAAATTAACATGTTCTATGATTGTAAATATATTTCACCATGTGAAGCTGCTTGGAGAATATTTGGTTTTGATATTTATTACCGAGATCCATTAGTTGAGAGATTAAGATTACATCTTCCGAATGAGCAAAATATTGTGTTTCATGATAATACTTCAATGAATAAGGTAGCACAAGACCCAACAATATCTCAGTCTATGCTTTTATCGTGGTTAGATGCAAACAATGAATATCTAGAAGCAAAAATTAACTTATATTGAATTCCTTTCAAAATTTGTTAGGAAATTGCAATTAAGAAAATGGGAGCTAAGGCAAGTTGCAAGCAACAAAATTGGGCAATGTTTTTTTATTCCTCCAAGTTGTGGTGAGCTATATTATTTAAGATTGCTTTTGAATATTGTTAGAGGTCCTACGAGCTATGAAGATATAAGAACCATGGGGGACATTCCTTATCCTACATTTAGAGATGCATGTTAGGTCTGTGGTTTGTTAGATGATGATAAAGAATATTTTGATGCTATAGAAGAAGCAAACCATTAGGGTTCAGGTCAATTCCTTTGTCAACTATTTGCAAACTTATTATTCTCAAATTCAATGACAAGACTAGAAATAGTTTGTGAGAAGAGTTACAATTATTATCTGGTGGTATATTACATAAGCAAAGAACTATACTCAATCATCCAGGTATGTTTAGATTGGAAGTTGTTTGTGAATAAATTGTCTTTGTATATAGTTGTATATATAGTAAAAGACCCTAGAAAGATCTGTCTAAAATTTACATTCAATCAAATTAGTCATTCTACAATAATTCCTGCCAAATTGGTCTCTTAAAAGTTTTAACCTGACCAAATTGTCCCCCAAAAACCAATGAGCTAATTAGTCTCTAGAAAATTCAATTGTAGGACAATTATTCCTTGTAAATATTTAAAGTATGACGATTGAAAGATTTATTAAATTTCAATTTAGGAGACTAATAAATTTTATTATTTGGTACAAATCTTGAACTAATTTGGCCTAATTTATTTTAGAGAGACTAATTAGTTAAATGTATTTTGTGGCCAATTTGATTGAAATTTTTTTAAGTATAATGATTTCACCAACTTAAAATTTTATAGGGACTAATTTGAGGTTTTTTGCATATATATATATAGAGAGAGAGAGAGTAAGAAATTTGTTTAGAAGGAAGAATTTGTTTCTTTTTAGATTTTGTCAAAGATAAAAATGGACCAATTTTATTAACTTACCCTAATTTCAAAAGTGTATTTTGTGACCAATTTGATTGAAATTTGTTTAAATATAATGATTTGACCAGCTTAAGATTTTACAGGGACTAATTTGAGGTATTTTGCATCCCCATGTGTATGCACGCACGCACACATATAGAGAGATAATTACTTAACAAAATTTATAAGGTTTTATTCGATCATTATGTATTTATCTGTAAAAGTGTAGGTCTACCACTTACTGATGAAGAACTTTCAAATTTAACTCTTATAGAGATTGAGAAAATAATCAGAAGCAACAACAAAAGTCTTAGGGACTACTTTTCTATGATGCCTTTTCCAGACATGGAGAACAATGGTGGATTGAATGGTTATTCAAAAATCGGATTAATATGTTATGGACTTCGTTATTGTAGGATGCAGTTGATTGAGTAACATAATTCATTGTTATCTAAATTGAATGATAAACAAAGGCAAGTCTATGATACAATTATGTCAAAAGTCCATTATGGTGATAGTGGTGTATTCTTCCTGTATGGTTATGGAGGAACAGGAAAAACATATGTTTGGAATACATTATCTTTTGCTTTAAGATCTCAAGGTAAGATTGTTCTCACTATTGCCTCCATTGGTATTGCTTCTCTTTTATTACTTGGTGGTAGAACTACTCACTCTATATTTGCAATTCCTTTGAATCTCGATGAGTTCTCTACTTGCAACATAAAGCAAGGGAGTCCTTTGGCTGAGTTCATTATAAAGACTAAACTCATAATTTGGGATGAAGCTCCAATGATGAATAAATATTGTTTTGGAGCCCTCGACAAAACTATGAGAGATCTTATCAGATTTGAGAGTGAGAACAATTTGAATATTCCATTTGGTGGAAAGAAAATTGTTGTTGGAGGTGATGTTAGGCAAATACTTCCCATTATTGTAAAAGGAAGTAGGCAAGATATTGTGAACACCACAATTAATTCATCTTATTTGTGGAATGATTGTCAAATATTGACATTGACAAAAAATATGAGGCTCCAATCAAACCAAATATCTTCAAATGTAAATGATTTAAAAGCGTTTGCTAATTGGATTTTGAAGATACGCGATGGAAAAATTGTTGAATCTAATGATGGTGAAAACAAAGTTGAAATACCAAATGATTTGTTAATTCATGATTGGAATAACCCAATAGAGGCTATTGTTCAAGCTACTTATGCAGACTATAACAATAGTTCAAATGATGAGCGTCATCTAGAAGGCAGAGTTATACTTGCACCTACACTAAACCAGGTTGAAGAGGTAAATGAGTACATGAAGAAGCTTAATTAAAATGAAGCAATGACATATTTGAGTTCTACTGTAGTTTGCACATTTGATGCTAATAATGTGTTTTTCCAGAATCTTCACACTCCTGAATTCTTGAATACTATAAGATGTTCTGGTGTACCAAATCATGAGCTTAGTTTAAAGATTAGTTCTCCAATCATGTTGCTAAGGAACATAGATCACTCAACTGGATTATGAAATGGTACAAGCTTGTTGGTTACTAAACTTGGAAAGCATATCATTGAAGCTAAATTTATCATAAGAAACAATGTTGGTGAGGAAGTGTTTATTCCTAGAATGACTCTAACTCCCTCAGATACAAGATTACCGTTCAAGTTTCAAATGCGACAATTTCCAATTATGGTTTCCTACGCAGTGACCATTAACAAGAGTCAAGGACAATCTTTATTCAACGTTGGATTAATTTTGAAGAAGTCTGTTTTCAGTCATGGACAATTGTATGTTGTAATCTCAAGGGTTACCAACCGCAAGGGTCTCAAAATTTTAATATGCCATGATGACTCCCAAAACAATTCTACTAATGTTGTTTAAAAAGAAGTTTTTATGAATGTATGAATAAAATAATAATACTTTGGTCAATCAAGAATTTATACCACCGAGATATTTGGTTTTAATATTGTGTTAGTTTTGGTTTTGATATATCCTGTAAGCGCACAATAATGTTTGTTCTTGCTACATTTATATGCATTTAAACAATGCATATAGTTATAATAAGTATAATGTATTATCATATATTTACTTACACATAATTTAGTTGATATTATTGTTAATAAAAACTTTAAACCGCGCATTTGCGCGAGTATAGATAATAGTGTTGATTAAAACTTGACTCAAGTATTTGAGAATAATGATTAAACTCCCATATTGAGTGGCCAAAACGTCCAAACAATTGCCACAACTAGCTAGATCTATCGTAATTAGAGCTTCCATTTAATCTATCGAATAGTTAGGGATTGAGTCTTGGCTTGAGATCATAAATATTACCATTGGATTATATTTTGTTGGAAGGTTGTTAAGAATTGCTTGTATGTGTTTCTCAATTCTTAACAGATATCCTACCATTACGAGTTAATAAAATTTTCTTAAGCTCAACGAAATAAACGTCATAGTTGTTGTTTTCTTCGTATCACACAATTAAGAACGTGTTTGGTAGCTAGGCAAAACAACTTTTAGTTTGAAAAAAGTTGTTTTGATAAAATTAAAGATGTTTTGTACAATAAGAAAAAGGATAAATACCCTACTAAGTCCCTGACATTTGACTTAGTGTCTTGTTTGGCACTTAATATAAAAAAATTGTCATTCTAGTCCTCAACATTTTTTGTTGTTACACTCGTTAGTCCCTTTGTCTATTTGCTCAGTGATGAGAAGTGAGGTGGCAGTTAACGAACGTTTGTCCACATCCTCTTCCCTTATCATCTTTCCCCCATTTTCTCCTTGTCACCAACACACCACTCCCTCCACCTCTCTTTTATCTCAATTATGCTCTTTCTTCCCTTTCTCATCTCATCTCTCTTGATCCACCATCTCTCACTCTCCTCCCCCTCTATAGTCTGAGACTAAACATTGCCCCTTCTTATCTGGTCTTCTTCATCATATCTCTCACCCCACCACTCTTACCCCTCCCCCCAATTCCATAACACTGCTCATCAATCTCTCACTTCCATCACTCTCAAAGTTCCCAATCTCTTGCCACCACCACCTTTCTCACTGTTTGATCTGTGTTTTTAAAAGGGGATTGGTTTTTAGGTGAGGGAAAAGAGGATCCCTCCACAATTGATAGGGAAAGGGGCAATGGGCAAGGGCATGAGTAGCAGCGACAACGCTTTGGTGGACTTGTATAGTAGTTGTTCTACAGATTCAAGGAGGCATGAAGGAGTGGTGGTGTTGGATATGTGGGTTTGCCTCCATCACGTTGGTGTCTGAATCCCTTGTTACCACCATCGACAGTGCTGTCTCACTGGCCACCTAATTGATCACATCTTTGGTCTACATCGAGATTACCTTGACGACCGTTTCCTGGAAGCGATTTGCGAGCTATTAGGTCTAATCTTTGGCTTGCTCCTCTTTGTCTCCCTTCAGATATGATTCTTTTTCTTAAATTGTAGATGATGGATATGATTCTGAAACTTTATTTTTGTTGTTGTTGATTTTAGATTAGGTTTTGCGTTAAAGAGTGATGGGGGGTTGTTGTTGATTTTATATCTAGTTTTGCCTTTTTGAGTTTGTAGGAGTGATGGGGTCATGGTGGTGGTTCCGTTAGTGTGACTTAGTTGAGGTTTAATGGTGATATAGCAGTGGCCTCGCGATGGTGACTATGGTGTATGCGTGATAGGGTTTCTATTTAGTGGTGGTTTTGGGAGGTGTTTGCAGAGTGGTGTTGTGTTGGTTTTAGTTGTAAAGGGATGGAGGATTGATGAATATGGTGATGAAGTGTTAGCGGGTTTACGTTGGTGAAGGGTTAGTTGTTTTGTTTGTGTTTGAGTGGATGACGGTTGATAAAGGATGAAAAGGGAGGTTGAGTTTGAGGGATGATGGTGATAGGTGAGAGAGAGGAAAAGTTGTGTGGATGCTATTATGTAAACCTCCATTGGTAGGTTATCTCATAAATAGTGGAGATCATAATGTGTACGATGCATTCAGCTTTTATGGATACACCATAGTTACTTATTGGTGACTAAGAGAGAGAAGGAGAAATGATTAAGAAAGAAGGCATGGACAAACAGTCTATTGACTGTCACCTCACCCTTCATCACTGAGCACATGGATGGATGGGCTAACGAGGATAACGACAAAAAAATTAGGGACTAGAGTGACAATTTTGTTATATTAGGAACCAAACAAGACACTGAGTCAAATGTTAGAGACCTAATAGAGTATTTACCCTAAGAAAAATTAATCAAAAGCTTTTGTTATAGAATTTAATTGCTTTTGCTATAGGCAACAACTGCTTTTTGAACATTTTCTAAGAAAAGTTGTTTTGCTTTTATGAATAAGATTTTATTTTTCTTATGTTTTTACTAAATTGATCCTAAGTATCAAATTAATATAATATAAATAAATTATTTCATGTCATTTTTAATAATTTACCATATAAAAGTGAATTTTTTTATACCATCCTAACAAATACATTATCTTAGTGTGTGTTGGCAACCCTTGTTACAACTTTTTCCTTTTTCTAATAAAAGTTGTTGGGAGAAAATGAATATGTTTGGGTAAAGTCTAAAGTTTTGATAAAAGTTGTTTATTTCAAAAAAATAGTTGTTGAATGAAAACAAGTTGTAGTTGAAAATTTAGACATTATTTCTTGAAAAGTTTTTTTGTAAGTACACTTAATGTTATGTTTTTAATAAATTGACCATAACTATCAAATATTATATAATATAAATAATTATTTCATACCCTTTTCAGTAATTTTATCATATAAAAGCGATTTTTTTATACAATTCAAATAAAATAAAAGATCTTAAAAATATTTTTCACCAGAAATATTTAAACATAAATTGATTCTCATATAATTGATTATATAAAAATGTAATTATTAAAATAAGCGATTATTTAAATAAGTTTAAGTGCATGTTTGAGAAAGTTGAAAATTAAACTTATTTCAATAATCACATATTTCAACGATCAATTTTTAATATAATCAATTATGTGAGAATTAATTTATGTTTGGATAATTAAGATGAAAAGCAATTTTAAGATAATTTGTTTTGTTTAAATTAAATGAAAAAATTGCCTTTATATAGTAAAATTACTAAAAAAAAGTATAAAATAATTATTTATATTATATAGATAGGGTCAATTTAGTTACGGTTTAAAAAACTGTTTTTGAGATAATGTCCTCGAAAAAAGCTTTTGCTTTTATCTTCCGAAACAACTTAAATTTTGTTGTTTATAATATATTTGAGAACATTTATCCAAACGCCATGCTTATTTTAAAAATAACTTTTTTTTGGAGAAATAAATGTTATTTTTCCTTTAGCCAAACATGCTCTGATTTTAAAATTTTCTCAAACACATTCTAAAATCACTTTTTAATTAAAGTATTTAAATATAAATTAATTTTTACATAATTAATTATATATAAAAAATTTATTATTAAAATAAGTTTAATTTTACTTTAACACACCAAAGCTTGAGTTGTTGAGATATTGTTTTGGCTTTTTTATGAGAAGAAATTCTCAATCTTCTCCCAAGTATGCAAAGACACAACCAACCATCATGATATTAATAGTTTCACTCAACGAAGCAAGTAGTCAATAGAGTAGGAGATCCATTGTTGTAATGGTGGCGGCCGCTTCTTGTTGCCGACGGAGGTAATTGTTTTCGGTGGGTTTCAGTGACACTAACATTGAGAACGCGTGAATAGGACATGCTAGAGAAGATCTAGTGGTAAAAGCAAAGGGTGGTGGAGCATCGGTGGAGTGGAAGGCTACAAAACTTTTCATGAATTTGAAAAATAACAATAGATAACAACACGTAAGCTTTCAGAGAGAATATAATTGTGAAATAAATCAGCGTGAATTATGATTGAATTAATTTAATACAATTTGAATATTATGAATACTAGCAAAATAAGAATTTGGATATTATATTTAAAATTTATAAAAATTGAGATTGATTTCATTAAATAAATTAAATATTTTATTTAAATAAAAAATAATTAATTTATATTGTACAATCAAATATAACCTCTCACTATGAATTAAAAAAGATAAAACTTAAAGATAACATAAACATCAAAGATATTGATAGTGAGTAATTACAAGAGGTTGTTACTTCCTAGACATAATCCAAAACAAATCACGACTCAGGAGACAACGAAACTTTCATCCAAAGTTATCATTGAGCCTAACAAACAAGAGTGAATAGATAAATCGAGTTAAACTAAAGATAAACAAATAAACCGGGTTATGTTGACCATTGGCTCGGATCAAACCGAATAAAACCGGAACCCCTAACCCAAAAATTCGGGTATATATATTTCAATGACTTTGGCCCTTGTTGGAGCTCTAGAGATCTCACTCTACTCAACCGCCTCCCTCCTCCTCTCGCCCTCACCTCTTCCTCTCCCTTGCTCCTAGGTTTTGATCTCTCCCTCGGAGGTAACTCTGCTCCTTTTCTCTTTCCCTGTTTTCAATCGTAGAACAAGCTTCAGTTTTGTTACTTTGAGTTTTGGTCTTTTCCTTTTGTCATTCTTAACGATTTTTCGCCTTCGTTTTTTTTCATGGTTTGAGCGAAAGCATTTGAATGCTTTATAGCGGTTGTGGTGCTCTTTGATGATTTGAATTCGGCTTCGGTTTTTAGTTTGGTATGTTAGGGCTTTAAAATAAAACAAGGTTAAAAACAAATCGTGGCTTAGGGTTCACAAACATTTATATATGCGTGTATTTATATTGGTTTTGGTTGTTATGATTTCTGATTTATCTCAAAGGTCAGATTTCTTATTGGAATGGTGTAGTGACACATGGTCGTATTGTATTCATCTGTAACTGATAATTTTGGTCATATGATGGCACATCGATATTAAATTGTCTGAATTAAAGTCAATTGTTGCATTAATTGATGGCTGAGGGTAACTGCCTTTTTCTCTTGTATTCTTTTTCTTTAACCGTTGTTTTGTTTTGTTTAGGATTGGGCTTTGGGAAATAGCATATTGTGTGTCAGAATAACCATGTGCCGTTTACTGGACTAACTGTTTTGTTTGTGTGTGTGTGTGTGATGTGTATTGTATTGCTGCAGAGATGGCAGTATCTGATGTATCCCCGACCCCACAAATAGTGGGCAATGCTTTTGTGGAGCAGTACTACTCTATCCTGCATCAAGAGCCAGGCCAAGTTCACAGATTTTACCATGATTCTAGTGTCCTAAGCCGGCCTGAAGAAGATGGTACCATGGCATTCGTGACTACTATTGAAGTAAGTATTAACATGGAATTTTAAAGAATTGCTTTGATATGGAAACTAAATAAATGCAGATTTAGCTTGTGTTAAACAATGAATCCTAAAATATTGATAATTTTTTTTATGTCTTGAGCTGTTGATATCTTAGCATTATATTTTACAGTTAAAACAATTTGCATTCATTTATTAGGCATGTCTAAATTGAAATTTCATGGAAAACACCTTGAGGTGGATTGTGTGATTTTCTTGAGAATAGGGGAAACGAAATTATACCTTGCAAATCCTGTATCTTCTAAATTAATTGCATGCACAATTGGTAGTTAACATTCTTCAAATCATTGTAAATCATGTTTGTCTACAATGCTATAATATGCTGTCAATGTTGCATTTTTTTTCTTCTTTGTTTTAACTGTTCCTGGTTTGTTTTATTGGTGATGGTTATAGACAGTTGCCTCAGTGATAAGAAAATGTCATGAAGTCAGGGTTGAGTGATCAGGAGATGGGGGCTAAGATTAACTTCATTAAGTTAACATTGGTGAATGGTGATAATAATCATACTTATAGACTTCTGGTACCCTGTTTTGTATTTAACGTTGCATTTTGAATGATATTGTTTGTTATCATTTTTCTGGTACCCTGTTTTATATTTATTCTTTGTGAGAAGAAAATAGTATGAAAGATAATCATTAGTGACATGTACAGACATGATGTTAATGCAGTGTTGGGAATCCTTTTTTACTACCAAATCTAGTATTTGCTGAGTTTTATGTCAAATTGGTTGTGATTAATTGCGACAAATTATTGAACATTTGCTGACTTCAATGTTCTTACTTTATTTTGAAACAGGACATTAATAAAAAGATACTCTCTCTAAATTACACCAGCTTTAGGGTAGAGATTCTGAGTGCTGATGCTCAGCCTTCGTACAAAGAGGGTGTAATGGTTGTAGTGACTGGCTGCTTAACTGGAAGTGACAATATGAAAAGGAAGTTTACCCAGTCATTTTTCTTAGCTCCGCAGGACAAAGGATATTTTGTTTTAAATGATATTTTTAGGTATGTTGATGAGTATAAGTCAATTGATACTGAGTCTGTGCCAACAAATGGTGGTGTTGAAAGCGCTCCAACTGATTCTTTTACCCTGGAGCCTGGTAATTCTTCTATTTACATCTCCTGGTTGTAAAAGAAACTTTATTTACTCGTCATTGTGTGCCCTCTAACTCCTTGCGTTTGTTGTTTAAATTTGGAAATTAAAATTATATTTGTGATTGTGAATATAGAGCCCAATAATGTTCCTGAAAATATTCCAACTCGTGAAATTGCTATTGTGGACACTGACACTGTCGTAAGCAAAGAAGCAAGTCAAACACTGGAGAATGGAAACATATCAGTTACTGAAAATGTGGACCCTGTTAATCACGTGAAGGAATCAAGTCATCAGGAACATCAACCAATCATTGAGAAAGCTGCTAACACACAGGAGGATGCTCCGAAGAAGTCTTATGCATCTATTGTAAGTTTTATTTATCTTTTTATGTATTTATTTTATTCTTGCGTTGTGTCTGACTATATGTGAGTGTTCTGTAATTTTTTGTTTAAGGTGAATGCATTGAATGATAATGCTGCTCCCTTCCATGTGAGGTCATCCCCTGTGAAACCTGCTGAACCACCACGTGCACCCAACCCACCTGTGGCAGTAGAAGCACCCACACCTATCTCTGACAGTGCATTGGAGAAGAACAATGAGAATACAGGTAATTTTGCTATTCTTTGATTACTATGGTTAATTTGTTAAAGAGATTATTGTAATTTTTGTGTTGTTTCATTGGGGCCTTGCCTTGTAACTTCTGTAATTTACCTTTTACAGGGAAGGCTTATGCAATATTTGTTGCGAATTTGCCAATGAATGCAACAGTAGAACAACTGGAAAAGGCTTTCAAGAGATTTGGGCCCATTAAACGTGATGGCATTCAAGTTAGAAGTAATAAGGTTAGTCTATTATAAGGCCTTTTTTGTGGTCAATTTTATTGAATTCATATCAGCAACTACAAATATTCATATAATATTTTGTTCTCCTTCCAGCAACAAGCATCATGTTTTGGCTTTGTGGAATTTGAATCTGCTTCTTCAATGCAAAGTGCCCTTGAGGTATAGACTTACCTAATGTACCGCCTTGAATTGGCTCTCATTTTTCATTAGACTGTGTATCCTTTCTGTTTCATTTACTTGAGTATTTTTAGGTTGTTTCTTATCATTTTAATTGTGCCTCCCCATTTATGTGTGTAGATGATACATTGCATATTTTGCCTAATTATTCTGTGTTTGAAATGAACTGCTGTTGAAGTCTTTCCATATTCTAACGCTTGAGAAGTTTATAGTTCTGCTTGCAAGCTATTCCGTCTAATCTAACTTACATGTACTATTTCAGGCCTCTCCTCCGGTTACATTGGACAACCGCAAACTTTCCATTGAAGAAAGGCGAGGTATGTAACCAACATTCCTCTTGGCAAATTTGGGACCATATTTCAAAACTTCAGTTGGCATATTTTGTTGATTTTTCCCACAACTTCTATATTCTTTTGACTGATATTTGACTGGGAACAAATATAAAATGCCCAAATTGCTAGGTGATAGACATGTCACCTGCTCAATGTGCTCATAATACGCTCCTTGTTTATTGCAGCCAATAATGACAGGGGCAGCAGATATTCATCAGGACGCGGTGGATTCCGGAATGACAGAAATGAAAACTTCAGGGGCCGTGGCTTTGGAGGCGGCGGTGGCCGTGGCTTCGTGAATAGGAATGGTTTTGAGAAGAACAGGGATGATTTTGACAAGAATAGGAATGATTTTGAGAAGCGAAGCGAGTTCTCTGGTCGACCTCGAGGAGGAAATGCTGCTGCTGGGCGTAGCAATGGAGAAACTGCTCCAAGGAGTTATCAAAACGGAGGAAAAGTCAATCGTCAACCGGTCAAAGCCCAGTAGAGTGCTTCGTTTTGTTGTGTCGGGTAATCGAGTGGCATCGGCATTCTCCTATAGGCGGCTTTTAGGGATTTTGGTGTGCAATTTGATTAGTCTTTCTTTCTAGCTGTCGTGATCCTTTAGCTTATGAGTTCTTTGGTTACATTGCGTAATTCTTCATACTTAAGCCCTTCTTTCTTTTTTAATTTCTTCCAATTTTGTTACACTTTGTATCTAAGTTTCTGGAATAATTGTTTTGGTATTGGTAACGATTATATGCCATTTTTTTTATACAAATTTGTGTGTTCCTTGCTGCTTGTTTATTACTCCCTCGTTTGAAAAACTAAAAAGCTTTCAACATTGACATGAACTTATGTTGATTACCATAAAACGCACCGTCAAATTGTGTAACTATTTAATATTTAATTATTTATAATTTAATTATAGCATCTTAAAATTAAAAAAAATGGAAAGAAAAAAAAGTAGGTTTTATTTCATTTTCAAATTTAAAAGAATATTATTTTCGGCATGTAATTTTTTGTTTAATCTTACATTGTTCTATTTCTTAGTCTTTTAGATTGATAGGTTTTATAATCAGGTTAGGTTAAGACTAGAGACAAACTTTACTTAGGTTAAAAATAAAAAACTTACACATTTGTGTTTAAATATATTGAGTTATGAGTAAATTTAAAAATATAAAAAAGATTAACACTAAGTAATCGAGGGTAATTGAGGGAGTATAAATTATAGTGATTTATGCAAGTAAAATATGTTTAGATAAGGTAATTCACCATATTTAAAGAGCATGTTGGCAACTTCCTTTTCTTTTTAGGAAATAAACGTTTATTTTTTTCATAAGTTATTTCAATTCCTTTTGTCATGAAGTGTACAAACTTTTGCACATGCGCAAACTTCACATAGAGGAGCGTGAATGGAAAAGAGAGAAAAAAGAATAAGAAAAGAAAAAGAAGAGCATGCGTGAAAGAGAGTAGGTGAGAAAAGAGAAAAAATGTGTATTTAATGTGATGATAAATTGATGGTAACAAAAATAATATACACAAAGTACTTTTGTATGAATGAATTTCGTATTTTTTGTATTATTTTGGATGGAAAATTATTGGGCCTGGCTAGATTTAAATCAGACATATTGCCAACAAATTTACAATCCGTCCCGTTAACCACTAGGGCATCGACCCAGGAAGAATCAAATTGAGTTTTTTTTTTTTTGTTTTTTTTTTTAATTTTTATAATCCGTGATCAACTTTCTTTCCAGGGATAGGGAAGTCGAATCCCCGTTGCCTCCTTGACAAGAACATGGAAATAATTCAAATATTTGTTTGATTGAAAACGTAATTTGAAGTATATGAATTTTCCAGTTTCCACTGCATCAAAAGAACCGTCTGTACTGAAAGGGATCCCCTATTATCTACATTCCACTCCACATAAAATAAATAAATAAATAAAAAGCCAAACTCTGTAAAACAATGGTTTCTTTCTTCTCATTGTGTAAAAGATAAACTGTAACTACATAAGTAAATCTTCTCCAAAATGTTGGTAATGCTTAGCTCGAGTTATCTGAGGTCTGACATCTAAGAATTTAGACACCCACTTTAACCTTCGTAGCTGTCCCTCTAGGAACTTCTTGAATTAAGTTTCCCAGTAGCCTCTGATCCAAAATCATATTTGGAACCTGGAGAAAAAACTCAGAAGGTCAAGCCTGAGAACAAGGACAGACAAATATTGAAATAGCTAGGGAGAGGAGAGGAATACATGCCTTGTCCCCGAAGAAAATCTTCGTATTGTTAGCAATGGCCTCAATAAACTTAAGCTCCAGAAATTCAGGGGTAAGCTTCAACCTGTTTGCTTCAGCTTCCTTTATTACACTTCAAATTTCAAAAGCAACACAAAATGATCATTTCTTTAAAGCCATATGTTACAATATCACATTCGTAAAATTACGTGCATCAAAGGAATTAGGAACGAAAAACTCACCGGTAGAAATCTGCATCTGCCAGGCTCTTTTCGCGTGCCAGGTACATTTCATTCTCAATTTGTTCCTGTCGTCTTGCGCTGTCTTTTTCCAACAATTTTTGTTCCATGAGGATCTTGCTAACATTGGCATTCTTCTCAGCCTCACTAATAGCCATCTTCTTCATTGTCTCTGCCTCCTTCTCAGCTACTTTCTGTCTCTCAATAGCAATTAAGACCTATCCAATAACATCCAAAGCACATTGCTTAGCCTTGTTTAGAAGAGATAAAAGTAAAACTAAACAGAATGCTATTTTCTTTGACATCAAAATGGAATCTCTAGCGTAGAAATTTACTAGAAGATTTTAGAAGAGTCAACAAGAGTACAAGACACATCTCAAAAAATGACTGCACAATAAGAAAATAAAAGCACTAGCATGTGCATGCACTTGAGCATGTTTGATCCTGATTCTTCTAATCAGATTAGCAACTCCACATTGCATCTATCCAGCTCAAGACATATTCATATGAAAACGACACCTCTTTTTAGTTAAAATATACCTTCGTACGCTCCTCTTCCATTTGTTCAAAGTTTCGTCTTATGCTTTCAGGAATATTTGGCTTTGTGATGCGAACACTGATGATCTCAATGCCGGGAGCATAGTGAGTGCAGTCAACTTGAAGAGCATCTTTCATCTTTTCATCAATCTGAAAAGGCACCAATGTGTGCCTTGTAAGCATATTTATTAAGATGGTCACAGGAAAAGAGGAAAAAAAAGGAAGGAGGTGTTGAAGTAAATCATCTGATACAATGGACTAAGAATAAGAAATTCAGTAACATTTAAAACTGAAGGCTTGAATATAAATAAACTCCTTTCCAGGGGATGACAATAGGAGCCACAACCTTACTAAACACAATCAAACTGTTTCATATTACGTTGATGGTTCATATTTTGCTTCACAACTAGAGTGTTGAAGGCTACACCAAATCATGTAATGGTTAAAATAAAAGTTCCCAGTATTTTTTTTTTAATAAATCCTGTATGAAATAAACTATGGCCCTAAAATTACATTAGTAAAACATCAAAGCTTACCTGATCAAACATGTCAATATAGACTTGTTGAAGACTATGAGAGCTGCAGAACTGATTGATCTCATGATGAATCTTGTCATATATCCATGTCTTATCATAATGCACACCATAGTTGAGCAATGTGTCATAAACATAATCCTTACGGAGCCGGTTAACAACCTAAACAAAGAACACATCACTGCATATAAAATTAAAGATGTAACAAGTAGACCAGCAGTTAATCAAAGCCATCATCTAAGGATTAAAAAAATCATATTCTTTAGTACCTCAATCTTCCCAAAGTTGATCATAACACCTCCTTTAGTACCACATGGTATATCTGTCACCTACAATAGTAAGCATATTTCCAAAATAAAAAATCCAAATTATAGAGCCAAAAGAAACCACAATTCAAACTTGTTCTAATAAATTTACCATATCTGTCTGAAGTGTCACTTGAACAGGTTCGTACTGAGTTAAGAAAGGCATCTTTAGATGGAAACCTGGAAAAATGAATACCAAGAACAGGAAGAAATTTTGTGTGAGCAAGCATATATTGAAGAAAAGCATTGAATGAACAGAGGAAGCAGCAGCTAATACCTACCTGGATCTGTAATTGTGCTCAGAAGGGCACCTCCTCTCCAATATACTCCCACATGACCTTCCGGTACTTGGTGCAGAATGGATACTGAATTTTTGAAGGATGGAGATGCTGAGGGAACCAAAACCTGCAGATAATATCTCGTGTTTGAATCTTCAAATGCTGAGTAGAACCAATTTGTATGCTTTCCAATTGTAAATAGTAGAATCAAAACAATAACCAAGCCTTCTCGCACTAATCACGGTCGGCAACATGGATAAATGCCAGTAAAATTGCAATTAATCCAGTAAAATTTCAAAGGTGGCTAGCATTGTTGACAAAACAAGTCACAACTGAGAATTGTAAAGCACAAGTGCTACCACCACATCTTTATTCTTTTTCCCAAATACATAGTAAGCAAGAGTTTTTTATGCCAAAACAACAATGAATTAAGACAAACAGCATGTTACTACTAAGAAAATCTCATTTGGCAACACTGATTCAGAAAATCTTGCAATTTCTCAACCTAAAAAGTGCAAAGGTGGTGGTTGTAAGACCAAAAGATTTCAACTGATCAGAAATACACGAAATAAAAATTTACTAATAGAGGAATTTCTACCGTGGCTTCTCATACGTAACATACTAACAGGTAACAATAATGCAGCAATCTAAACAGACTAGGATCAAAATCGAAAAATGAAGAGGGAGATTTAAAATGTTATGGCAGTGGTGGAAAGAGATTAAGTGGGTGAGTGAAGTAGGAACTTGGAATAGCAATGGCGAGAGAGGTACCACGGCGGCAATGGCGAAGATGGAGAGGAAGGGCAAGAGAACGGAGAAGGAATCGGCTGGTCGCGGCGGCGGCGGCGGAGGATAAGCGGGTGTTCGATGCTGCGCTGGCGGATCCATGGCGGTTGGCGTTAAGGAAACTTAACGTGCTTCGCTAGTATTCCTCTGTGCTGTGTGTGTTACGTTTTTAACATGTCAAACTATTTGATACCTTTTTACCTGAAATTTCTTTACAATATCTACGTGCCTATACAAGAATTAACTCGGAAGAATGTCTATGAGGGATGCTGTATACGTGTCAATCAAATTAGTTAGTAAACAATTATTTTTGTTGGTCTGGAGAATTATTAAACAAGTTTTTCGATACCACATCGTGTAGTTGACAGGTGTAAAATTGTGTTAAAATATGTCAACAAAATACTTACTTTTAATTTTTTTTTTAATGTTTTTAGTCTTTTATAAATTTTAAATTGTGTTTTATCATTCATAAATTTTTGCTAAAAAACGTCACTCATAAATCTTTTTTATAAGGTTTTATTTAATCTTTACTATCATATGAAATTAACGTAACAGTTAACTTAATCACGTGGTGAAAGTAAGAGAAGGGAGAGAGAAGCAGGTGAAGGCACATATGTGAGGTCGTTTCGCTAGTAACAGTAGGGCGGTGACTCACGGAAGCGGGGAAGAAGAAGACATCACGTGCATGCTAAGAGCATCACGAAAGTAAGTAGAGGAAGCAATGATAAGGTTAAGCGTGTCACGTACTATGTGGTCAAGTTACCTGTATGTCAACCATTAACAATTTAACATGATGGGAAAGATTGAAATCTTACAAATTTCTTTATGAGGGACAATTTTTAACAAAAAAATTTATGAGGAATAAAATACAAAATTCAAAATTTATCAAAGATTAAAATTATATTTAACCATTTTTTTATTTATACAACAATGAGATAAAAAGGATTCCCAGCCAAGAAGGAGTAGCACACTAACGGATGTGAGGACCTTATGGTGAGTGATTGGGAAATATTATAGTAAATGCTTAAAGAACTAAGAGATATGCTCTAACTTTGGTGTTATATCAGTGTCTACCACACTTAAACTTTTGTTGATAAAATAAAAAGACAAAGGGATTCCCTATATTAGTATCTAACTAGAGTATGTACGTGTGTAGTGCAAGCAGATTGTACAATTTAAATATAAAATACATTTATGTAAAACATAAATTGCAGCTTAAATATAAATTTCAGCCATACTGTTTGGTTTATGGGATTTATATAATGACCTTTTGCTACAAAAATTTGGTTCAAGATCTCAATTCAAGGAATTAAACCTCATTCCCTTGATGAGTGAGTTCTAAACTGAGAATGCTTGTTTGAAAAGAAGGAGTATAAGATCAAGAACTCATGAACAAAGAATATGCATGCAAAACAAATCAAAGTATTCAATTGAAAAGAGACGAAGAACACAATTTGATTATAATAATATTGGCTATAGAGTACTCGAAATACAACGGAAACAGAAGCAAAGAACAAAAATTAACACTAGTCCTAGGAATTGAAATAACACAAAGCAAGTGATAATGGGAAATTACTTGATTCCCTCTATGTACTCGTGCGTCATGGAGACCGTGAGTGTTGCGAGGAGTTTACAAGTATATATTCCCCATAATTATGTTATGCCAAGTGTGCCTATTTATAGAAATAATGGTCGTTATGCATGTTCGCCATGTGTCCTTTGTGTGGTTCAACTCCACAGCCTCCGTCCCATGTTGTCAAGCACTTTTTCTTCAAACAGCTAAATAATCAATTTCTAATTAACTTCTTTTGTTGGTTCCAAATAACTTCAATTTATTTAAATTTCTAATTTGAAAGATGACGTCAACATTTATTTTGCCTTTATTGACCCATTTGTCACCCTTAGAATTATCTCCGTTTTCCTTGTTTTAAAAGTTTCAAAGTCTTCAAATGGCTCGCTTCCATATGGGTCGCTCCACAAAGGCGATCACTCTTAATGACCATTTTTCCTTCTCTGGTCATGAGATTGAGAAAGGTAACTACTTTCCTCTGTTTTGGTTGTCTTTTTTCCTAATCAACGTATCATCTCATAATCAATTCTTAGAGTCGACCAATTCAATCTTCTTCTTTAGAAGGTCCCCATAGCTCTTATTCGAGCTTTAAATGCTTTTACAATCTTGTTTTACGTTATTACCCTTTCAGAGTGGACCTTGTGCCCCTTCAATTTCTTTATTTTCTTTTCTTGTATAACATTGTTAAATCAACAAATTAAAAACCTGCAAAATATTTGATATATATATATATATTTTGTAGTTTATTATAATAATACAAATTTTAGAAATATATTTAAAAATATATTTTAAAATAATTAATTCTAATGCACAATATTTAAAATTGACAAGAAGCAAATGATGGTCTTCATCCCCCGCACCATGGATGAAAATCCACTTTATCCCCACACGTAGGGGTGTCAAACGGGCTGGGGCGGCCCGTTTAGGCCCGGCCCGCTAACCCGGGTCATTTATGATCGGTCTACGGGCCTAAACGGGCCAGCCCGCTAGCCAGTTTATTTTTCTAAAAAAAATTAAAATTTTAGTCTATTTTTTATGATTTAAATACAAAGTCGTGAATAAGTATGCGCGATCATTTTTAACTATTTTTTTATCGTCTATCTATTAATTAATTAGAAAGAAATAGTTTAAATGGTTGATTGCGATATTATATTATCTTTTTTGTTTCTTCAACTATCTTGTTTGAAAGATATCAAATGCTTTCATGAATTAATACAACTTTCATTAATTAAATGACGACATATAACATTGATGTGAGTACTATTATGTTATTGATCAAAAACACAATTGGAACTCTTTCTCGTAGATTAATCAATAATAAACAAGGTTTGAAAGTATATATCAACTTGTAAGGCGTAAGCACTTATTGAAGGAATATAATGCAAAATTTATCAATATCTATGTCATAGCACTTCAGCTGTATAGCAATATAAATATAATTAAGTAGTTAAGCATAATAAATAGTTAAACATGCTCAATTATAAGTAAACTCTTAAACTCCAAAATAAAATTTAGAGTTCAAAATGAAACTTTTAAAAAATTGGTTTATTTAAAATAAAACAAATATTTCACGGGCTCACGGGCTAGCCCGCGAGCCTGGCGGGCCGAACCAATTTTTTTTTCAAATTTTCACGGACCTAATTTTTGCATGTAAAGCCTGTCCATTTAACCAGGTAAATGGGTCATTTTGACAGCCCTACCCACACGGATACCTGTGTTTCACTACTCTACATAAGTGAATTGGTACCCATGGGTGACCAATATATCATTACAAAATTTAATATTTTGTCCAAATCTAATACAAATGAAGTTGTCAAAGGAAAATCTATGAGTATTCATGACTCGATCTAACTCGATGGCTCGACCCGACTCAGCCTTTTTAATTGGGTTCAAATTATTAATTTTGACTAGATGATCTTTTGAGCTAGGTTTGGGTTATGGTTCAGGTTGGCTCAACCTGACCTGGAATCGTATAATTTTTTAAAATTTATATGTCTCTAAAAATTAGTGATAAATTATTAAACTTTTATACTTCTATTAGTATCCTTTACAAAATATTATGTTACTTTTGATTTGATATAATTTATTTAAAAATATGTATGACAAGTTATCTCTTAAATTTAGTTTGCTACATTTAAAATTTTATGACTTTACTATGTCTAATATTCAAACCTTAAATATTATTTGAACATCGGACGACATAGTTTGACCCAGTTATTAGTGGGGTCATTATAGGGTGGAGTTTGGGCTCAAAGAAATGATTCAATCATAAAATTGAGTCAAGTATGCGCTTTGTACAACCCAACTTATGTAAACCTCTAGGACAATCTAAATATATCAAAAAAATTTAAAATACTTAAAATAAAATAAAAAAATTTAAATGATAACAATTCTCAATTTAGTAATTAGATGAGGTTTGGTTTAGCGGTAAGGGGTTAGTATATTACAAAGTGACAAACATAATCAAATCTCAATTGAAGAGTCGTAAAAAATTAAGTGATAGTACTAAATTGATCCAGTTTAAAATAACATAGGTGAAGCAATCAATTAATTTGTTAAATAGATTTATAAATTAAATATAGTGTTTGAAATTAATTTTTTTAAAAATGGGATTTAAATTGATTTTGAAATAAATTATTATATTTTTTATACATTAGATGAGTTATTGGATATAAAAAAAACTTAAATCATGTAATATTTACACTTGTTAAGATTGTTTTAATTTATTTTAAGCATTTATAAATTTAGAAGAAATTATCACAATTTTATAGTGTAAGAATAAATAATTTACTAATATTCACAATATTTTAGAAGTGGAGATATTGTGTTGAAAATATGAGTTGTACTTATTAGTAATATATTCTTAATTTCTAGTACGCATAACAAAATATTGCATTTACAAAATAGATTAAAAAAATATGTATATTAAGTGTCATGCACAAATTGTCTAAGTGATAGATTAGAATATATTACGACAGTACATTGTTTTGTCTTTTTTATGTCATCTTATAAATAAATTTAAATTTAAATAAAAATATGTAATAAAACATGAGTCCTACCATATGTGATATGTTGAGTAGAAGAGGCTTTGGTCTATATTTATTCTATTATGAGGACTACTCATCTTTTATGTATTAATAAATAGATATCTTATATTAAATTCATAATATTATTTATTTCAAAATCTATTTTAGGACTTGGTAGTTTATCTTAATAGTAATAAAAAATATGAAAAAATATAGATTGAGAAAATTATGCACAAAAACTGTACCAATAGAATCCATTGTACTCCTTCTGATCCATTTTAACTGTCATTTTAACCAAAATTTTTTTTGTTCAAATTATCAATCATTCTCACTTTTCAAGGTAAAATTTATTGTTATGTTTACAATTGTACCCCTAATTTATTAGTCTTAAAAATAATAATTTTTTAATATTATCTCTATCTCTCTCTTCATTATGAAACATTTTAACTAAATTAAATAAGAGTACTTTGATAAACTTACTCTTTAAATTGCTCTTAATTTTAGATCTCGTAATATTTATGCATTTAACCAAAATGACACTTAAAATGAAGCGGATGGAGTACTAATTTATGATGATAGCATAAAAAACCATAAAAACCAAATATAAAGAAAAGGTTCTCCTTGAGAAGAAATGAAGAGTAATGTTGTGCATACATTAAGCCTTTATCCTTAAGTAGAGATTCATCGCATTAGGCTTAGAGAACACTCATATTGAGAAAGTTATGCAAGAAAACTATATCTAATAAATCCATTGTACTAATTTATAATCGATGGAGAGAAAATCATAAAAATCAAATATAAAAAATACTCTCATTAAAGAAAAGATATACAAATGAGGATTGTTGTGCATACACTAATATTAAGCTCTTATTACATAGCCACTACATTAGAGCTCAATTTTTTTGTGGCTCTAATTTTTAAATGTTAGATCTCTTTCTTTTCCTCAATTTTCTTAATTACTTTAAGGAAAAAAAGTGTAGCACGCAATATGGAAAGATATATAATGAAATAAGAAGTGCGCACGTAGAACTGTAGAAGAGGACGAATGAATATTATGTGAAGAGGAATAATAAAAGTTTTAATATATAAAAGTACATGCCAAAATTTGTATATCATCAAAAGTAAAATTAACACATATCTTATACGTTTGTCTATATTGATTAGTCTTGAATGTAATTCAATATGATTAGTTTTAGATTGAATATGTTGATTTAATACGATAATTTAATATTATATTTATACTTTAATTAATAAAAATAGTTAAATAAATGAATTAAGAAAAATGAAAAGTAAATATTTTTTAGAATGCATATAATTGTTAGAATTTGAAATGGAGGATTTGGAGTAGGTTCTATATATGGTTGTACCTCAATTTTAGTATATAATAAGTATGATAAGTATGCTATTTTTTTTTGTTTTTATCTTTTGTAATTAATTTATATTTTTTTTAATTTTTAAAAAAAATAATTATTCACTTTCATCTTTTATATTAATTTTAACCAAATTTTTTTTATCTCTTTTAGATTCTCTTTCTCACACTCTTTTTTTTTTTAAAAAAAATCATATCTCATCCTTTATTAGCATCCTATAAATAATTCAAATTTGCACTCTATTAATTATTATTAGAATTTAATTGTGATGCACTAACTGTTTTAATAAGATTTATATTGTTATCTAATTATATACCAACAAATTAGTAAATATAATTGACTATTACACTTATTATTTAAAAATTCATCTAAATTAATATAAATTGATTGAAGTAAAAATCATTACACTTACGGTAGATATTAAATATTCTGTTATTTTGATTAGGTAACTTGCCTTCTTTCTAAATTTCCAATACAATTTCTTCCATTATTTTCTACCCAAAAATAAATAAATAAACAAGCAAAGTGTCAGAAAGTGGCGAGCAATGCATATTACCAATTTTGTAAAGTTACTGTGAAGATTGAACGGCAGTTACGTGGACCCCACACACACCCACTCGATGGTTTTCCGCTAAATCAATTCCTTCCATGCAATTGCCACCTCATTTCCTTCGGCAGCTTCCACAACACAGAAATGATGGGTGCTTTTTCCATGGCATATCCCTTCCCCGCCACAGCCACAAGACCCAGTGCGGTTGTGGCTGAAGCTGCTGCTGCTGCCGACGCTTTCCCTTCGTTTCTTCCCAAACAAGTCCACGGAATCAAAGACTCCTTTGCTCGAAACCTCGCTATGCGTATTCAGAGACTACCTGTCCCCGTAAGTGATGATGATAGGGTAGCTTCTACTCTTTTGCGCAGCTAGCTACTGGTTGCTACTTGTTCTGTCAAATTACATTTTTTCACTTTTGCTATGCTTATTGAGAAAAACTAGTTTACTTTGTGTTAGGCATTTAAGCATAGAATCAAAAACAAGTTATGCTATCTGAACTCGTGAAAAGCACTGTGGTGAGGACAAAGTTCCCATGCTTTTGTGAAAGGGTGTGGAAGGTGTCTAAGCTTTTCAGTGGTTCCAACAACATTGCTCCTCTAGAATTTATTTGTTGGGTGCTCCTATACCTAATAAAAGAGTAACAATTAGTGGGATTAGAGCTGAAAATCACTTTATCTCAATCTAGCCGGTGCTCCTTGAGCATCTAATAATTTCTCCTAAATTAATTCTTTTCAGATGTGAAGCATAGACACAGTCAGTTGCTTAATTGGAGAAGGATTTTATGTCACATGCTAGAATCTCTAGGCTGCCTTAAGGTTTTGTAACTAGGTCTAACTTCATAACCCTGTGGATTTAGAAGAAACTCCCGTACTCCGTTCCATCAAAATATAAATTATCTTCCAAATTGCCTAGAGTAGCAGAAAATCTGGCAAATTATTCAAGCTTGTTCACTTGAGAAATTCCTTCAGTATTTAAGAACACTTCATTTGTGCCTGTTGGCAACAATTATGGCCACTCCATAGTGCACTGCCGTGCGAAATCTACCCCATAGTCAATTTTTATTCCTCACAAACAATGGATCATTCTATATTTCCATATGACTCAATCAGGTTAAGTTCTCTGAGAATCCTATCATGAGCAGTTGTGTGAAGCCGTCAATGCAGAACCAGGCAAATCCGGTTGTCCTCCTCCATGGTTTTGACAGGTACTCAAAATATGCAAGAAAAATAATTAGTTTATACATTTTTATATGCTCAAGCTACTGCTGGATTTCACTCCTTATTATTCAGCTCATGTTTAGAATGGAGATACACATATCCATTGCTTGAGGAAGCTGGTTTTGAAACATGGGCCATTGACATTCTTGGTTGGGGTTTCTCTGATTTAGGTTTGTTTTATCACTCTTCCTAATGTTCATTTCTCTCCTTATATCTTCAATTTAGTCATCCTTTCTAATTTTTTTTTCTCTTTTTATTCTTTCATTCATCAGAAAAACTTCCTTCATGTGATGTGGTGTCAAAGCGCGAACACTTATACCAGGTACTTATTAGTAATTGGAATTGTGGCAATTGTATGATTGTATATGATTTGAAAATTGTACTTATTAACATGTTTTTCCTTTGTTATCAAACTGTGTGAGCTGGCGTAAGAAATCAGTTATATTGTAAGGCTTTGACTTGTTCATCAGACTATGTTCTGAGGAATGTTTGTCTTCACTCAAATTGGTTCACATTGTAATGAGGGTGATTTGGATTTATCTACCAGTTTTGGAAGTCCTACATCAAAAGGCCAATGATATTGGTTGGACCAAGCCTTGGCTCTGCTGTTGCCATTGACTTCGCCGTCAATTATCCGGAAGCTGTATGTTCAATCTAATTACTTAAATTCTGACTATCCTTAATGACCCAAGTTGTGAGGAATTTCTTTATTGAAAAGAAAAATACAGTTTCATTTAGTGGCTCCGATATGAACTCATCGTTCATTTGCAGTTCATCTTCATCCTTTCAGGTGGAAAAACTTGTTTTGATTGATGCTAGTGTATATGCAGAGGGAACGGGAAACCTTGCAACCTTACCTAGAGTTGTAGCCTATGCCGGGGTTAGTATCTTTTCAGCTTATTAAAGTGTACTTCCTATAATTGCAATAGTTACATTCAGTAATGCTTATTCACTGGTGCCAGACAAGTTTAATCTCCTTGGGTGTACTTGGTTGGGGGGTAAAAGTTACATGAATTTATGAGTAACCCAGCCAAACACACCATTAGCTAGAACTTTTACTCCTTTTGTGGGGAGAGATGACTAGATAAGAATGAGAGGCGAGGATATTAACATCTTAAATGATGCAAGTCACGCTCACCTCTAGTTCTCTTTTGAATCAGGTATATGTATTGAAGAGCATTCCATTACGGTTATATGCAAACAACTTGACCTTCAATAACATATCTTTCAATACCAGCCTTGATTGGACTAATGTAAGTTTCCATTTCCTAAAGTTATCATGTTCTCTAGACATATTCTTTTGTATATATTTTCATTTCCATAATGGGCCATTTGGCACATGCAGGTTTTGACAACTCAGCATCACATGCTGAAGCACTGTATGCTTGTTTATAGGATGACCTAGAGTCCGAAACATCCTATATTAGTTATATGTTAGGAGTCGGATATTTCATTTATATGCGATCACTCTCTGCGCTAGAATTTTATTTATGGAAACAAAAGTTAGGAAGCACATGTATGACATCTCAAATTGCCATTTATTTTTTTGAGTTTAATTTATGCCCTATTGTCATCCAATCAAACCTTCCTATATACGCCAGTTTCCTGAGTGACATGTTGGTTTGGAGCTTTAACTTAGAACCTTCTATCCTTAGTTGGAAACCAAGCAAAAGGACAACAACAAACCCTCCCATATACATGACTTAGTGTAGTGAGTGACATTAAAAATTGTTTGCTGATATGACAAGATTTGATTAGATGCTACTATCAATGCATAGAAATTAGAAATTAAACTTCAATTTTTATTGGGTGTAGCCACACAGGAATGTGTCCTGTCCAGACATATCATTTATGTCCAAGAATACACCCAAGTAATCATTGAACTAAACTAAATGGCACTCATATTTGGGCATCTTTAGATGTTGCAGAACAAACATAGATAACATGGTCTTCATATAATTGTCCTATATAGGTGGGCCGGTTGCACTGTTTATTGCCATGGTGGGAGGATGCTACTGTGGATTTTATGATCAGTGGTGGTTATAATGTTGCTTCCCAGATAAAAAAGGTATTTTTCAGTATTACAATACATGTTGATGAATGTTGTATTTGTCATATATTTTGTTTTCATGGCATTGGACATAGACAACCTTTAACAATTGTCATAGACCAGTACTTTGAAATATGAAATTTCATCATGGCTATGATGCATATAAATTTTTATAATTCCATGAGGTGATGTAACTGTTCATATGATATACCCTTTTAACAATTACTACCGTTAGATCCTTGGAAGGTTGTTATCACTTATTAGTTTCTCTATGAATGCAGAAACTCTCTTGCATGGTGACTTCATTCCTGAATAAGATGTTTTTTGTTTTTTGAATTTGTTTAACAGGTGAAGCAAAAAACACTCATCATTTGGGGAGAGAATGACCGTGTCATCAGCAATAAGCTTGCAGTGGTTAGTTAGTACATAGCACCATTCTATAACGTGATGAACAAGAATGATATAACATGCCAGAAAAATCATGATCTTAGAATATAATCTTGTTTCAGTTTATTTAACTTATTTTTGTTCCCTGCTAAAGTTGGCTTGTGATCTTTTTACTCTACCAGCAACTGCACTGTGAATTACCTGATGCAATTTTACGCCAAATACCAGATTGCGGCCACCTCCCTCATGTCGAAAGACCAGCTTCTGTCCTCAAGTTCATTGTTGAATTTGCTCAGAGAGAGACCGCGACGGCAAAACAATGTGTTTCAGCAGTATGAAGGCTGAACACCAATTTTTCCAATCTCCAACTGAGAAAGCAACTTAGCAGTAAACAATTTGAGCAAGGAACCAGCAGCAGGTGATAGAGCTAAAGGATTATGTATTTTAGTTGTTTCTTCTGATTTTTTAAGTTACTCCTTGTCCAATTTATTATTGTTTTTTGCCATATTGAATTTTGTTATCAGTGAAAAGTGCATAAATGTTGTTCAGTGATCAGTTTTCTTATTAATTTCATCACGATATCATGATAAGTGACACTATCACACTAGTTGTAATTCATTCAGGAGGAACAGGACCTTGTAAAGCAATCAGTCATGGATAGATAATGTATGTGACGGTATCAGCATGATTGTTGGTAGGTAAGATTCCAAAATATACAAATTTCTGAATATCAGGCTTCTCTGCCTTTTTATTTAATTATTTTATGGCGAGGATTTGTTATGAAATCATAAAATCATAAAATGTAAGATACAGTGTTTCAAGCAGGTTGGAAAATCAAAGAAACGATTCTTCGCATAGATAATTGTACAAGTATTTCAACAATGCTACCAACGGAGATTTGTGCTGAATGATGTGTTTAGGTTATAGCATTACATAGTGGAAACACAAAAATCACGTGTGAAAAACAGATGTGAGGTCCCCCTAATTTTTTTTGATACACATTTGGGCCAGTTGGATTCTGGCACAACTACTCGGGGTCGTGAAGCACATTTTTAAAGTCTTTTCCCCCTTCTCAATCCCATTCATACCATATTTATAGACATTTTTCAAAGTAAATCTTTAAGTGTTATCTAAGAAAATGGATTTTTTCATGTAAATTTATTACATAACTTTGTCAAATTTGATATCTCACCTTCAATTTTTCTCTTACTTTTATCTTGTATAGGTCTTATTTTTTCAATTAAAGTTGAGATATCACACATGAAAAAGTTATGTAAGAAAGATCCATTTCCTATTACTTAAACATTGGTTACTAAGGATGTTCCTTAAAAAAACGTCTATAAGAATGGTATGAATTATAAGAATGGTACAAATAACCGAAAATGAAGTGGATCAAATCTTCCTAATTTTTGCATAGTCTTTTCCTATTCTTTTGATTGTGTTCTCAAATCACAAAAATGCCAGCCAAAAGCCTTGCACCCTTTGTTTATTTCTCATTTGGCGGCTATGCATGTGGTGGCGTCCAACTAAAATTATTCTCGTTTGATATCTCGACTTTTTCAGAAACAATTTCATCCAAGAGAAAAAGAAATTGGTCCACAGAATGAATGAGCAGCAGCCACAAGGGGTAAAAATGGAAAAAGAGAAAGAAGAATCACAAATGATCTCGTACTCCTTGATACATAGAGCTTTTAACCACCTTAACTTTATCATTAATAATATGCAAAGTAAAATGGTCCAAATGGTACCAATAGGGTAGACCCAAGCACACGCGTATAATATTAATATGGCAGCTAACAAGTATTTCATTATTTAAGGGAAAGCGACATTCCAAGGTATTATAATAATAATAACAATAAGGATTAGGATCATGTTACGTACATCACTAAAACACAAGATACAAAGGTACAAGAACAAAATTTATAAATTAATATAATGATGACAAATGCAAATCATGCAGGAAGGTTGAAGAAATGGGAAGGTAGCCAAGTAGCATGAAATCAATCATAAATATAAAAAATTGATTACACATGGGGGTAGGAGGGTTCCATTAAATTTAAAAAAAATAGTGCCTCTCATAGTCACAGATGTACAAATGTGAAGAAAAGCCAAAAGAAAACTGATAAGGGTTGTAACCTGCATTCGTAGTCAAAATCAAAATATATATCACCACTGAAAAAGGAACAAATTCCCTACTCTCCTCTTTTTTATTCACATTGGTATAAAAAACAAAGATTGGGTTTACTTGAATTGATTATGTATGATTCCGCCAGTAAAATTACATGAATACCCTCCATCATGTGGTGGCAAAATCTCATCCACACATCAAATCCTAATCACTAGTATAACTTTAGACCCTCAAAACTAACCATAAGGTAAGAAGAAGGGGCAAAAGCAACTTGATGTTGGTGCCTTCCAAATGAGCCAACACAGCTCCATTGTTGTCATTTAAGCCACCAGTTGAAGATGTTGGACTAATTCCAAACACACTACTAGGACTACCCGTAGTTGTGCCTGTTCCAGTTCCTGTTCCTGTTCCTGTTCCAGTTCCTGTTCCAGTTCCTGTTCCTGTTCCACCGCCTGATGATGGTGTTATGGTGGAAGGTGATGTTCCTGGTGTACCTGTTGATGGGGTTGTAGACCCTGTTCCTGCATTGCTGAAAAAAAAAAGGGCATAATATAAAATATCAGATAATGAGAGCACATATATAAGAGAAATTCTTAATTGTGACAAGTGGTGTAACACATCATTCTTAAATGAACACACGATAAAAGTGAATCTTATTTGGTGAGACTGAACAAAACTTAATGGGACGCTACGACCCACTCTTATAGAGTGGTTTGTGACTGAAAATGAATAGTTATATATTTGTGCTATGCTTTTCAAATATCGAATGTGGGGGAAGAGGACAGGAATAATTGTGGAAAATCCAAATCATGCCAGCTAATACTTCAATTTCAACATAACAAACATGACATGAACCAAAGAAAAAGTCTTTGATTATAACATTAGAAAAAAAAATTGCTTACTAATGTGTAACATAAAGCAATTTCAGGGCTGCATTTGCCGGTGTTGAAATAAAAGCACCCAGTTTTTAAAATGCTTTATAGATTATAATAACTGAAGAATAGACATGAAATTAATTAAATGGGTATAAGTGTATACTGCTGAAACTAACCAAAAAAAAAAGCCAAATCACCTTTAAATATAAATTGAAACAAGATTTTAATGTATAGCAGAAACTAGAAACACCCCACAGCTAACCAATTCACTTACACATAAGAAAGAAGGAAATCAAGAATAAAATCCATAATCAAGAAACATACCTAGGACTTGAGGGGTAAACACATCCAGATGATGTAGCTGCACATAATAAAAATGAAAATCAAGGACACAAAGAAGAGAAGAAAATTAGTAAAAAGGAAAAAAAAATGGAATTCCATTATATGCTTCAAAACTTTATTGTTAATGAAAAGGTATATAAATTAAGTTAGTACTTACTTGGTGGGTTTGGATTAGTGGCGGCAGCACCAGCAAAGTCACAGCTCCCTTGAACATTACCCTTCCTCTGGTAATAGCTGTTGACAGCATAGTTACAGTGATCCTTCACAGTGTTTGGTTGGTAGCAAGGTCCGTTTTGGAGAATTTGAGTACAATCAGCTCCATTCCCACAAGCATAATCTATTGCTTTCTGAAGTACTTGATCACTCACTCCATCTTTGCATACACAGTAAAGACCACCTATTTTGAATTTTTTTTTTGAGTAGTAACAAAAAAACAAAAAAAAACAACAGAGAAGTAATTAGTTCACACTCAAAAAAATCCAATCTTTTCTTAGGATACAAGCATAAATAGCAAAGTCACAGGAAAAATATGATTCAGAATTTTCCTTATTAGCACCTAAAATTACTCTCCCAACCATATTTCATATCTAGAATCTTTCATCATAATAGAAAATAACCAATCATAAGAATCTATGTCAGAGAAAATATAAAGGGATGAGGTATATCAATTAGTAACTATGTTGAAATTAAATGCTTACTTGAATGGCCAGTGAGGGCAAGGAAAAGAAGAAAATAGACCAAAAGAGGCATAATAAGATAAGTTTAGTTGAAGGGGGGCTTCTAGCTATTCCTGTAGGAGGAGCCAGAGAGAAAGAAAGGGAGGTGAAGCTATTTGGAGAATTTTGAGGACAAGAAGAAGGAAGGTACTGTGGTGGTTGTGGTGGCCTCTCTTGATGTGCTTTTCAACCTGTGCGAGGGTTTTAACAGTGTGATGCGTATGACAAAGCATTGTTTTATGCACACACACGCACACATTTGGAGAAAGTTGTTCTGGGGAATTGTGTACAGCCCATCATAAGATTTTGGCTAATACTATATTCAGTGAACAGTATACTTTTTGTCAATGTTTCCAAACGGTCATAAACTCGTGTCATCAAAAGTTGAGAATTTTTTGTATTCCCCGAAAGAAAAAAAAATTAAAAAATGTTCGAAATTTAATTTATTAATTTACTTATTTTTATAAATAATATTTGATATTTTTATTTTAATTTTAAAAGTTTTATATTATGTATAAAAGTGAGTAGATTAATATGTTAGTTCTCCTACACTTTTTTCAGAAAAAATTGTTTTATTTCATTAGCTACTTGAGAATATAATAATTTTAATAAATATTGTAAAAATGAGAAACTTCCATGACTTACCAAATGGTAAATAAAAAAAGAACAAAATTTTTATTTTAGTGTAAGAGCTAGCACTTAGGATATTTTCTCTAAAGTTAACTAAAACTTATTAACCATCATTTGCTTTTATTGGTGTGACACTTATTATTTTTCTTGAGCAAGTTATGAGATTTTGATTTTGTGAATTAGAAAAAAAAAATTAGGTAGAAGAATTTTACCTCTGAATTGAGATGACTCAGCTTAAATTTAGATTAGTTGAGATCTAGTAAATTTTAGATACCAATGAAAAATAAAACACTCGATGTTGTTTAGGACTTTAGGTTGGCACTTGGAGGGGTAATGAATGGTGATGGACCAGTACCATGTGAAACTTTGCATGAACTTCCCAATATGAGAAATTTTGAGGAAAATTTTAGTTATGTATGTAAGCATTTATCATTTGTGAAGTTATATTAATAATGTTATTAATATATTTTTTACATAACTACTAAATTAAATGCATGCGAAAATAATTTATACATCAAAAGTAAAAAGTTTGTATACAAAATCCTCTTTCAATATATTCCGTAGGGCTTTTCTTCTGGCTGTGCGTTGGCTTGACAGCAGCATTGGGCTTTTGCAGTTGTACATATATGACATATATGATATATCCTGTATATATTTTATTCCCAAGAACTATTCATGCAATTTTAAATTGAAGGTGGTAGTTAATCAAAGTTCTCTTAAGAGAAAAATAGCGAATCCCTTGTTCAAATCATTGACATTCCATGTATATAATTCATCTAAAATTGTCCACTTCTTCTACTAATAACCTTTGGATTCTTCATATATTTTATCTATCCAGATAAGGTAACCTTATATTACTGTAACACCGGTGTCTTTCCCCTTGTACTAAACTTTCACGTCTTGAATACATGTTTTTTAGAAGAATATTTTGTCTAGAATTATTGCTTTGATAGACATTGTCTCGGTGATAATAGCTTACACCATTCACAATGTTTGATGAAATGTCACCTCTTTACGACATTGAGTTTTATTCTTTTGGTTAGGAAGCAGTGGTTAAGACTTTGATATTTCTACCAAAGGAAAATCTAATGCTTACGTGATTTAATTTTGAGTAGAGCTAGCCAGCATGCAATTAAGACTCCAAATGAAATTGTGATAATAATTAAGATTAGAAATGAGGTTGTGACAACATGCAATTAGGATTGCAAATATGATAACAACTGAGATTACAAATTAAGTTGTGGTATAGGACTACAAATGAAATTGTTGGAGTACTTAAGATTGTAAAATGAGTGATATTGAAACTTTATTGAAACGTAAAAAAATGGAAAAAGAAAAGAAATAGTTGTGTGCTTGCTTTTTGATCGCTTTGTATTTCTCAAAAGTGCATAATTAGGGTTTTGACACTTGGAGCGACAGAAAGTAATGGACCGCATTTTCAAAAGATTTATAATGTAGTTTTCTTTTGTCTTTTTTTATTTTTGGTCATTAGGTTTATGATGAAGTTGTTATGCAATGAGTCAAGTTGAATTGAACCTTTTTGGCTTTAGGGTTAATCAAGGTGAATTGAGATGGGCCGTCAAATCTGGTGCAGTACAAATTGTAATCTCGTTGGGTAAATGAATAAACGTTTTTCAAACAGTGTGTTCAAGACCATAAAACATAAAAAACATAGCAGTGCTCAATAGCATGAAAACGATTTCACATAACTGATTACAAGCCTAGTATTCAGAGGTATTATCTATTCCCTAACTATCACTTGTTTAAGGGATCAATGGAACTGAAATATAACAGTATTTTCTATTTGTGTGATGTTTTACTAATAGCAATTTTCGATGCTTAGTATTATTATTATTATTGTTGTTCTCTCACTAACTTGAGCATATTTTGGAGATCATTTTTTTAACACATGAAGCTCTCTCACTTTCTGAACCAGTGCCTAACTTAGAATGAGATTCTCTGACACAGAATCGCATCTTTAAAGCCTTAACCGCTAGTTCATGTGGAGTTGGAGGCTCAAGTTTCTAAGGGTAGAATTAGAGAAGGCTTTGAGCATTCAATTGTATATCATTTATGCATTTGGTTATTTCTTGTTTTTGTGATCAATTAACAGCTAGTGTCATGCCATAGCAATTTCCAATTTCAAATCATTATATTACCATACAAATTTAGATAGTCTAGGTTCAATTTTATTAAATCAGGTTCTACACTTCGATCAATAGAAGTATACTACTTGGATTTTCCACTTAGCTCAGTTTGTTGCTCAGCATTCATTCAAAACCATTTAATTGACCGAGGTCACCCGAATTCATATCCTATAAATTAAAGCTGTAAATGAAGGTTGGTCAAGATGATACTTAACCAAGCGTTTAATTCAAGTAATTACTAAATTTTTATGCTGAACATCACAGAAGAAACATCCATTTTCTGGACACAATCAATTCAAAAGTAATCAGCGAAGAAAATAGACGCTTTTAGGTAAATGTAAATAATTCATTGCTTCAATTTGTCACTTTACTTAAAATATATAAAGCGGTAGAAATAAAAGCTTCAAATGAAAGATAGCCGCAAATCGAACTTTTCTAGCTTTGGTTGGATATAACTAAGAGCACAACAGTTAGAAAGTGGCCACTGCTCACATTGGCCTGTCCAAATCAATTGCAAGAAAAGCGGAAACATGCTCCTCTTTGCAGAGCAACTTAGATGCGTCCAGGTTCAGACGCACCCTATTAGTGCTGCAACATCCAAATAAAAACAATTCAAAATTGTGTAGATAGAAAGGAAATCATTACATTAGAGGTTTTTTGCAATAGAAAAGTCTTGCTCTGTGCGTCATTTATTGTTTAATGTATCAGTTATTGCTTTAAAAATGCAAGAAAAGTGAGAGACAATCAGCTAATTTTCTCAAATCCGTTGCTTCTTAGGTGTTCTTAAACGAGAAAAAATTTGTTCTGCATCATTAGTTACTCGACACATTAATTGTCACATTGAAAATGCAAGGAAGGTGAGACAATCTAGCTTACAAAGCTGATTTGTAATCGAAACCAACTAACTATTGGATATTCAGCATTGCACTTCTGGGCTTTACATCGGAGTTTGACAATTGGGATGTTGGATTGAATTATTTGACCAAAAGGCTAAAGTAATGGTCTTGCCCAATTCACACCTTATAAACCCATTTCATTTTTAAAACCAAAGATTGAAAAAAATCCTTGTCATTTCTTTCATTTATTCGGTTGGGAACTTAATCTCCTCTCATACACACGTATATTGTCCAACACTAACTAGCCAACAATAACATCAGCGTTTCTCTTTTACATTTAAGAAAAAACAAATCAACTCCTCTTTGTAACATCATTAGACAATTATACTTGGGATTCTAACAACGTCATAGTTCATACACATCCAAAAGCGCACACAAAATCATCATGCAAATCTAGCAAAAAAAATATCATACACATACCTCAGGTTCAGCAGGCTTGCCTTCTTCTGCTTTGAATTCTTCACCTGCATGAGAGAGCATTTATTTTTTAAGCCTCGCTACATTTGAGCAGTACCAAGTGCATTATATATTAATAAGTTAAACTACAAGAAGCTTGATTATGCAAATAACTAGCAGCTCTAGAAACAAGGTGAATTTAGTCTCGGTGAATTTCAGTCAAACAGCAATTTACCAAGAGGGGGTGAATTGGTTCTATATGCTCAATAAAAATTCATCCTAATTAGATTTATTTCAATCTTAAGATTTCATCTTAATATTATATCATGTCTCATCTCAATCATCATCATACCTCCATCCTCAGGCAAATCAGAGGTCCAAAGAGTGAGGTTGTCTCTCAACAACTGCATGATCAAGGTGCTGTCCTTGTATGACTCTTCACTCAAGGTGTCTAACTCTGCAATCGCCTCATCAAAAGCTTGTTTTGCCAAATGACAGGCCCTGTAATTAAGTTTCATTAAAGCCATTAAGACAATCACTTTGATCATTGGAACTATGCAAATGATTCAAATGAACCAAAGAATTAACCAGTAACTTAATTACCTTTCAGGAGAATTCATAATCTCATAATAGAACACTGAGAAGTTGAGTGCGAGTCCAAGACGGATAGGATGTGTTGATGGAAGATCCGTGTTTGCAGTGGCTGAAGCAGCCTAATTAATACAAATAATTTTGTACATCAATATTTAGATTTAAAATGAAAGAAATAATATATGAATGAGTTGAGTGAGTGTGACAGACAAAGAAATGAGGTAGAGGCACAATATACAAACCTCATATCCCTTGAGCGACTGCTCAGCTGCCTCCTTCCTTTCTTGGTCGGTCTTGAACTCAGCAAGGTATCGGTAGTAGTCACCTTTCCTGTATCAAAACAATAAGCTAAAGAAAATCAATAACAGGTCGACAACCAAAACATTTTGAAGACAGCAAGAGATATCAATATCATATAATAAATAGCGAATAGAACAGAATATATAATCACACAAAGCCAATGACTTATTCACGGCATTGGCTCATCATACAAATTCTCCCCTTTCCTATGATGATATCCATCCCATGAAATTCCGAAGACAAAATAATATCTATTCAGAGGAAGAAAGGAAAATGATAGAGCTAGAGCTAGAAATTTTGCCCAAATATATTTGTTATAGAATAATATGACAGAGCTGACTCTTGGATAAGTAAGTTGCTCATATCACTTTATTCTATCGAGTTATGCTATATGAACATGGCTACCTGACAATCTTACTCGACATCCTCACGATCTATGGTAAAAAATACTTACAACTCTTCTTTCTAAACTTTTCTATTGAAATACTTTCCATCCAATCACGGGGTATAGAGTATCATGTCAAAGACCAGAATGTAAACTTAAAATTTTAGATTATCTAACAAGCACCATGTTTTTTTCTAAAAATTGTCAATTTTGTTTCTTTAAATGTGCAGCATTACTCAAGAAAAAATATTCAACTAGGCAGGGTAAAAATTCTTAGCTAAATGGACAGGGAAAGTGAATGAAGTAACCAAGAAAGTGGGCACAATTGTAGAGTAGCAACATGACATGACTCACATCTTATAGTAGAAAACAGTAGCTTCCCCTGAGGTGGAAGCAGGAACAAGATGCTTATCAATAATTGTCAGAATGTCACTGCAAATTTTTGAAAGTTCCTCCTCCACCTTGTTTCTGTAACTCTTGATCAGCTTCACGTTGTTCTCATTCCCCTTAGACTCTTCCTTCTGTTCAATTGAAGACATGATGCGCCAAGAGGCTCTCCTTGCACCAATCACATTTTTGTATCCAACAGAGAGGAGGTTCCTCTCTTCCACAGTTAGCTCCACATCAAGCTTTGCTACTGTCTTCATACATTCTACCATTTCTGCGTAACACGTTTTAAGGTTGAGACTCGACAGGGATACAAAAATGTGCATAACCTCATTCATTCACTTGCAATTTGTAAATTAATAGTTTTCCAGCATGGCATTCCACCGCATGCAATAACTAATGAGAAAATGCTAGAGACTCACGAAACTTGGCCAGAACTTAGTTAGATACAAGAATAATGTGACATAATAATTCACCATTGATTGAACAGGTAGATCATGCGACTCTCATTTTATCAAACAAACACCACGATTCTATCAAAATTTCTCACTAGATTTATTCTAGCTGTGTAGCATTGCTCATAAATAATCATCAATCTAACAATTCATCACGGCATTCAGTAATAATCAATTTCGGACAATTCAGATTTTGAGCATAATTAAATCACACACTCTTTCCCTGGATACTATAAAATCAGACAGCCGCTTGAATGAGATTTCGACATGATTGATTCCCCTCTTTATAAATTTTAGGGTTATGTTTCCTATAAATTCAGCTACACATTAAAATGCGGCCTTTGATATCTGGATTTCTTCTTGACTTGAACAAATCCAATTCCATAACACGATTTAATAAGACAACAGAATTAAGGAAAAGATAATTAATATGATGCAATTGAATAGATGTGCAATGTTATAACCTAAGATTTTAAAAATAAAATAATAAAAAAGAGGGGGAAACAAGGTGGGAAAAATGGACCTTCATATCTCTCGGCTTGCTCGGCGAGCTTGGCAAGGTAAACCTGGGTCTCTCTCTCCTTCTCGATCGACATTTTTGAATGATAAGAGAGAGATCAAAGCGTTTTCGAATTCGTGATGTGCTTTCTGAGGAGAAGAGGAAGAGGAAGAAGAAGAAGAAGAATGCGAGGAAGAAGGGTATTGGAGCGGCTACAAAGAAGGATCAGAGAGAGGACGAGACCGAATGTGAGCCGTTGGATGAAAATACTTTGTTTGTAAGAGGAACCGCGGAGATCGGACGGACAGCGCTGCACACTGCTTAGTTATAAATTGCAGTTGTAACTCTATCTTGATTTTTTTTTATCTTTTTTTGGTGAATAACTCTTTCTTATTTTTATTCTTAGGTAATTAAGGCAATTAGCCAAGGTTGTTAAATTTTTACACCATACAATGATAACATACTGGTGTAGACTTCTGTTGTGTTGTTGTGTTAATGGTTAAACTCCACATTTTGTCCTCCATTTTAAGAGTTGATCCTTCTCATGAACTTTAGCAAATATATATCATAGGATTACAGGTCATTTACTAAATAGTATTCTTAGATTTGATCTCAAGTCATGCGTAACATGTGAGCAGACAAATAAAAGTACATGCTTCCATAATTTCTTGAGGAATATAATTTTTATTACAAAATTGTTTTCCTTTTAAATTTTTAAATATTTGATTAATCTATTTTGTACTTTTGCGGTGACAATTTTGTAAATATTTTGCTATTTTAAATGATTAGTAATCCAAAATTATC
>QANU01013949.1:261722-307442 GCA_003254905.1 Nissolia schottii
TCTCTCCTTTCTATGTCTCTCCTTCGTCTCTCACCGCTGCTACCTCCTTCCCCGGCCACCCCTTCGCTGCCCAACCACCGGGAGCAACAATAGCAACCTGAGGTTGTTGCATTGGTTCCATGCTTTTTTGAGTCTGTTGTTACTTTCTCCATCTCTTCTTATCTCTTTTTTTTTTCCATTTTTCCCCTTTAGATCTGTTTTTACTTTTTTTTTTATTTAGATCTACTGTTTTTTTTTTTCTCATTTTAGATCTGGATTCTGTGTTCAATTTATTTTTTAGATTTGGTTCCTTTTTTTTTTATTATTATTATTTGTGTTGATGTTGTTGCCGGTGACAAGAACGACAATATAAAGGGGAAAAGTGGCGCTGCAGTGGATGATGATGTTGACGGTGGCGCACGAAAAAAGTAATAAGAAAATGTTAGAAAAGTAAGACTCATTGCCGCCGCATCCTCCAGTTTCAGATCTAGTTCTCCCCCCCTGACTCCTGCTTGGTTGCCGCATCGAGACGTGATGGTGGTGGCTACAATTTAAGGTTGATGAGGGAGGTGGTTGGGTGTGGGCCCATTGATGGGATTACGAGCAAGATGAACTTGGTTGGGGAGGTTAGGGATGATGAAGTGAGAGAGGGGATAAAATGAGTATTTTATAATTACAAAATAAAAAATATTAAAAGATAAAACCTCTTAGAACAAATATGTTATAGTGCACATTAAAAGTTCGGTGAACACCGGAAACGTTACCTGTTATAATGGGTCACTTTAAACCCAACATCATGTGAATGAAATTTGTCAAAGAATTAATAACTTAAGTTGTCGTCTTAACACAATTCTCACGTCAAAAATGAAAAATACAACTCAAAAAATATTGTTCAAACACTTCTTCCATTATATCTAGGAAAAGTGTGGTAGTTCAGTAAAAGAAATGAAAACACATTTCATGTTTTCTTTTATTGAGAGAAGCACAAACGGAGATTTAAATCTACCTCACAAGAGAGAACAAAGAGATTATTCATTTTTGTTCTCCCATCATTATATTATTGAAAATATAAAAGCTGGACGTTGCTTGATTTGAGTGTAACTTCTCTCAACAGTTGAAGTAGCAAAAGCAAGTTAAGCTATGGCAGGCTCCGAAAGTTGCATGTTCCACGTTTATGCACTGATTTTTGCAGCTTCCCGTGTTTAAACAAGGCCCTGACCATGTTTTGCTCTTCCTTTGACAAATGTTTGCTTCCGCAACTTGTATCTCTGCAAAAGAACCAAAAAGACAGAAAAAAGAAAATCAATAGTTGCAAGGATATTAGCAAATGTCCATTTTAGTCCCTCGTACCAGTTTGGTCTTTAACTAAAAATAAAATCTAAGTTAGTCCATGTTATTTTGAAATTTAGGTCAAGTTAATCCTTATGCGTGTACCCACGATTCTTAAGTGTGGTTAAATGCACTTTCTCACCTTTTCTATGCTTTTAAAATGTGTTTAACCACATTTAAAAAATGTGACTAAATACAAAAGAATTAACTTTACCTATATTTAAAGATAATAAGAACTAATTTAGACCTTATTTCTGGTTAAGGACTAAATTAGTCCATAAATAATTTGATAGAGACCAAATTCAACCTATACTCTAGCATATATAACAAATATATTGATCAGTTTGTTGTAATTAATTGTACCCCATAAGGTAAAAAGGAGGAGGGCAAGGCAGAGGAAATAAAAGGCACGAGAAGAGGAAGCCATTGCTAAACTTTAATGATATATTGTATATACTGTATAATATGAAATGCGCTTTAATAAACGGACATGTATATATATACAGAGCACGAAAAGGGATCATTGATCAAAGATGATATGGTTCATTTGACTTCGACAATATGGACAAGCGGGAAAACCTATACATCTAGTGTACCTCTATGCTGATTGAATTCCACGTTGTAAAAATCGTATGTGGTTACTACGAGGAAAGAAGAGTTTGATATGGATTTTGGTATATTCTACGTTGAGAGATAAAAATATTATTTATTAAACTAAAAAATATCTAATTGCATTCAACTAGACAAATAAATAAACATTATAAAATAAATACATCAACATTATTAAATATAGATACAAGTAATATTAAACACATATATCTGTTCACATATAAATGTTCGATGATAATGTTTAATTTTATGTTTTATAATTTTTATTTCTGGGCGTGGTTTGATGCAGCTGAGTATTTTTGGGTTTGTATAAATGCATTACACGTGAGGTGAGAGATATGCTGTACCAATGCAATATGAAATGGACAAAAAATGAGCCAAAGTTTAGTATGCTAGCTACTCCATAATCTACATCGATCAGCTGGATTTGGACAGAGTAAATACTAAATATAGAGCTTAACATATGTATATATACGTCACAAATCACGACAATACCTCTTTACCATTAAATTTTACTTGCAATTGGGGATAAATATTTGTCACGCTGCCAATTAGCAGGAGGTAATCACGTAATGCATTTTATAAATTAGACAACAACTGCACATGAAGACTACTAAACTTTGGATCCAGACAAAGAAAAGGAAAAAAGGACAACACATGAAGTTTGCATTGGTAGGACATCGGTGTTGGTCAGTCACTTTTAAGTTGTACAGATAATACTTTGTTGCATAATAAGAGAAGATCCGTTATTGTTTTTTGCAGGAGAGGGATGATAATTTTAAGCTGTAAATATTGTATTATAAAACCCTTTCTCAATGGGGTATGTAAATCAATAAATTGAACATTGACGTAGTCTCAATTCGGAGATAACATTACTCAGTTTGATTGGAAGAACGCAACTAACATAGCTCCTGCATTTTATACCACCTCTTCTACAACTATAAAATGACCCTAAAGAGCTTAACCGGGAAAGATTCAGCGTTGTCACTTAATTTACTATTTACATTTGGAAAAATTCTTGGGGGCCTACCCAAAGAATCTCTCTAAGGTTTATCTAGTTGTGCAGAGTTTTAAGTGAAGGAGATCTGTAAGAGCATTATTCTTCCAAATGCTCTTTGTTTCAAAAGTTTAAGTTAAAAAGCCTCTTAAAAGTATAGTAATATAAACTCTTGGCATCAGCAGATAAATCGAACTAAATAACCAATATTGCGATGCCTGTGCTTGTCTTCTCCTCATTCGGGAACAGGTGAATGGCATTACATCCACGATATAGGATCTAAGATCATCCTTAGTTGATCCATTAAAGCATGCACACCAAGAGAAGCTGGAGTTACAACCTCAATTTCATTCTTGAATTTCATGGCCATTCACATTCTTTATCAAAAAGACTGTTTAACAAGGGCTTGTCCAATGATCAATAAGGAAATCATGGGGAAAAAATGCTAACAAGATATCAGATGAATGAATTACTACAATCAACTTTGACAAAAAAATAAATGAACGGTAACAAAATTCAACATGAACCTTCACAATCTACAGCTTCCTCAATCCCTTGAAGGCATGGAAAAGATGGAAAACGTCAAGGCTCTGAGCTCTCTATATACAAGATGTGCCAACTAAAAGATCCATTCTCTGAAATGGTACAAACAACGACAATTATCAGTTCAGAGTACTGATAAGCTGTAGTACATTCTGGTATGCTATAGGTGAACTCAATTCACAAACTTGTTGGTACTGATTCATAGCAGGCCAGTTTACATAAACATTCATGATGCAAATTGGTGCTTTTTGGAGGATTTAAATTATCATAGACACTCTGATGACAATTTAGAGGATGGTACATGGGTCAAGTATCCAAAAGAATCCACATTAAGACCAATGCAGATCTTAAACGTCTGCGTGACCATCACAAGTTTTTCTTTTCTTTCTTTTTTTTTTTTTCAATTCAGCCATGATTTATCAAAAGCTACCAGTTTTACAAGAAAAAGAAAATATTATACAGACTACAAAAAGATTTGGAGGAGTTACCAGAGCAAAAAAAAATTCTGTTCATCTGCAGTGGTGAGATATACTAGTGTTCAGTCAATTATTTTCTCACAAATGGTTTCTGGCAAACAAGTAGCCGCTGGTCACTCCCATTCTGTAGATCAATTACCCTTGCTTCCCAACGTACTTGTGTTGCAAGCTTGCGAGCCATCTCTGCAGCTCCCACGTTATCAGAAATGATGACCCATCCCTACAACATGATGACAATTGATAAATAATCGGGTTTCTTGGACCATTACAATATACTTATTCTTAAAAACTACTTGTATTAAAAGCACAAACATTCAATAAACTATGTCAAGTGAGCATCACAAAAATAAATTGAGCATGCATCATTAGAGTCACATGGCTTAAAAAGAACATCTGCTAAAGTGGAAAGGAATAGGACGGGAGGTGGCAGACTACTGTTCTGCTATTTTTTTTAGGCACGTAGTACAAAATCATTGATGAAACTTTCCAGCACAAATCATCATGAAAATGTATATAAACAGGGATGTCATACCTCTGGACGCAGTATTCTATCCATCTCCAAGAATAAGTCTATCATGCTGCACCTCTCTGAAGTGAGATGTGAGATTAGCCCATTTGCGTGAAGCATATCATATGTTCGGGGGTAGGTGGGGAAAGGTTCACACCTGAAGATCAATAGCCAGATTCAAAAATGAATTCTCTGGAAGCTCATAAGCATTAACATTATTTCACAAAGAGGTTTGTTGGTGAACTCCCAAGAAAAGATAATTTAAAGATGGAACTTTGACCCCATGGATGCCCTTCAGAAATGGATTTTGCTATAAACAAAGTCAAGCAGTTTCAATCAAACAGATCCAGTGCATGCACACATTCTAAATTTTTCTTCAGTTTCAAAATTAAAACTAAATTAAGAAAGTTACTGTGATAACAACTGAATGTTCAGTACTGAAAACTCATTACAGAATGTGTACTGATGTGTATTAAAGGAAACTATTGGCGCATTATAAAATTAATGAGTCAAAATCAACTGAAAATGGTGTCATGTAATAATTTGAAAGATAAGTAGTTTCTCCAGAATTTTTTCTTACATTTTCAACAAACACTAGTAAATCATTCTTAAATTTCATTTTCAGCTGGACGTGTGTGTGTGTGTGTGTGTGTGTGTGTTGAAGTAAATTATCTAAAATTACCGTTGCTTTCCTGGCTAGTATACACTACTATTCTGTCCTTAGTCACACAAATGTGCTACTGATTAGGTAATACTAGGAATACATTTATCAGGTTTTAATGGTATTATCACCCTAGACGGTCTCACCAACAATCAATTTTCATAAGTATAAACACTTTGTATAGATGACACTCGACAACATGCATAGACCAAGAACAATTATCAACTTACCAGTCATGCGTAACACCAGCAAAACCTCTATCAAGTATAAGAGGAAGGGCATTAGATGCCCTGGCAGGAACAACATTCATAACCCACACTAATTTTTTCTCCTCTAGAAGGGCAGCATTCAAACCACCATAATTAGCATTCATATCCATAATATTTCGTATCATATTATATGGAGGCAATGGGTCTTCATCTCCTGGTCTCTTTGGATGGTCAGAGAAAATTAATGGTGTAAGCAGTGACCAATAATTCTTGACAGCTGATCTCCAGATTTGCATGTCTTCATAAAATTCTTCAGGCTGAACTCCTGCAATATAAAGAGAAATTCATGAAAAGGCAAAGCAGCATCAAATGGGAATGAAATTTTGGAGAAGAAGCAGGGAGTAGATAAGCAGAAAGCTATTAAGACACTACTTTCCATGAATTTCAAGCTTAGCTGGGCTCAATTCAGATCCAGAGGATCTGTTCTGTATTGGGATCCAGCGCTTACTAGAGGTCCCACTTATACATGGTACAAGTGGCTTGTAATATGACTCAGCATCATCCCCTTCTTTACATAGATGTATATGGTGCAGCTTGCTACAATGTAAGGAATATGTGTCACAAAAAAGACTTAGTTGGAGGAGTAAGTATTGAGCAAGTCAATAGCAGAGCTACAATATTAACAATCTCAAATTAACAGTCTATTGACTATGATTATTTGTCATTTATGCCATTCACACTGATACAACTATCCTTACCGAGATGAATAACAATCAACATCAGCAGTCTTCTGCCAGATGAAAGTCTCGTCTTGCTGAGCTAAAAGAGTCCAACAGAGTTTCTGGGTCAGCTCTTCCATTGGGTTCAACATGATTCTCTTTTTCTCCCGTGATGAACTTCCCTGTGGCCTGCTTGTGGGTGAGGTTAAAACAAAATATCCTCCAGGTTTCAAAACACGGTCAACTTCTATAAGGAACATTCCATCTGTAAGATGCAGTCAGCATTAGCGAGCAAGAGAAAGATAGCAGTTTACATAGAAGATATACACCATATTCACGATGGTGTAGAAAAAGTTATGGAAGGAAGGAAAATTAAAAAAGAAATGGCAATGATATAGAGAGGATGGAAGTAAAAGAAAGAAAAATTTGCTGATTCTCATATATACAATTCAGACACCAATTTCAACCATCAATTGGATTTGACAAACAAATTACTTAAAAATGAAACCAATATTATGATTTAATCCAAACAAATTTGTGTGCCAAAATCAAGTTATAATTCAGCCCTAGAACATAATATAATTACATAGATTACTGACCATAAACTATCAAAAGCAAACTAGAAAGTGACTTTGATCTTGACTTCAACGATATCACAAGATATTAATTTAACCTAAAGAAGATAAATAAACATACAATACAAAGGCTACGGGAATTGATATACAAAAACCGTAGGGCTGAAGGCCCACTTTATCTTGTTCTGAAATTAAGTGTAATCATAAAGAGTGTTGAGACAAGGATCACGCTCGTGAACATATGGTTATAGATGCTATAATAACTTGTCAAAAATCAATTATCCCAAAAGTTTAAGCAGTTAGGTAGAGGCTAAAAATGGTTTTGTACTTCTAACACAAGGTTCAAAACATTTGTGTTATTTCAAGGGTTGGCATTTACCAATAACTCAGACTAATTTGACATTAGACAAACTTCCTTATCATACTTATTTGTCCTTGAAAGCTACAACACCAAATATGGTGCACCTTAATCTGTCTTCTCCCTCATTTGCTATGTGATAATCGTACAAGTTTTGACAAAAACTATGACTTAGATCACAAAAATACACAAATAAACCAGATATGACTAGGTTCATCACCATGTAAATAAACAATACTAACAATGAGGATTGAACTTTATATTAAAATCAAAGAGAAAATCTACACTGCCAAAAATGACAGTAATGCTCATAAGCTGTAAACTTACCTTTTTCATCCCATATGATGCCACACTGAGCACAGTGAACCATATCATATGATAATGATGGATATGGCAGCTGTCTTGCAATGAAGCTACCAATCATAGCAGGAAGGCCTCTCTCAAGTGACAATTGAACTTGGCTTCCAGTTGCCTCATATGCCGCAATACAAACCGGCATTATTTTCAGTGACAACAAATGAGCTCCAAAGCTACCAAATCCACAATTAATATCTAGTATAGTTTGAACCTGTTACAATGTGATCAATACAGATTATCACATATTTTATGCCGCAAAAAACATGGTTGCATAGCAGAACCTTTCATTACTTCGCAATACATGTAACTGTTATACACAAACCCGTCCCCGTAAAACATTATGGTTCCCCAAAGAACAACAACTTGGAGAATATGGTACACAAAAGACTTACACCAGCTTGAGGAAAGTCAGCATCACTTCCCAACCCTATCATCTCTGCAATTGTGCGAGCATAATCTTTTACACCGTCAAAGATCAATCCATCCTCTGAGTGAAAGGCAATTTGATTCTCTTCTAGTAGCATCAACCTAGATATATTACCACACTTTTTTAAAAAAACATGAAAATGGAAAAGCCATGCATTATGGATCACAACAGAGAAAGACCTAACAAAAGCTACAATGCCGGAACTGTATTTTAAGCCGAAGAAGGTCATCTTCCCACTCTACCAGATAATTAACTAACTTAGACAAAGGAAGTACCTTTTGGTCATACTTCCCGAAGAAAGAAATTGATCTTTGCTTAACTTTACATTCCCACTCCATATAACATCTCTGCCACTCGGCCACTGCAAGGGGATCTTGTAATCCTTTGGAGGGCGAACCAAACACCTCTCCACTTCCCTCGACAATTCGCAATGCCGATCGAACTCCTCCCCTTCTTTAAGCCCTGATAACAAATTGGCAGAGACATTATGGCAGGGCACGAAATTCTCCCTCTCCTTGCCGCAAACGCCTAGTTCCTTCAACCTGGTGCCACCACCCAAAGACACAGACGTCAGCTCCAAATAATCAACGGCCGCTTGCTCTTTGATCCTTCTATAGTTTGTGTATATAAGAGTTGCTGGATCGCGAGGCGCTGAACCAACAGCGTTGGAAGATGAAGAACCCAAAACCGCAATCAGAGCTAGCACGCTGATTAGGCACAAGACTAACCAGCTCAGTGGCGGTTTAGGGCCAATTTTAATGGAAAGTTTATTGAACCAGGAGCTTCTCATGTCCAAAAAATCGCGAGAAACTGCCACTGTTTTTTTTTCCTTCCCACGCACGCAGAAGATTCAAAAGAACACTAAGCTGTGAAATCCTTCGACCCTAGTTTTCGAACCATAACCTATCGTAACAGCGTGAATCCTCACTCCCCCTGCAAGCATCGAAAATGAAAAAACAAAAGTGCGGATTCACCCGCCGAAACGCGTGATGGTGAATCTCAACGATTTTCAGAAGACGATCGAGCAATGGAAATGGTGCAAACTACCGATCAATGAAGCGGATCCGGCAGAATTTGAATGAATCCAGGCAGAATCGAGTGAGCTTAATTCGAATTTCCTTCGGAAAAACGCAGCGCAAATCGGATCGGATAGAATTGATCTGTGGGGAATGGGGATTTAGGGTTTTTGGTTGAGACGAGAATGTGATGTGGTTTGATTCAGGAAGCAAAATTGCCAATGGCGAAGAAGAGAGCTATTTCCGGTTGGGTCCAAGTTGTTTGGATTGTTACTTCCGTTCCCTTTGCACTTTTTTCTCTTTCTTGCTTTATATGCCCACCAATCATTTATTAATCAGATCTAATAGAACTTTTTTCAGAAAAAAAAAATCCAAAACAAATATAAATGTGTTCGGTAACTTACTGGGATCATGAGTTTTGTTATTATTAAAACTCAATTTAATAATAAAAATATTAATTATATATTAATTTTAGTGTAAACATTAAGTTGAGTATTTTTATACATACTATGAGTCTATATTCACATCATGATGTGTGTATGATAAAAGGGTTGGTGTGTTGTGTACATAAAAAAAAATGATGTACATATACTCATTTAATAATTTTTAAACAAATGCGTGGGCCAATAGTAAACCTCACCTTCATGTCTTTGTAAGTAGTTGATTAAGAGTTGTTAAATTGAGTTATTTAGTTGGTTATTAGTATATAAATGAGAGTTTAGTTAATAAATGTGTTAAAAAATTTAAGATAGAATAATTTAAATTTTTTAATATTTTTATTACATTAAAAGATTTTAAAAAAATTGTTTTTATATCACTTTTGGTAGTTAATAAATGCACTCGTCAGCATGACCATGTAAAACAAAAAAAAATTAAACGAGGCAATTGGTAGTAGCAGCATTAATTAATGATGTTTTACGGTTGGGATTAAACTTGGGAATGGTAGCTTCACTTACACTTTTGCTGCTTTGGGATTCTGTTGTCCCTGGGGTGGCCTCAGTGTAGCCGTAGATATACCACAACTAATAGTAGTCCCTAGAAGTGTTGGCGTAGTAGAATCAGTAAATTAACCGTTGCGTCTCAGCGTGTTTAGGGAAACTCTCCCACAGATTTTGGTGTCTTTGTCAAGGCAAACGAGTCTTAATAGTAACAATGTGCGTTTGTTTTAACTTTTTAAAAAAAAATTGATTAAACAATAATTTTTACATAGAACTTAAAAAGTTAAAAATATATTTTTTATATTCAGATTATTTTTAAAAATTTATATAAATTTATAAAAGTGATTATTTAAAAAATAATTACTATTTTAGGAAATAAATTGAAACAAACCGACCATATATTTTATAATATTAATTGAGATGTTTTTATGAAACAAATATAGTATATACTTGTGTACCTAGCAGACTCATTGTCGCTTTACAGTTGGTTGTTTTAACGGGAAAAAAATGCATTTTACTATTTTTCTAAGCTTAAGCGATACCAAGTATCTTACCACTTGGACCAACTCCCGTTGGTTAACTATTTAGTTTTTAAAAAAGTATAATTCAGGCCCATGACAATTTTTTTTAAGTAATGCTAGCTTTACATTGATTTTGTTATCACCGTACAACTATTATTGTACATAGAATAAATACAGTGGCACTCAATGTGCAAATTTTTATACACACATACACAAACATGTGCATTAAATAACAAAAAGTAACTATCATGTACTCTCTCTTGCTCCCCACTCACACATAGACTCACTTGCTACTATGCACAAGCATTTTAAATCAGACACACAAACTTCCGAATTGACTGTACACGTTTTTTAACAACTAGAAATCAATAATAAGATGAAAATGAAATGAAAACAAATAATAAGATAATTTGGCACTTACGTGCACAAACTTCTGAATAAAAATACACAAACTTACACATTTACACAAACTTTTGAACAACCAAAAACAAAAAATTCGAAGAAAATGAAAAGGAAAACTTTTGTGCTTATGCGCACAAACTTTTGAATAATAATGTACAAAATTTTTTACACATATGCACAAAATTTTTAACCAGAAAAATTGAAATATTGCATAAACGAATATGAAAATGAAAACTAAATTAAAAAGAAAAAATTATATCAAAATAATGTAGGTGATAAATGAAAAAAAACTAAATAAATTGAATAAATGAAAAAAAGGTTAAATAAATAAAGGAAGAGCAGGAAGAAAAGAGGGGGGAAAAAGAATAGGAGGTGAAGAAGAAGAATTGGACCCTGAGAGAGTTAAAAAAATAAGGAGAAAATGTACATTTAATGTGATGATAGATTAAAAAAAAAAACTATATATACAAAGGTTTTTTTTTTCTTTCCATTTTTTAATGGAGGAAATTAGTCTTTACATGATCAATTTATCATCATATAATTCTTTGAAAAGAAGAGGATACTTACGAAGGGAAAGCAATTGAGAGTAAGTTGTCATTTAAAAATCCATTTACATAGTAATAAAGTATTTTATTTGCAAGATATTATAAATCATGAGTTAAAGTGTGTAATCTATAAGGCAAGAATTTTGTTAACAACCTAAAAAATACTTATTAGAGAAGTAAGAAAATAAAATATTATATAGAAAAACTTAAATCTTTAAATCTTCAATGCAAAAAAATTTGTATTCTACTATAATATAATTCAAAGGAATGCCACTTCTTTTTTGCTCAGTTTTTTATTCGGGTTTTGCTTGGTTGTTGGATTAGTTAGTTTTTACGGTGCAATGTGCATCCTAAATGAAAAAATATTCTAAATTAGTTTCTACAGTTATAATCTTCGTAAACTAATTCATACCTACCTACCGACCATCAAAGTCTGTTAGTTGTCTGACAGAATAATCATATAAACACTATTACTTAGAATATGTCAAGTAGGATACGTGCCTCATAAAATATGATATCATTATTTCATTTGCTTAACTGGTGGTCGTTGGCAAATGATAGAATATAATGGTTTAGGGTTCTGGATTTTTTTTGGTGTAAAGACTAAATTTAAAATCATTAATAATACATGTGTCGGTTTAAATTATATTTTAATCTGATTATTATTATTATAATAAGTTTAACATTACATAATCTAATCTAAAGTGACGTATACCTTGATTAATAGATAAACTTGTTTTCGTTTTAAAGGAAACTTAAGTTTAGATCTCAAGGTTAAAACTCGAGAAAGGAAGAAAAGAAAAAGAAAAAAAAAAACCTAATGTTAAGAAGAACAAGCTTGATTTAAATTAATTAGGTAATGGAGTCGAAACTCCTTTGCAAGCAAGAGAATAAAAAAAATCTAAACTAACATATTCTTGATTTGAGGGGTAGCTTCAACTTCTCAAAATGATTTGGTTTATTGATAAACCTAGTTAAAGAAAAAACATAATCTAAAACTATAAATTGGAGGACCGTGTATTGCTCATGACGACACGATCTTATGTTGCAGGCACTTCGTTTTATTACAGGTGTTGTACAGCTCAAATCCGTATTTTATCTGATGCATGTCCAGCTGCGCTACTACACCACATTTCTTCTTCTTCTTCTTCTTGTTGACAGGAAATCAGCAAAACGATTTCAGGCTTCGGGGCATATTAATTAATAAAAAGAATTTATTTGAATGGTGTAGACACTAAATTTCTTATTCTCACCCGCATAAATCTACACTCAAATCATATGATATAATTATAAATCTTATGACATATATATATATATATATATATATATTTTAAAGAGACTTAATATTTATATTATGCTTAGGGTATAAATAATACTACTTTTAATTAATAAACCACAAAAAACAACTAGCTAACAATTCCCTCCCAAATTAAACACTCACAAAAATTAAGAAAGACTTGTCTTTATACATATGAAGATCTCGCACATATATAAATAACTCAATCACAAATTGGTACAACTACAATAGAACCTATATTAAATGTGCAAGAATATTTTCAAGCAGATAATAAAATGAAGAATTTCACTGTTAAACTATTAAAATAAAAAATATGTCATACTTTCACTTTATTAATTTAGTAGCTTTTCACTTTATCTTTTAAAATGATAAATCTCGCTTTAGATAATGTAAATTAAAATAGAATATATTTGTTAATGTCATTTTTCCGCATAGTCATCACCATACCATTATCTAATAGCTTCCTCATTTCTGATCCCTGCTGTCCCTGTTCAGGTCGATGTCATCTCTGTTCGTCCTGTTCCCAGCTCCGGTGACAGCCGCTGCAGTTGCATGACTTCCCCACTGGCTGCCTGCACCAACACCACCGGTTCCATATGCAGCAGCAGCAGCAGCAGCAGTGTTTGGGTATAACCCGGTTCCGGTGGCAGCTCCGTAATCAGTAGCAGTAGTCATACCAGCTGGAGGAGGAGGAGGAGGAGGGGCTCCATATGCTCCACCTTCCACAGCTGAACCGTAATAAGCGTAGGGGGCTGCTGGGTCCATAGCGGCTGCCCTTCCGAACTCGTCTCTCCACCGCTCCGCATATTCCTGCTCCTCACGCTCCCCGCCTGATCTCATTCCACTTTGAGCATTCCCGAATTGCCGATCTCGCCGTGGCTGTTGCTGTGCCATCTTCGACAAATGAATTACGAGATGAGATCAAAGGGGTATATCTATATATATAGCTAGAAGGGGAACGAGAATGCTAGGTACTCCACCTGCTGGCTCCTGCCACCGCCTGAGCTTAGAGCATGCATATCTGCCCGCCACGTTCTTTGTTTTCATGGATTGGACTTCATTCCTTGCCAACGCGTGTATATATTGCATCGTGTCAATTAAAATGCACTAAATCATATATATATGTGCCGTGTGTTCATATTTTTATTTGATTGCTTGTTACGCACTCAAATTAATTAATTTAATTAATACACTGAAAATGTCAATTAATATTACGTCAATTCTTTAAGACAATCTTAAATAATTTCACTCAAAAACTGCAGAATTTACTCATAAAGTTCACATATTTGTAAATAAAAGGTTATTTAAAATAATGTCATAATAGAGAATTTTTACATATATATATATTGGTCCAAAACAAAGATTTGTCTGTAATAAGTTTTTGGTAAAAAATTTACGATGATATGGGCAAAGGTATTAAAATTATCACCTGATACGATTATTTTAGTACTTTTTTAAAAAAAAAATTGAATGACACGCATGACAGAATCGACATGCAGGGTGGTGATTTCAACCTTGTCGTAAAGTAACATTTAGTAGACAAGCGACTGAAATCGTCGTACAGGTTAACGATTTTAGCACTTGCCAAAATAAAATAAAATAAAATAACAAATTGAAAGGGGGGATCTGGGGCACTATAAATAGTGAGGGTTTGGGTGGATTTTACACACCACTACACACCATTTTCTTCTATTCTCCTTCCTCATTCGCTTATTCTTCTCTTCTCCGTCCTCTCATTCTCTTCGTAGTTGTTTGTGTTTCTGTTTTGGAAAAAAAACATGAATAGGGGAGGTGTTTTTGCGTTTATTTTTTATAATGGATCTGTGAAAAAGAATAATATTGAGGGTGTTGAGTTTATTGGTGAAAATGATGTCGAGTGTATTGTAATTTTGTTGTCTATGTTATTATCAGATTTGTGTGATATAATTTCTTCTCATTTTCAAAAGATCGTAGCAAGATAAGATATAAGGCTCGAGTGTCTTTCATGAACTAGTTGATTAAATATTGACTTGTTGTGATATCAAATGGCGTCCAAGTGCAACAGATGTTTTCTTTAAACGAAAATTATAGAACACATCTGAGTGGCATTGACATGTTTGTGAGTCCAAATGAAATGTACCAACAAGACGTATAACCAGCATTATTGTCAGATGATGAGATGTTTGCAGATGAAGATGACGATACAAGTTGGAGTGAGTATGAAAGTGACATCTCTGAAGGTGATGGAACTGACGATGATTCAGGTACTCTTAGTATTCACATTGTAACAAAATTTGATTATATTAATTTTTAATAGATTAACATAGATGCACTCGCCTTGTGAAGAGGATATTGTATATCAAAACTGCAAATTTGTTATAAATTATGACTATAATTAAATTCCTAAGGCTATATTTAATTAAACTGTTATATAATTACTTGTTGATAAATTAATGTAAATTCAATTAAACTATTATGTAATTAATTTTATATTTTGCAGGAAAATGTGTCCAACAAATATAATTTTAAATTAATTATGTAGATTAACAGATATGCAAAATATGCTCTACACTCGCCTCGTGAAGAAGATCTTGTGGATCAGAACTGCAAATTTTTTTGCTAGTAATTGTAGTTTAGTTTCTTAATAAATTATAATTAAATTCCCTGTGTTAGTTTTAATTAATTTTTTATTTTTGGGTTTATTATATCTTATAGATAACGAAGGAAATTCACAACCAAATGATCCACCAGCTTTCTTGCACACCTTTGATGTTGAGGGGATATGTGCATCTAATTTTGGAGATTTGGGTAATGATTATTTTGCAAGTGATGATCTCTACATAGGAAAGTATTTTGGTGATAAAGATACAGTTAAAGAAGTTGTTGCAAGTCATTGCTTGCGCAGTGGGGTGGATTACAAATTAAAGAGTCTGATTCGGCAGCGTACTTCTGCAAATGCAAGAACTTTGACCAAGGGTGTCAATGGCTTATTAGGGGCCACATTGAAAAAAAATACAATTGCTTATGGGAGGTCACAAGGTACAACTACCCTCATACTTGCCTTGCTTCGCAGCTTACCTTAGAGCCGAGACCACTCAAAGTTGAGTTCTTTCAAGATTGTTGCCATGATATTGTCATAGATAAGGGCGAAGCCAACAATTCCTATAAAATTCATTCAAGCAACTGTTATGAACCGTGAAGGATATTGGCTATCATACAGAAAGGCTTGACTGGCAAAGTAAAAGGCAATTGCACAAGTCTATGACAATTGGAAACATTCTTATAGTGACTTGTCATATTGGTTGATTGCATTACAATATTTTGATAATTCATGCCCATATGAATTTGATACTGCTAATGCTTATAACGTCGATGGATCTATTAGGACAAATGTTATAACTTTTCGATGTGCGTTCTGGGGTTTTGGCCCCCTTGCATTAACCCATTCAAATACTACAAACCTATGATTCAGGTACATGGAACACACTTGTATGAAAAATACAAGGATGTTTTGTTGACAAAATCAACACAAGATGGAAATCAAAACATTGTTCCATTGCCTTTGCAATTGTCGATGGTGAAACATGAGATGCTTGGTATTTTTTCTTGAAATATCTGCGCTAAATGTTACAAGAGGGATGTCAGATTGGGTTGATATCCAATCGACATGAGTCGATAAAGTCTACAGTATGGCGAATGAGTGGTTTGTGGGCATACCACCTCTAGTGCATTAGACATATTGCACAGAATTTCGCCAGACACTTCAAAGTGAAGTTCATGGAAAAACTTGTGAAGGGCATTGGTAAGTTACATTTTTTTAGTACTTTTGTTTAAAATTCTTCATATACCTGTTTATTTCATCCTAATTGAGTATTTATGCATTTCTTTTATAGGGTATTCGAGCACTGTAAAGCAATACAATTGTTGATATGAAAGACTACGATGGCATAACGAAGCGTATGCCGCTTGGATTGACGAGACTCCTAAAGAAAAGTGGATTTGTGCCTTCGATGGTGGACACCGCTACTCCCATATGACGACAAACCTAGTTGATTCAATAACTCTAAATTTCTAGAGGCCCACAATTTTCTGATCACGGCATTAGTGCAAGATACGTATTTCAATACATTTGCCTTGTTTGTTACAAACGGGAGAAATACACATGCTCAGAGGAATGTGGGAAACGAATACTCAGAGTTTTTGAAATCAATACTACAAAAAATGATGACACAAGCTGGGCATCATAGGTAAAACTCACATTTATGCAAATATTAAACCCATTTAAAATGTTTTGAATTTCGGCTTCAATTTTCACGATTTTTTATTGCAGGTTCATAAATTTTCAAGAGTTTTGCAAGCGTTCCGTTGCAATGATTTAAAATCGGACAATGAGTTCAAGGTTGATCTTAGGAGGATATGTTGTGACTGTGGTGCTTTTCAAAGATATAAGTTTCTAAATGTTCATGTAATGGTATGCTGCGATAGTGCGAGTTTGAACCGGCGGGCATACGTCACAGAGGTTACCGCATGGAAAACCTCTGCAAGGTGGACATGCAAGACTTTTAGGTTGTTGGCCACAAATCAAGATGGCATTAGATCATGTATCTGCTCGTTATTCCAGACCAAAGTTTAAAGCGCAACAAACCATGCCGAAATGGATTCAATAGATGGATGATGACCAACATATTGTAAAGTTTGTCATGGAACAAGTCACAATAGCAGTCATTGTCCATACACTGGTGCAGGGCCAAGTCACCACACTAAACTTGTCAAAGGAGAACTCTTTTGTATGTAAAAGTTCATTGTGAAACGAGGCATTATCAGTACTTATTTGTCTGACACCTATTTGATGCGTTGTTGGTCTCTTTATATTAAATTATATATTTTTTGTAATTATTTAATAATAATAATAATAACATAGTGTCTCACACGACACTTCAAGTTGCTCTCTGTACGGTTGTCTTGCGCAAAATATAATACATCTCACATGAGGCACCCTAACAGAGACTCCAACTTCCATTCTGTAAGGGTGCCTCACGCGAGACATCAATCAAATTTAGGGTTTATGATTTAGGGTTTAGGGTGTCTCGCATGAGATATGTTATGTCTCACGCGAGATGATGATGATGATGATGATGATGATGATGATGATAATAATAAAAACAACAACAACAATATTAACATCATCAACAACAACAAATAATATAAACAAGTGCATTCATACAATTACAAGTGCATTCATCGTAGATTTACAAAGTCTTGGCCTATGGGCCTAAGTGCCTCTATAAGGGTGTATTTTTCACATCCCAAAAAAAAAAAGGAAGGCACGTCTCGCAGGAGACGTGGATGATATCTCGCGCGAGATGTGCAACAACAAAGTAGCGCGTTGCAGCGGTGTAGAGTTGGGGCGAGGCATTGGGGCGCGGTGCAGGGCTCACATCAAGAAATTAGTCCCGCATCGTTTGAAACTATAAAAGGGGGTCTCCTCCTCCCCCTATATATAGAGGCTTCCGTGAGTCTTTAGACTTGCTAATTCACTCTAGAGCTTGAGAGGTCACACTTTTGTGAGACTTTTTGCTCCAGTTATATTTTTATTTCTTTTCTCCCTCTTGTCTTCTGTTTGTGGGGAAGCAGTGCCTCCACGTAAGGTGTCAGGAGCTCCCAGCTTAGTGCTCTTTAGCGGTCAGCCATTTTAGGTGAGTGGCTTTCTTCACGGTCTATTTTAGACGATGCAGTTATTTTTAAAAGTTATTTATTTATTTTATCATTATTTTATTTATGCATGTTTTATCAAATCCTAGGAGGTGGAATTTGTTATTTTATTTATTTATAAAGTTAGTTATTCATTTATTTAATTAGATATTTTCTCATGATTATTTATTTAGAAACTCTTTATTTATGAAGTAGATATTTATGAAGCTATTTTAAAAAATTATAAAACTATTTTAGAACCCACATGAAACCACATATTTTACTGCATTAAATATATTCATGTTGTCTGTGTATGATTAGTATTAAGCAATATAGATATTCATAGTGGTTAGTTAAACCCTTAATAAAAGATCATGGTTAAGGAAAGGTTCTGGTGGGAGAAGACTTATATTAAGGAAAATTTCTGGCTAAGGACAGGACTTGGTACTTAAGATGTCCATTTTGACGCACCTCTCTTACATGAAAACCTCCATAAGCATGAGATCTTAGTCTACCTTTATTTTTCCAAGATAAAACACTTAAAGATGTTTAGTCATGTTATGTTATTAGTATTAGTTAAAGGATAATGTTATCATGTTATGTATTTGAAATTGTTTTCATGGGAGGATATCGAAGATAAAACTGTAAGTCAGCGACAACGTACGTTGACCCGAGTATACCTTGTATGATCGTAAAGTAGAATATGATTCATGTAGATTTAAGGCAAGACCGTAAAGCCCGAACATGGCAGCCCTTGATGCCCGGTGTCATGTATCATGTAGATAGGACTAACAATCAGGAATCTATGGACTCGGGCGGTGTATCTCCAACTGTCGTGCCCTAGGTACTTGGGTAATGCATCAAGACTAACTATCAGGAATCTATGGACTCGGGCAGTGTATCCCCAACTATCGTCGCCTAAATACTTGGGTAGTGTGTCCAGGATAATGCATCATAAAGCGAAACCGAAATGCTTGGAATGTCTATCTAGAGAATTCCCCACTTGCTTATGAAAGTTTTCACGACTGTTATATATATGTGTGTGTGTGTGTGTATTGCATTTGTATGCCATGGTTACGAACTGTCTCATGTCTCCGTGGGGCTTATCATTCACTAAGCGATGACTCACCTCTCATCAACCTTCTTCAGATATCATTGACGAAGACACGTCGTTCGTTTAGCAGATCTCAACAGTTTGGACTCTTGGTGAGCTTTACATTGTCATGACGTATTCTTTAGTTATTTCAGTCTTTAGGATAATTTACATTCATGTCAGTCTATAGAGTGCTCATTGGACTATAAGCAGAGGGTACTGTATTTTGAATTATATATATTTCGTATCTTGTAAATAATCTTTTATTCATATTACATTGTGATGTTTAGATTTTATTGTAAGGGAACTAGTCATTTGCCTGCCGGTAACGATTTCTAGGGCCGTTACAGTATATATTGGGTGCCCTGATATTTTCATGGTCTCACAAGTCATACATTGATTGAGATGTACCATTGGTACTAGCTCCTAGCTCCTTCATCATTACCTCCGATGCCCCCATTAACTGCTGCACTCGTCTCTGCACTCCTCGAACCCCCTAGTAAAAAGGTTATGCCTTCTACCAAATCTAGGTGTGGTTGATTCGGAGTTGCACCATCCATGTTGTCATCATTTGATACATCCTCTGGTGGGTCATTTAGATTAAATGGTACCCTTACCCCAATGCCATAACTTCACGGCTCAAAAAAACCTCGACGCATTTCCACACGATATTCAGGTCAATAGATCTTCTTGGTGATCGTACACATGGCTCACTAGATCTTGAAGAAGATCTTACATGGAAGGACCTCCTAGCATACGATTGTTGGCCACTATTAAAAGTTGATGAAGGGCCAGGGTTGGTCAATTAAAAGTTCTCGTCAATTTGGTGCAATTGTTGAGTCGTGACCGAAGACAGAAAATCACCATATTGTTTTCCTAGCCAAGCTGTCAAATGAGTGTTAAAACTCTGTTGCAATGGCATGGGGGCTACTAAGAAAATATGCCATGTTGGGGAGACAGAGAAAAGAAACCAGGTTAGGGAGGCGGTTGAGCAAAGAAATCCTGCAGGGGTTGAGCAAAAAGAAATCTAGGGCTATCGGTGCATAGAAACCATGCTGGGGCGCATCACCAAATCCATGTGGTGGGGGAACATTACCATGCAGCAGCAAAGGAAAGTATGGCTGCCAAACTTCAGGTAGCTATTTATGACTGTGTATCATCGTAAGCAATCTACGACCATTCTTCATATACCATTGCCAATACTGCATGGTTGGTTTATAAGTTGCTCAGTGACCAATGCTATGCAGTTGACCCACTTCTAAACCCACTGGTAATGCCTTTGCACCCAATTTATTAATGCCAGTTCTTGTGGATTTTCCCTCAGATCGAAATTATGCGCGTGACCTAGAATATTGCAGCTGGACCCAACAGGCACCATCTGAACAAGACCAAATTGAGAGAGCACATGGTCAACTGCATGTCGCTCAACAATCTAGTAGAGGCACTACTGACCACATAGAATGTTTATTCCTTACTTCTATAGAGGTGACTGCAGCAACCTGTGGTTCACGATATGACTGCCATATAAACTACATAAAAATAATAAATTTCATTCAAATATTAAGAGAACACAACTCTTTACAATATTTTAATTAATTAATCTATACCTCATCTGTGGCCATGCGATCTATGGTGTTTCTTATTTCTTTGATACTATGAGGATGGACATTAGCAATATACACGTGATTAGCCGATTTGCAAATTATTGTTTTAATTAAATTGACAATATACAAAATAAGATCTATTAAAATAAATTACATATCTCAATTGTCATGTAAATAAACTCTTACCTTGCCGCAAGGGGAAATTGGAATTGGTTCGGGTCATGTGGATTGGGAGCAATTGTTGGAAATCCATAAAATGCTCATGCTTGAAGAAGCACCATGCAACCATTGATTCCTTTACATTTTGCGCATGTAACGTGACATAGAGTTCTCTGAAGCATAGCAAGGATAGTTTGACCCCAACTATACTTTCCAAGGGCACCCAAATCTCGAAGAATAGCCAAGTAATTTGCATGGATCCAATTACCATGCTTGTCACAACAAAAAATTGTCAAACAATCGCAATATATATCCGCAGGCATGCTATGTCACTATCTGTTGCATGTCATGCTCATCAATATCATTGCGGATAACGGGGCCAAAATTATTGTTCAACCACACCAAAAAGATGAAAGATCCGATTGTGTCAGTGGGAGACGGTGTTACTCCAAGAGCTTCCTGACATAGATTTACAAGAAATGGTCCGGTGAATATTAACTCAGGTGCGATTAAGGCTTCACCATCGCTGCCAATCCCAAGTATCATATTCACATCCTCTAGTGACCGCACACTCGCCATGTGGTAGATGAAATGTGTGGGTCTCTAGCCTCTGTCACTCAACAAACACAACAGTAAATCCTTGGTTCACTCGGATTTGAGGTAACAAGATAGCCTGTAACAAACCAGCATTTTCCAGATACGACTATATTAGGGAATTTGGTAGTTCAATAACCCCGTGTCTAGTTTGCAACGACCGCGCATACTGTAATAATAAAATTAACGTTAAAAATAAACAAATAACAAGTATTTTTTATTGCATTTCTTTTAAATGTCAAAGCTTTTACACATTTTTGGTACACAAGATCCTGATAGTAAGGCAAGTGTAGAGCATACTTTGTGTATCACTTTTTTATGACATACTTGAAAAATTAAACAAATAAGAAGTAATTCTCACTACAAAACATTTAAATGTCAATGTACACTCACATTTCTAGTACACAAGATCCTTATAATAAGGCAAGTGTAAAACATACTTTGTGTCTCACTTTTTTATGAAATCCTTAAAAAAATTAACAATAAAATATAACATGAATATAAATCTGATCATTTTGAAGCACTTATTCTGCGATATGTAACAACAGATTCACAATATCATCTTTCTTCAAATGTCTCACCATCCTATCACTATTTTTAACTAAAAACACAGATAAATTCTTAACGTTTTTCTTCGTTAAAAATTGTTTGAAAGAAAATTAATAATTAAGAAGTGAAGTGATGGTAGGAAGAAGAACAAGAGAAATTGTTGTTGGGGATGCTGGGGAAATTGAGTTTTTATAGGTGTGGATGCTAGGAAAACTTACCTCGATAAATTGTTTCTGCTTAACCTAAAATTGCCACCCCTAAAGGCAATTTTAGACCCTTGTCGCCAATCAAGTCTCGAAATGCAAATTTAAGCTTCCTAAAATTACCCAACAATATAGCAATTTCAGTACCTGTCACTTTTTTCTTTTTAAAAAAAAATTGAAATCACCCAAGATTAAGGCGATTTCAGCTTTTTGCCCCCATAATATTGTAAATTACTTGCACAAAGACTCATTTTCCTACCCATACAATTGTTAATGCCGCTCATAACACCATAACTCGTAAATGCTAGTAAGCTAGTTTTGGGTAACATCCATCGGTGAGGTGGGGTGCGATAATGCATGTGGATAGTGGTAGTACATATGGATACTTACTCTGATGATGATGTTGTTGTTTGTATATTTGTTTTTGTTGGATATTTAGCATCTATGCACTCACACAAGCATGATGTCCATTACCATAATGTGTAACAAGTGTAAAAGTTGAGTATTTAAAAAAAATGTATAAATAATATTACTTTAAAATGATAGACTTTTTTTAGTCAATAAACTTTATTGTTATTGATTAATAATCCAAGGCAATAACTTACCTACAAGTTACAACGGAAAAAATTAAACTGTCCTTGTGCAAGAATCTTTCCAAAGTCCAAATGGAGACATATTGAAACATGAGCTCTAGTGATCTTCTTTGAATTGATCATACGTTTTTGGTTTTTGTGAATAACCAATGTGGCCACTAAAATGGGCTACGGCAAACAGTCCAACCATCTAGTGAGAGGAGATAAGCCCATTAAGGCACGAGACAATTCAGTTGTATTTTCTTTTTCTTCTTATTGGTGCAATTTTTTTAGGGTTAAATAATTTTTTGCCTTTTAATAAATTTTGAATTTTGATTTTACACCTTATTAAATTTGTTTATTTTATTTTTTGATTTTAGTCCTTGACATTAAGTTGGATCGTTAAGAAATGATACGATGAATGAAAATTAGGCGAGCTTCATTGTAATTAAGTCAAACATGGTCAAACAAAGTTTTAACTATAGTCAAACGAATCAAAATTGATTTTAGTTATGGACAAATCGGTTCATGGTTCAAACTAATTTGACCATGTTTGACCATTTTGACAATGGTTAAAAATTGATTTAACCATGTTTGACCAAATTAATGTGAAGGGAAAGTTGACTGTAGTTGGCTAAATTTAAGTTATACTCAAAGCACTTCTGATTCTTTTTATGAGATGTTAATTTTCCAATTTAATCTAGGTATTATTTTGGTAATTTTATAGTAGTAAAAGTCCATCTGTCAAACAAACATGATATCATTTCTACTGGCATCAATATCTCTTATGAACTGAGTGGTCTAGTTCAGTTTCAAACCCTAACTAGGGGGAATTAAGTGAGAAGGGTTATTCAAATTATTGTTAAAATAATGTAAGACTTAACACTTTTCCTCGTACTTAAGACTAAACATTCGGAATTTTGTAAAATTTGTAGATCAAACACAAAATAAACTTTGATATTATTTTAAAATTGAATGTACCGAATTCATCCCAAAGAGTTAGCTCATGAAATAGGGAGGCACGCCAAAACTATTATAAAAGATATCCTATTATAAAAGATGAAGGAGACTAATCTAGACTAAGTCTAGTTTTGGGACCATTTTGGATTAGGAAATTTTTTAATAATAAAAATTACCATGTTGACATTTTTGTCCTTTAATTTTCTTTCTTTTATCCTTTTTTCTCTCAAAATTCTTTCCTTCTCATTCTCTCTCATCCCCTAACTCTAAGCACATCTTTACTTCCTATTGGTATCCAGTTCTCGCCTCTCCCATCGACAACCATCATGGCTTGGCTTTCTTCATATCCGTCGCAACATTGTTTTGTCTAGGATCTCATTGAATCGTTCAAGTTGGTTTTAGATCTGGTTTTGGATATGCGCTCACTATCGTATTCTCCTGCCGATCTGATTTAATGATCATTGATTTCTGTTGAAGAGCTCGTGTTTCGTGCTTTTGCCATGGTTTTGGTGAGCTCTATTGGCATGGTTCTTCTTCCTTTTGGAGGATCCGTAATGGGTTTGGTAATTTAGCAATTTGTATGAGGCTTCGTGGATCTGTAACGACTCTGTTTGTATCTTTTCTGATTTGTGCTCTTTTTCTTATTTATGATTCAGTGATCTATTTATGTGGTTTTTCTTTTTTGGATTCTAGGTTTTGTTGGATTTGCTCTGTTGTTGATGAAGATTCACGAAGTTATTGTAATATTTAATTGGATCTATACTAGGAATTAGAACATCAACACAAACAGGAATTTAGATTAAACACAAGGCATACCTTATTAACTCATAGTAATCATGAACATCCCTTTATTCCTGTTGCGAAAACACGCTCACATGAATATGTCAGGTATAGGAGAACCCACTCCTTCTCCATCTCCTACTCAGATGCTACCTCGATGGAACAATAGCTGTCAAGAGTTGTTAGACTAGAGTGGAGATCTTGCCCTCATAATATGAATATATATATATATATATGTGTGTGTGTGTGTGTATATATATATATATCAACACAATCTTATTCATCAAAGATCTAATAATACTGGGCCTCTACACCACATACCAACACATTCTTTATTGGACTCTAACCCAGTAACACATGATGATCAATCAAGTTATCCATTCAATCCATTTTATAAAATCAGAAAATCCATAAATCAATACCAGCCTACTTGACACTTGACAAAATATTGGGATTAAAACAAATTTTAAAAATCAGACACTTAACAAAATCTTAACTCTTCTCATTAATGTTTATTTTTCTCTCTTTTCTTTTATCGTTATTCCTAGTTTACCCTTATTTTCACAATTCATTTCTCTCATCGTTTCCTCTCTTTCATGTTTCCTCTTCTAGTGTTCCCCTTCCTCTACTGTTCGACTTTAACAAAATAAAAAATCTAGTGTCCAAAAATGGAGAAATTTTCAAAGGTTCTAATCACAAGAAATAAAAAAAAAAATCTAAGATTCTGATTCATTCACAAATAAAAGATATACATTATTTCCATTCTAAGAATATGTCAGACCATCTAACAGGGTAAAGTAGGTCAATCTTAGGCTCATCTCAACGCCTTTAAGAACCAACAAGCCAACATGTTAATAGGCTAGTATATTGCAGCCAATTATCAAATGTAAGAGTTTGGGTTCGAACCCCTAACATTTTACATTAACTCCACATTATTTACCACTTCATTAAACAATATGTAACGATGTAATTTTGTAATGTAATGAATTATGGAAATGATAGAACAATTTGTGGTATTTTCTGCATACTTGTAGTGTTGAATTCCAATGAAAATGATAGAGATAGAAAACTAGAGAGAAGAATCCTAGAGAGAGAGGTAGGATAACCTAAATCATATTTTCTATGCCTAATGCAATTCCCTTCTCCCCCTATTTATAATAAAATTGGCTCCACTAATTGGACCAATTTTTATTTGGACCCTTACCCATATAAGTCCGTTACACAATACCTTGTCACTACATCACTCAAAATTTAACTATAATTCTTTATATTTCTTGTTTTAAATTTTCTTTCAATAACTTATTTCAGATTCAGATTTTAGATTTCACACACATACACACCCCTCTCATCGCCATACCGCGAGCCAGTCTGCCACCGCCGAGTAGTCTGTCGTAGAGCCGCCCCCTTGTGGCAAATGACAGGGCAACCACATTGACCCCCTGAAGACTCTCCCGTCTTTGCATCCCCTACAACACATGGTTTTTCATCAGACGCTTCATTTTTCATATCTGCGAGTTCCTTTGAGTCCTGTGACTTTTTCTTCTTCTTCTTCTTCTTCTTCTTCTTCTTTTTTTTTATTTTTATTTTTTTATGTTCAATGTGTGTTTCCTTCTAAATTGTTCTCAAAATCTCTTAATTTTTCCCTTAATGTTTAGCTATTTACTGTTATTTATCTAGTTTTAGATGATGTTCATGTTCTAATTTTTTTTCCTAAAAAAAATTATTGATTTCTCCATTTTCTTCGTTCTTTTCATAGTTTTTGTGATGATTTTGATTACTTGGTACTGCATTCATGTTTAGGTTTCTCTGTTTGAGTATTTGTGTCTATAGATTGCTTTGGTTTTATTTCCAGATTGTTCGACACTTTTTTTTTCCCCTTAAGGATTTGTTATTTTGAATTAATGCATTGACTTTGCAAACAGGCCATAGGTCATGCCAGACCTTAAAACATGTCAGGCTTGCGTTAAAAAAAAAAAAAAAACAAAAACAAAAGAGAGCCTATAACAGGCCATAGATCATACTCCGGCCGAAAAGCTGTAATATAAATCTTAATTATTAAGTGTTCGACTTAGCCGGTTCTCATCCGAACCATAACTACCTCCTCAAAATGCAAATTGCATTGAAAAGAAAGAAAAGAAAAAAAAAACAATAATAAGAATGCTCTTTTTCCAATGTTGAATTTACACATAGATGGTTCCCAAGAATGAAGTATGCTTCTTCAACGTCACTTGTCGCCCCCTTCGATATGGCATTGCCATCGGAGACAACGAAGCTGTCAAGCTGTCTAGGAAGAATAATGAGCAGGAGTTGAGTGACGGATGAAGCATTGTAGTCTTCAAGAGTAGAGTCGCTCCGACAGTGGGAGTCGTGCGGCGTCTCCAGTGGGCGTATCACGTTAAGCGATTTGGGATGCTTTGTTTCAATTTGAAGCTTCTCCATTAAGGAGAGAAGCTAAGATGTTGACAAGTGTTAGCATTAGAGAGTTAGGAAGCTTTTTAGGCTTGAGGGTAAGGACACCTTGACAATTCGCTATGACTTTACATGTACAAGTTTGATGAGGCCCAAAGTCACCCTTTCATTTTCACTTTTTTTTTTTCAAGAAAAGTTTACATAGCACTATACATTGCTATCCCACCAACCTAAATATTAACCAACTGTGCTACAAGCAGTTTCATTTTCACATGTCATGTTCTATATCTAAGCCTCACATGGTAATTTTCCTTTTTCAATAGCCAAGTGACATTCGTCATTGATTCATTCTGTAGAAAAATAGGGAGAGAGTAATATATGTATGTCTGTATATTTCAGTGAGTATTTACATGAGATGTTAAGCCTATTAATAGGCTGAAACCTAACGGCCAAAACACAACGGCCAAAAACAAATTACAATCAATCAATTAAATCTATAATTTACAATTATTAACATCCCCCTCAAACTCAAGTAGTCTTTGATGAAACCAACTTGAGTTTGGAAACCAAAGTGTTGAAGTGACTAGGATGATGTGCTTTCGTGAATATGTCAGGGGGTTGGTCAAGAGTCCCGATTGAGATGAGGCGAAGGGCACCGCGCAAAATGTGTTGACGAATGAAGTAGCAATCAATCTCAATGTGTTTGGTACGCTCATGGAAGACATCACTATGAGCAATTTGAATAGCACTTCGATTGTCACAATATAAGTTAGTGGCAGAGGATTGAGAGATGCCCAGATCATCAAGGAGCCAACGTAACCAAAGGAGCTCAGAAGTAGTGTCGGCAAGAGCTCGATATTCAGTCTCAGTACTAGAGTGGGTAGTTAATGTTTGTTTCTTACTTCGCCATGAGATAAGTGAGTCACCGAGGAAGATATAATAGCCTGTGGTAGAATGACGATCAGTAGGATCACCACCCCAATCAGCATCAGAGTAGGCGCGAAGGGTTAATGAAGAGTGAGCAGAGAAGTGGAGCCCATGAAACAATGTTCCTTTGACATAGCGGAGAATGCGAAGAACTGCAACATAATGGATAGATCGTGGAGCGGTCATAAATTGACTGACCAAGTGTACTGCGTATGAAATGTCAGGGCGAGTAACAATTAGGTAGATCAAGCTGCCGACAAGCTGTCTGTACAAAGTGGGATTATCGAGTGCAGTTCCATCCATAGGTGTAAGGCAAACATTAGGTTCCAGAGGAGTGGATTCTGTGCGACTATCTGTGAGACCAGCTCAAGCAATAAGATCAGATGCATACTTGGCCTGGGATAGACAAATATCATCAGTAGAAGAAAGAACTTCAAGACCTAGAAAATAACTGAGAGGGCCAAGATCCTTCATTTCAAAGCGGCGACTCAGGGATGCTTTAAGATCAGCGATGCCTGAGATGTCATCTCCAGTAATAATCATGTCATCAACATAAAGTAATAGTAACACAGATCCTTGATTTGTTCGTCGGATGAAGAGAGCAGAGTCGTGTGGACTGGAAGTGAACCCAAGTTGACTAATAGTAGAACTGAATTTGGAAAACCAAGCACGGGGAGCCTGCTTAAGACCATATAAGGCCTTACAAAGAAGACAAACCTTGTTTGGTGGACAAGTGTAGCCTTGGGGAGGTTTCATATAAACTTCTTCTTCTAAGTCACCATTAAGGAAGGCATTTTGGACATCCATTTGGTTAAGAGTCCATTTCTGAGTGGCTACAATTGCTAGGAGAGCACGTACAGAGGTGATGCAGGAAACAGGTGCAAATGTTTCTTCATAGTCAATGCCATATTCTTGAGTAAATCCCTTAGCAACCAAGCGAGCTTTGTATCGTTCAACAGAGCCATCGGAGTGGGTCTTGATTTTGTACACCCATTTACATCCCACAAGCATCTTATCAGAAGGCTGATGGACCAGGTCCCAAGTGTGAGTATCTTCTAATGCTTGTATGCCAAAGAGGATCTGTGGATGCTTCTTTATAGGATTGCGGCTCATGTAAGTGAAGCATGGTAACAATGATAATCACGGAGATATAAAGGTGGATTTCTTACCCTGGTCAGACGATCTGGAGAATCATGGGAATGCGATACAGGATTCAAGTTCGGGATAAGATTAGCGGGAGAGGTTGAAACATCAGAAGGCACTATGAGCTCAGGGGAAGAACCTGTATCAGAATCGCTAGGAAAAAGGTCAACAGAGGAGTTAGTAAAGAAAGGACTTGTGGTGGTGGGAACAGACTTGAAGGAAGATAAAGATGAGAACATGTGGTGTTCCCAAAAGATAACGTGACGGGAGATACGAATGTGTTGAGAGATGGGGTCCCAACAATGATAGCCTTTGTGTTCTGTCCCATAGCCAAGAAAGCAACAAAGTCGAGCACGTGGTTCTAGTTTAGTGTATTCATGAGGTTGAAGAAGTACAAAACATGCACAACTAAACACTTTTAAGGTGTTGTAATTAGGAGGAGTATGGTGGAGACGCTCAAAGGGAGATATATTAGCAAGAGTAGAGGATGGTAGGCGATTAATGACATAGACAGCAGTAAGGACAGCTTCACCCCAAGCTCGTTTAGGACAAGAGGAAGAGATAAGCATAACACGAACAGAGTCAATAATGTGACGATGCTTTCGTTCTGCACGTCCATTTTGTTGAGAGGTACCAAGATAAGAAAATTCAGATAGAGTTCCCTGTTCACTAAGAAAGGTCAAAAGTTTTGAGTCACGATATTCCATGGCATTATCACGTTGAAAAACCTTAATCACTTTTGAAAACTGAGTTTTGATCATCTTAGCAAAATTAATATAAATTTCAAGTAGTTCGTAACGATTTTTCATTAGATATATCTAAGTATAACGAGAATGATCATCAATGAAAATAACAAAATATCGAGCTCCGCCCATTGTAGGAGTGGGAACTGGTCCCCAAACATCAGAGTGCACTAAATCAAAAGGAGAGTTAGAAATAGATGTGCTTTTATTAAAAGATAAAGCGGTTGTTTAGCAGTTTGACAAGAAATGCAATTAAAAGATTCATTACTAACGGGTCCTAAAATTCCTGTAGAAAGGAGGTGACACATTTTTCCTAGAGAGCTGTGAGCAAGACGATGATGCCAGAGTTGGAGGGAAGAGGGGTTGGAAGCAGCACAAATATTGGAAGGAATATGAAGACTAGTGAGCTCAAATAGACTTCTAATCTTACATCCAGTCCCGATAACTTGCCCCGTCCGTGGGTCCTGCACATGACAACCGGAAGAAGAAAAAGTAATTTCATATCCAAGATCACATAATTGACCAACTGAGATAAGATGAAAGTTTAACTTAGGAATGAGATATGTGTCAGGTAATGTGAGAGTGGGTGAGGAGATAGAGCCCTTATGACTTACATTCATAAGAGACCCATCTGCAGTGTGTATAGCTGGTGCAATGCTAGTGGTAGTCGTGGAAGAAAAATTATGAGATGCAGATGTCATGTGGTTACAACATGCAGAATCAAAATACCATTTTGCATTACCTGATGTGGTAGACAAGGCAGCTGGAGTATTACCAGAAAACGAAAGAAGTTGTTTTAGTAGAGACTCAATATCACTTGAAGAGACTGCAGCGGTAGAGGTGCCGGAGGGAGAGGGCACAGTGCCATCAGCAGTAGTAGCAAGCACGACTTTAGAAGAACTTAAGCTTTGTTGAGACTTAACATGAGCAGGCCTTGGTGGGCGAATGGGACAATTTGCAATAACATGTCTTGGCTTTTTATAATAGCGGCAAACTAGAGTGTTACAGTTGGATGCTATATGACCTTTCTTCTCACATGTACGACATTCAATGGTGGGGCAGTTGGGAAGGAGATGTCCTTGCCTACGACAATATCGACAAGATTTACTTATGCCATTAGTAGTTGCAAAAACCATATCTGTGGTTGGTTTAAGGAGCCCTAAACGGGTTTCTTCAGACTTCAGATGGGGGAGAGCATCTTCAAGAGTGGGCAAGGGATCTTGATGGAGCAAGGATGCCCGAACAGGTCCATAGTCATCAGTGAGGGCCATCAGGAATTGGATGAGTCTAGTGCGATTACGATATTCGTCATATCGCTTAGCATCACTTTTGTGCTTTATGGTAGGTTCGCAGAATGCCAAATGATCACAGATAGCTTCCATCTGAACCAAAACTTCATAAACAGCTTGTCCAGGTGCTTGTTTGAGACTGTGAAGTTCCTTCAGAAGTTGATACTGATGAGATAAATTGGAAATAGTATAACGATTTTGCAAGTGATCCCATACCTCCTTGGCAGTGTCATACCGGCCAAACTGAAGATGAATGCTAGGTGTTGAGGTATTACGAAACCACGTGATTATCTGGTGATTCTTACTATCCTATTCTTCCAATGTGTAAACAAAGGTTTCATCAGAATCATTGTCGGGTTTGACTGGACACACAATGTCACCTGTTATATATTGCCAGAGTTTATGGCCCTTCAAAAAATTGCGCATTGCCTTAACCCAATGGGTGTAGTTGGAACCATTTAGGATGACAGAAATAGGATGAGCAATATCAATTTTATCCATGATTAAGCACAATGGAACAGAGGAATAGTATTTTCAGAGCTGAATTGACAAAAAAAAGGACTGCAAAAATGGAATTATCTCACCAAAATAGCCTAGGAAGGGCTGACTTGGTTACCACATCAGCATGCCACGTCATCTCGCCACGTCAACATCGAGGACCACGTGTCAGAACACGTCAGCACAGAAGCGCCAACTCAGCGGTACAGTCAGCGAGGGATACGTGGGCCTCAGAAATGGTCAGGAAATGGTTTTTTTTTTGTGTGGTGCTGCGGTTTGGGTTGGGCTTAGGTAGCTGCTGATTGGGTTTTGTTTGTGTTTTCTTTTTTTTTTTTTGTGGTTGGGACTGATGAAAGCCTTTTTAACCGCTTNGATTCCAAAGGAATCCAATTGCAGTATAGTCGGGTATAGTCGAACCACAGAGAGTTGCAAAATACCATTCTTGAGTTCAGTTAATGAAACAATGAAGTGAAGGATTTGATAAATTGTTGATAATTAAATAAGTAAATAAACAACATAAAAGTAAATAGGAAACAAATCAGAGGTAGTTCCGGAGCTTGTTGGGAATTTTAATCACATCATAGTTTCATGCATCCATTTACTTATTACATAGAACTATCATTTGATTGCCCGCCACCAGTTCTTGTCATCACTTCCGCGCATGACAAGATCACAGGTTTGCTTTGAAAAACTGTTACTTTTGCACACAAGCTTAACAAAGTACGCCAGCATTAATCCAGATGTTAAAACGACTAACCTTTATTCCAGTTATGGCAACAAGATTAGATGAAATGGTTTAGTTTTGACTCTAATGATTGTAACTGTCGTTCACAATGTTCAAGTCTAGAGTCTAGTTGAGCATAATGATGTTGATCTTAACTTGGTTATGATTTAATTAGTACAACTGTCATTCATACAACTAAATCCCAAATCAAGAATCAAAATATTAAGCAAAGACTAGCATTAAGTACAAAACCATTCAAGCAAATCATAAGAAAAGGATAAATTCATGTGTAATAGTTACATGGATACAAGCAAACTACAATAATGACCAAAATCCCAACAAAAAGAGGATTAGGAATCCATCTTACAAGAGTATCTCGGAGGCAAGGTTTGGACGCTTACCATGACACATTACCACGCTATCATGGCCATGGCTTCACCAAGCTTCCTCAATTCTCCCGGCTCCTTCACAAGCCTCGTCCTTGTTCCTAACCTAACCTAAACTAACTAAGCTTGAAAGTACAAGAAAATGTGTAAAAGAATGAAGTTGTGGGGAGAAGAAGAGATGTCTTTAATGGATGGCTCGACCCTCCTATTTATAGGCAAAGTTTGGGGTCCATCGCTCAGCGGTTTGTGTGCCATCGTTGAGCGATTCAGTGTTTATCGCTGGGCGGCGGCGCATTATCGCTCAGCGACGTCATCATCATACGCGGCTTCATAAATGCGCCGGCAGCTTTTGCAGGGGCGGCTTTGACTTTCCAGCCTGGCGCATTAAATGCACCGGCTGCAAGTGGCTTGCCGACGTACTTTCGCTCAGCGATACAGGTACTGTCGCTGAGCGATTCTTCATTTTGGCGCTTGAGCGGTAATCTATTTATCGCTGAGCGATTATGGTCTTGGAGCTGAGCGATGCCTTGTTGTCCGCTGAGCGATTTGCTTCAGATTTCTTCGTTTTGCTTCTTTTTCCGCTTTTACCCTTTTGTCCCATTCTTTGGGATTATTCTTCATAAATTATGCTTGCATCCATCTTCAAAAATATATTAGAAACCTACAAAAATTGGGGAATTTATTAGATATCTCTTTAAAGAGTTTGTAGATAAGTGCCATTTTGATAGGTCTGAATTTGTGTAAATTGGACACTTATCAGGGACTGGGTTGGAGTTGGGCTAAAAGGAAAATGTCACTGCCTTCTTAGTCAAAAGGCATCAGATGCAGATGGCAGATTTAGGTGGCACGAAGGACGGATTCAGGTGGCGGAAAAAACACAGATTCAGGCGGCGGCGGAACACGGATTCAGGCGACAGCAAACGCACCCACAGCAGAGTTGTGCTTTTGCAATTTGCAAGGGACCTCAAGTGGAAACAGGAAGCATAGCGAAAGAGGATGGAGGTGGAGGAGCCATTGGCGGCAGCGACGGCGGTGACAGTAAACAACATCGCCGTCACGGGAATTGCTCGTCTCCGGTGCTCTCCTAAATCTGTGCTTATGGTGCTAGTGGCTTTCGTGCTTGGAATACAACTCAGTGCAGCGGAGTTTGGAAGGCGCGTGAGACGTCAGAACGACGTAAAAAAAATCGCTGGTGGGTGCGGCGAAGCATGGAGGAGATGGATTGCCGGCAGTGGGAAAACACGGTGCACGGGAGGCGGAGAAACGGAGGTGGCAGCGAGGTTTTAGAGAGGAAAGATAGATTGGCTAGCTGATACCATGTAGAAAAATAGGGAGAGAGTAATATATGTATGTCTGTATATTTCAGTGAGTATTTACATGAGACGTTAAGCCTATTAATAGGCTGAAACCTAACGGCCAAAACACAACGGCCAAAAACAAATTACAATCAATCAATTAAATCAAATCAATTAAATCTATAATTTACAATTATTAACACATTCTATATATATTGCCCAGATGGATCAATGAACAATGATAGAAGTAAACGTATGAAATGAGTTCTTTCATCCTCTCCTTGAGAACTCCATTTCTCCAATTTGTCCAGACGATCATTGAGATAATCCATTAATTGTTTCAACAATCTCTCAAAATGTTGTGTAAGAACTTGTATTTGCAATTGTAAAAGTCCTCCTCCATTATATATTAGGATTATCATCTACCATCTTAAACAAACAAATCAAATGTACAAAAATGCTTCACCACACCCAAGTGTATAAATAGTCACCAAATAGTAAACAACAACAATATATAGAACACTATTTTTTTCTCTTTTCTCTTTTTCATTTTTTTTCTTTATTTTTTTCAAAACTAAACAATAACAATGGCAAGAAACTTAAAACCTGAGCTCTGGTACCAAATGATGTGATTCCTGTCCGGCCGCTTGTGCTAACTTGATGCAGTCCAAACAAATTTTCCGCAGGACCGCCTTGCTAGAATCTGTAGGTGATTGATAGGTTATGTTTTTTTTCTTCTGTGTTTCTATAAGAAGAAAATAATAATATAGACGTCACACTCAAGATAAAGGTGAGAAGGTGAGTGATAAGTCTTGGTTGATCGCCACAAGTTGCCTTGATAAGATCAGATTTAGTTCTTTACCTAAGAACTAAAGTGAACCTCTCACAATTAGGAGAAAAAACTCAAAATTCATTCATAATCTGATTTAAAGATTTACATTGAGTTGTTTTTATAGACTCAGTGGACTGCACTAAGATAATGGATTTTTTACACTTTTCATTATGTATTTATTTGCCACTTAGCATTGAAACTAGCACTAAGACTTCATTATCTAACATAACTGCCTAGGGACTCAAAAGACATTACAAACTAACCTAAGAAAGACTAAAAGTCATATGAAAATAATGACCACAATAAAATGGATTTTCTACACTTTCCACTATGTATTTATTCCCCACTTAGCATTAAAACTAGCATTAAGACTTCATTATCTAACATAACTGCATAGGGACTCAAAAGACACTTCAAACTAACCTAAGAAAGACTAAAAGTCATCTGAAAATAATGACCAAAATAAAATCACGAAAATTACATAAATAATACTAATTTTCAACTAATTAAAACCAATTTATTCTAGCCCAATCTGTTTATAACTTGATCACTTGAATTGGGCTCTATCTTGGATCTTCAAGTGACTTCTTCATGTTGGCATTGACTATTCTTTAAGCTGAAGAAGAATGGTCCATTTTGGGAGCTCATGTAATGTCCAATTTTTTATCACCCCTGTGCACATATCAGCCTTGCCCAAGACCCCTTGGTCAACTCTGATGCTGCAAAGGTACTACTTTAAAGGATGCCTTCTCTGAGTCATAGCCCAAAACTCAGTTGACATAACCCTAATTTGTGGGATCTTGTCCCTTGCCTTGTTACAAGAAATTACCCTTTTCCACCCCTTTACGCCTTGTCCCTAATAACTGACACTAGGGGACACAAAATGGTCTTAGAAATAAAGGGAAGGCCTTTGGAGAGAGAGAGATGAACAATGACAGGTCTCTGCAAAGCCTGCTCGTCCTGAGCCAGCGTTGCAGAGCTTCAGCTAGTGCACTTGGCCTAGCCTAACAAGGGTCCTTAGGGCTCATGAATCAAGGGGAATTTGAGGGGGGGAGTGAGGACATAATCACACAACATAAGAGGAGAAAAAAAGAATCGAGGATAACCATAACCCCAAAAACACACAACAAAGAGAAGGTGTCCACAAAAATACAATTCTTTGAGATGAGTGGGAGTGGATCATTCACAAGGAGACTTGGCCAAGAGGCTGAGATCGTTCACCCTCCTAGGATCCACCTTCCGTAGTGTTTACCTAACTTGTAACTCTTTCTCAAACCTCATATAGCTTACGAATTCATAATTTCTCCACTAAGCGGTTTCAATCAAAATAGCCAAGTGGCCCTCATCATTGATTCATCCTAACTGTTTTAGTGAATATTACTACCTAATATATATATACACATACGTTCTTTCAAAAATTACCGAGAATATAGCTAATTATCTCTATTAAATACCGAGAATATTGCACAGATGGATAAATGATAGAAGTAAAAGTAAGAAATACGTTCTTTCAAAAATTGGTTGTTTGTCACCATACGATAAATTAAGCTTAAAGGAACCTTTGAACATATGAACACTATGAAAATGGCAAAATGCCATTGAACGACTACGAAGTGCTCATAGTTTTATGCAAAAGCAATGATTGATATATCTTGAAGTGGATATATTTAAATATGATACAAGACAGGAGAAAAGTGTAGAACATGGAGAGTCACGGCCCAAATTCACCCTCCAAACTGTTGATGTTATTACTTCTCCCCTGCAATCTCTTTTTGCTAACATAAATTAGGTGTATGTGATTTCAAGTTCATCACAATTTTATTTTATTTTTTTGTAAAAGGGCACATATTAGTATAAAATATTCTAATCCCACAGTGGTTAGATCACAAACATTTTATGTGTTTATATACATTTAGTAGTTGTTGTATTGGTAAAAAAAGTTGAGAAAGGAGTTAGGATCGCGTGCATGAGTCCAAGTCATTTGGGCTTTTCGAAGTGCAAATCGATGGATTCTCTCCCCGCGCGCATGATAAATAGTGTCCTGGTCTTTTTGCAAAATTATTTTTCCGTCCATCATGTGCTAACATAACACATATATGAATATTTACTTAGATTTTAATTAAACAAATTGAAAAAAACTGAATTCGCCAACGCGTTTGGCGAATCTCAACTTGGCGTGCCACGTCGGCAAAAACCGTGGTAGTCCTGTAATATGTTTCCAGACAAGGGTATTTTGGTAATATGTTCATGTGGCATGGGTAATACACACTACAAGAAATTTGGCTTAAGATCACTTTTTTTTTATTAATTGCACTCAAAAGTGTACCCTTTGATATAAAACAGAACACTTTTATTGACCAAAGCGAGGTAGTTAAAAGCTCACTTTGAAACTTAAAAGCGATGGCTTTTATGCTTTTGATACCTTAAAATGTTTTGAATGTTACTCAAAAGCAAAGTGAAATTAAATCGATACGCTTTATGCTTTACACTTTAAAACAATAAAGCCTTAAAAGCTTACTTTTGATCATAAAATCAATGATTTTATGTTTGTACCCTAAATGATTTATAAAACCGGCGTCATTTTACAATTTTTGTGGGCTTATAAATTAAGTTAATTTTGCAGTAAAAACCCAACTAAAATAGATTTTCTTTAGTTCTCTTAAAAAAAATCAAGATTTTCATTACCTTAGTACCCTAATTAATGTGTTCTGACTCTTTTGCCTATTGCCTCCACTTGATTTCTCCACTCCAACCGTTTGCTCATCCACTCTTATCACCATCCTTCACCTGAGCCTCATCATGTCATATCTGAGAGAAGGTGCATCATGTCATGGCGGAGAGGATCATCATGTCACATTGAAACTGGATCGCTTCTTCAACTTTAAACCAGGTAATCCATTAAACATAGTCATTATATTAGTATGCTAACTATAAAAATGGTTTTTTTTAATTACTTGTGAATTTTTTACCATATTATGTAAGAAAATTTGTGTGATTTTGGGTTTAAAAAATTACTTAGATATTTAAATACCAATACAAATAAGTTTTTATATTATTTTTAAGTTATTTTCTTTAATTTACAATAAGTAACACCTACACTTTTACGATTTATTTTTACAAGGTCTCGAACGCTTTTGAGTAAACTCTTACTTTTAATAACTTTGGACCAAAGGTTACACTTTATAGCTTAAGACCACCGTCAATTAGTCAACTCCTCGATAAATTGTAGCATTTGCTTCATAATGCATTGCAAGATATGTTATGCTACACTTTTAATAGTTATTGCCTTTTAACAAATGCTATAATTTTAAAGATAATGCATCACTTTTTTGACGTGACCTAATTAAGAATAACCTTATGTATTATGAAGTATAACTTTTGGTCAATATAAAATTGCATTTTACGTCTAATGACACACTTTTAACTGTAATTAATAATAAAGCATATCCTTTAATCAGATTTTTCTAATGAACCTTAAGCCAAATTTTTTGTAATTGTTGTGGGTTGCGTGATTTATCATGCTCACATAATACTGATGTAATATTTTGTTAATCATATTAACAATTAATTAATAAAGTGCCACTAGTAATAAAGACTAATAAGAACTAAAATCAAATCTCGAAAACATATTAATTTAAGCCATTTATCTTAATAAAAGATGGATAAAATTTACAGCTACGTGACATGTGTTGACAATATCAGAGAGATGAATGTATATGAGCTGGAAAATCATTTGTTACACGATTTGTTTAATCTTTTCAATGATATTTTAGTTTAATTAAGTACTCCATGTCCAATCGGAAAAGGGCAGTGAAGTGCAAGTATTAAAATGGCTACGCGCCGTTTTGTTGCGTGGCCATGGCCCATTGCGCCACATGCCCCCCTCCGAATTTTGCGACAACAATATTCAAAACCCAACCCTATACGGAAAAAATTCCGCTAAGCATACTTTATTTTATTCAAATTTGAGTTTGATTGGATTTTCCTGGTGGTGCTAATTGCTATTGTATAATTTGGGGAATTTTATCCAATAAAATAACATAAAATGATGCAATAAAATAATCAAAACGTGTGGACAACTTCTAAGTTTCTGAGCTTGTTGTCTTGATTATTATATTGTCATGTCTAAAAAGAAATAACAAAATGGAGAGGGATTTTGGGGGTGGTTTGGATTGGATTGGAATGGAAGGCTTGAGAAACTCTAACTTGCTCTTAAAACTGTTTGACTTTTGCAAAACGAAACTCAACCGCAAAAGCAAAAGGGAAAGCAAAGTCTATAGTCCTCCCAAACCCCGAAAACAGGTGACGTTTTGTGACGGTATATAGCACGAAAAATCGTGGCATGCTTGGCAGCAAAGTAGCATAAAGGAGAGCATATGCTATGCCCCATTCCACGTCATCATAGAGCATTATTGCCTTTGATAAGTAGTGATAGTAATAGTATTATTGTTTGAAGAAATGCTATAGAGTAGGTTAATTATTTGGTGGTTTTTAACATGTCTCATTTATAAATATCCTCTTTTATTAAATTTATTAATTTTTGATAATTTTTTAAAGATAAATTTATTGAATTTTATTATTATTTTATGATTTATTATAACATTTTAATAGAGAAGAAATAGAAAAGAAACTACCCAGTAAATTATGCCAAAACTCATAGATAATGTCAGCATTAGTGCCATGTTTAGCAATAAAATCCGCACACCGATTACTTGAGCGGTGGACAATGTTGAAATGCACACACCACGGACGCAAGGCAATGCTTCTAACTCGCATGAGAAGTTCATGCTCATGATGTTGACGAATTTGATTTAATATGGCATATTGGTATATTATATAATTTAGTGTGATAAATTAATACTTCTTTTAATTTAATATTTGTAGAGAAGTGTATCGTAAACTTAAATGACTCGTAAATTTCTAAACCTCTTATTAGTTAGCTCTTTCAATTATTTAACTAATGAAAAATTTGTTACAATCATATAGAAAATGAAATAATAACAAAATTTGATGAATTTTTTTTCTAAAAGTTATTAAAAAAAAATAGACAAATTTAGTAGGAACGGTATTACCTCATGGGACATGTAAAAATATACCCAACTATTTATCCCAGTTATATATCATCTTTAACAATCTCTATCAATAAAACTTAGTAATTATATTTTCTTTTCTTCCTATTTTCTAAAATTAGCAAGTGTTTTCATAAAATTGTTAAGAGAATAATTAGACTAAATAATTAAGAGATTCTACATATATTATCGTATTATTTGATCTACTCATTTATAAACATAGTATAGACATGCACAACATATGGGTGCGAATAGTGCATGTTTGAAAAATTGGAGGAAAAGATTTCAAATTAGTTATAACCAATTCAAAAGTAAATTTTTTTTTTCACTTTTAGAGTCTCGGAATTGATTCTGGAGCTTCTTAATTGAAATCCAAACACATGTTTGGATAAAGATTGTATTTAGAGGGCATTTGACACGTTGCCTATCAAGATTACCGGTAATCTGAATTACTTATTAGAAAGATTACCACCTTTTAAATTACTGATAATGTTAAATTGTAGTGTTTGGTATACACAAGTAATATAACTAACAATTTACATTACCACGTTTGGTATATCAAAAGGATTGTCAAGTAATAAATGTATTTGATCATAATGCTCTCTAAATAATAAATAAATTAAAATAATAATATAACAATAAATTAAATAAACAAAAATCATAATAACAATAAAATAAAATAAAAACAATAAAATTGGATGGTGTATTGTGGTGGTGGTGATAGTGGTAAAGGCAACAACAATGGTGGTGGTGGCAATGGTGGTGATGGTTAGTGGTAATGGTGGTGGTGGCTGCAGCTGTGATGGTGGAAATAAGGGGTTATGGTGGTGATGTCAATGATTATGGTAGTGGAGATGGGTCGTGGTAGAGGTGTCAGTGATGGATATGGTGGCAATGGCGGCGATTATGGTAGTGATAGTAGAGGTGGTGGTGGTGAGTAATGGAAGAAGTGATGGTGGTGATATATGGCGGGGCCAATGGGTGGTGGCGGAGCCGCGGCGGTGGTGTGTAGTCATAATGATGATAGTTGTGATGACAACAATGATGATGGTAGTGGTGGTGGCAACAGTGGTGGATAATGGTAGTGGTAATGATTGTGACGATGAAGATGGTGACAGTGGTGGTAGTGACAATAATGGTGGCGATGATGGTGGTGAGTGTTGGTGGTGGCAGCAATGGTGGTGGTATGTAGTGGAGGCGATTGAAGTAAACCGGTGGTTGTGGTGGTGACGATGATGATAGTGGTGGTGGAGGTGGCATGGTGGTGCGGTGGTAGTGGGTGATATATGTTGGTGACGATGGGAGTGGTGGTGGGAGTAGGTGGTGGCAGTGGTTGTGGGTGATGATGGTGGCTCTTGGAGAGAGAGGGGGCTTATTTATGTTAAGGATATTTTTGTCAAAATAAAAGTTGAATGATAGTTGAAGGATTACCTAAAAGGTGGTAATCCAGATAGACACCTCTCATGGGGTAATCCACATTACCACTTTGGAGGTAATGTGAATTACTTGAGTAATCCACATTATTAGCAATGTTATGTAACCAAACAAGTCAATGTGAATTGTTAAGTAATTTAATTACAAGATTATCGGTAATATATCCACATTACTTCATACCAAATGCCTCCTTACGAAGCGTTTAGTATGAGGTAATCTATGTAGATTACTGGTGACTTTTAAATTACCAAGTAATCCACATTGACCTATTTGGTGTGACAAGATTATCGGTAATCTGGATTATCTAAGTAATCCATATTGCCTTCGACGTGGTTATGTGGATTGTCTCCATGGGGTATCTATTTGGATTACTACCTCGCAGGTAATCCTAAAACTTTTGTTTAAACCAAAATACCATCAACCTTACCAACACAAATGCTCATCTTCCTCTATGATCATCTCTTACTACCACCGTCGCCATCGTCACAACCACCACTCATCACCTACCATTACTGACTATCACCACCACCTACCACCCAGTACCGCCGCTACCACCACAACCACAACCACAACCACCTCACCACTACAACAACCCTTGTTACCACTTAGCAATGTCGCCACTGCCACCCACTACCACCATCATTACACCACAACCACAACCACCACCACCACCAACCACTAACACTGTTGTCAACACCATCTTTGCTGCCGCTACCACCCACTGCCACCACCTAACTACCACCAACGTTGTCACAACCACCGCCAACCACACACCACCCACCATGAGTGCCATTGTTACCACCATTGATATCGCCTCCACCTCTACCACCACCACCACAATCGTAACACACCAAAGAATGATGATGATGGCGGCGACGACAACTATTTATTTACTTTTATAATTTTATTTTATTTTATTATTATTTGGAGAGTATTACAATAAAATGACTATATTACCTAGTAATCTTTTTTATATATCATACAAGGTAATGTAAATTTTTAGTTACATTACTTATGCATATTAAATACAATAATGTAACATTACCAGTAATTTGAAAAGGTAATAATCATTCTAAAGGTAATCTAGATTACTGGTAATCTTGAGAGATAATGTCCTATCTTAAGGTATTAACATGTTGTGTAAAAAATAATAACTTTTTAAGCAAGTGCTTAAAATACCTATTAAAGAATTGAGAAAGAAAAACCTTTCATTCAAAATTGGGAGCTTTTAACATTCTCTGACGTTGAATGGATTAAAATTAATATATATATATATATATATATATATATATATATATTTCTAATTCATTAACAAATGTCTGCTAGAAAAAAACTCAACAAAATACTCATTACCTTTTGAATGAAGAAATCTCCACCCTTGGATGAGAGCACAGTGATGTCATCAAGCTCTTGCTTATGGACTTTACCGTAAAATAGAATGCACCCAATCCTAGTTATTTTTTATTTTTATTTTACGTGAACCATAGTCAAGTTTATTGTCTATTATCCGATTATAATGATTTAACGAAGGGCATGGTGGGCCAGGGTGAGGGTAGTGTAGCAGCAATTATTGGTGATATATTCTAACGTAAAGCGCAGCAATATCATATTAGGAGTTGGGACCACTACTCCTAAAAATAAAAAATTACCTAACACTGTTTCATAGGTTGAGACAGTTGGCTATCAATCAGACAAATGCATTATGAAAAAATGTTTCTCCTATGGGGAAAGATTAGAGAGCTAGATGAGCAAGAAAGCTTATTTTTCAGCTAATCAATAGTCAGAGAGCATCTCAATTTCTAAAAGCCTGTTCAACATACAAAAATAATATATGTACACCCAATTTTATATACTCATACATATACTATTAATAATACACAAACTTTATTCTTATGAGTGCACAAACATTACAAACTTATAGATGATATTCTCAATTATACTTAATTAAGTACACAAACATTACAAACATTAAAACACAAACTTTATGTATATAAATATAGGGTGTATGTATGGTGTATATTTTTTGGTGTACGTGTAGCAGGACACTTAAACATAAGCTTACCCTTTTCCATTTCACTAATAAGCAATACTTCTACTTAAAAAATGCTTCATGTATATTAAAAGAGTATTCACTGAACATCCACTAATATTAAATATTAATTTTTTTTCTTTATCTACTCTCCCTCACTCATGCTCTTCTCCTTCTCCTCTCATTCTTCTTTTTTTTTTTGTTTTTTTTTGTTTTTTTACTCCAATCACACACTTTCCTTCTATTTTTGTTTAATTGTTTCACTAGCAATTGTTTTTTTTTTTTTCAATTCTGTTGTTTTCTTCTTCTTCGTTTTCTCCTTTTCTTGTTCCTTTTTTTTTTGTTTCTTGTTTCTTTATTCGATTTTGTCATTTTTTGGGATTCGTCTTCGTTTTTTTTTTTCCTTAAGATGTTATGAAGAACATAAAGGAAGATATTCTTTTTTTTTTATCCATGTTGTTCTATAAATTTTGTATTATTTTTGTGTGGTGTAATATTTATTTATGTTGTAATGTTTGTTTATTTATTCGTTTTTGTGTGGTGTAATATTTGTTTATATATTCGTTTTTGTATGGTGTAATGTTTGTTCATGTGTAGTTTTTGTTTACGTATTTGTAATGTTCGTTTATGAGTTTGTAACATTTATTTTAGAGTGTTGTGATGCTTGTTTATTTGTGTTGTAATATTTGTTTATGAGAGAGTGAGTGAAAGAACATGATAGAGAGTGCATTCACTATTTAGTTTGTGTGAGGTCTCATTTTACTTTATTTTTTTGTGTTTCAAAACGTTTGTTTATTTGTTTTTTAACATTTGTTTATCTGTTTTGTAACGTTTGTTTACGAGAGAGCGTGATTGACCGCGTTTTAAAGTGTGAGTGGGCCAGGAGAAAGAGTGCAACAATTGCTTTTCGGAATTTAATGTGCCATATGTCCTGTTTTATCTCGTTTTCGTACATGAAAATGTTTGTTCATAGATTCTGTAATGTTTGTTCATCTGTGTATAAAATGTTTGTTCATGCATCTGTAATATTTGGTGGATAACTGGTGGATACTTTTTAGTGTGCACATAGCAGTGCTCCTACTACTATATAATACAAAGTAAATTAAAAGTATCAACTTTTGCGATGAATGAACGAATTGAAGGAATTTTGAGGGTCAAGAATATAAACAATAATCCCAAAATTCAACAAAACAATTTAACTCTAACTATAGCATGTAATGAATTATAAAAAAAATACTTGAAATTAATATTAAGAATGCTTGGAAAAGATTAAAGAACCATGTATCCATTATCAGCTTTAGATCGGAGAGAGAAATCCAAAATTAGGATTGGGGAGAAGAGATTACTACTCCTATTCTATATTAGGTCAATGTGTGTGCGTGTCAATGTAGCATCCAAACACCCTATATATAGCTAAAAACAAGACATCTCCTTGTGTAAAACAAATTGATGGACCAAGCATTTCCATTATGGCAAGCCCAAACACAAAGACCGATAATCAAACCCATTAATGAACCGTGCTTAACAATAATAAATCCAATAACAATAGTAATCACAAAATAATTGAACTTAAACAAAATAACATTAATTACTTTGACATCCAATTAATTTGAGTTTTTTTAATTAACTTATACTAGTTCACAAAATTATTTTTAACACAGATTAATTAATTAATAGTTCAATTAAATCAATTAAAGCCTTGTATATTATGTTTATTACAACGTGCTTATACTCCCATCTTAGCTACAACACAAAGTTTATCGAGTGGTAGGCAAGTTCATCCTCTTCCTAAGATGTCCTAAAATGAGCTCAACAAGAATATAAATCTCGCGTAGAACAAAGGGATAAAAGCTTGTTTGATTCTAATTTTTAGTACAAATACGAAACGTGCAAGTGTGACCTATCAATATTTTAGTCCTTCAAAATTTGAAGTTAGAGGTGTCAAAAAAGTTATCCAGATAACTGGTTGTGGCAGCCAAACACTCATAACGATGTTACTTTCTGATCATTTGATGTCAGCTCGTCATATCATTGTGAAGCAAAATTTACCAAGTGTTGATCAATTGTTCGCCTATCAATAGGGAACATGAATTGAGTTTAGACAAATTAGTTTTACCCTACTGATGATAGTGTCAGGATGAGCAGTCATAGTAACTCGAGCTGGATTAGTCGGCTCCACTAATTGTGGGGTTACAAGTGAAAAAAAACCCTCTCATCTTAACTTATTAAATACTTCAAGTTTTAACAAAATAGTTTCCCTAATGTATAAATTGTGTCCTTAGCTTTTCTTTT
>QANU01013958.1:0-19028 GCA_003254905.1 Nissolia schottii
TATATATAGTTATATAACTTAATTTGATCACAAGTTTCTTTCCACACCCTGAATGCAAACTAATAAAATCTTGTTATCACATTTATTAATCAACAACACTTAAAACTAAATTCTTATTCCCATCCAGGCGGTTATAAAAACTGAAATCAATTTAGTTTAACCACAATAATATGCCATAATTATTTCACATACTCATTCTGTTAGAACATCAGGTCCGTTATCACTATATCTCACCCAACTAACCAAATTAGGACACACATGCCGGCTAATTTACTTATAAACCCGTGGCCCCGCCCTTGCATTTCACACTCAATTTTTGTTAATGACACATGCTAGCATTCAGTGTTATTACATGCAGTCTCATTTTCAACATACATCTTATTTTATCCTTACATGCAAGATTTATCTTTCCGATTTATAGCATCATAATGTTCCACACACAATCTGGTTTAGGCATATTTCATGACATGTGAATAGGGTCTAAAATTATTAATGATCTAACCAAGGTCTACTCACAATAATTAGAACATAGTTATGCACTATTTTTCATGCTAGAACATGTCTAATGTAACTCTTAACAGCAAACAACATCAGACCCTTATCATATCATCCTTCCATTTAATCTAACTATGCATGCACATTCTCAAATCAAGTCACTGTTCTTTAACAATTTTCATCAAAGTCAAAGAATGATTTCGGCACACAAGGCTACTATAGAGAAGGGATTGAAACTACCCACTTGTAGCTAATTCGGTGGGGAAAGTTTTGGGTTCCTGTAAGCTGACTGCTTTGCAGGTTCCGGAAAATGATCAAGTATGCCTGCAAGGGAGGAGGAAATGGTGGGTGAAAAGGGGAGTTTAATGAAGTGAGGGCTTCGGTGGAAAGAATAAAAGCCAAGATGACTTACCACACGGTTCCCCTTTTTGCTGGAATTGATAAGGAAATTATTTAATTTCCTTGTGAGCTGCTGGGAGATGATCTTTGGCTGTTTGAGAGGATTTAGAGTTAGATTCTAGAGAGTGGAGGGCGCGATGATGAGGTAAAAGGAAAGGTTAGGAGATTCGTGTTCCTTCAAGAATTTGGATGACAAAGAGTGTATTAGAGAGGAAGAATGGCTGAGAGAATTTCTTCAGCAAAGGTTGGACAGACGCTCGTTTATGAGCAAGGCTGAGTAAACGGTTTATAAGGAATTTTTAGAGTGTAAGAAGTGCACTCAGTTGCTGCCTCTCTCTTGCCATAATCATCATCCATTTCTGAATGAAAGGTCTTAGTGGCATTCAGGAGCTTAGGTGGCGGGCTGCATGTCCTTCTCGGGTCTTTCATCATGATTATGGGGTTTCTTGTAGGCATCATTGCCTAGATACTGTTGGATGTGCCGTGAGGTGTTTCCAGAGAGAATTTCTCTCGTGGGGACAAAGAGGGAAGGGATCACGGTGAGGAAAGATATGCTGTGACCATGGCATTTGATGAGAAGAGAGGGAGAAGGTCGTGCATCATCCTGTGCATACAACTATCCAAGTCTTCCCTACGATAATCACCGCAAATTATGACCTGAGGGGATTCTAAGAGAATTTGGAAATTGAGGTGGTGCCATGCATGTTAATTAGGGGTCAATCACATTAATTGAGATGGTAGTTTATAGGCATCATTGCCTATGGGATGATGTGTGTGCCTAGGCTAAATTTGAGAGAGTGAAATTCTCATTTCCAAAACCGTGGAAATGAATTTGGGGAAGGGCATATTCGACTGCAATTTAGCCTTGGCCGGCTGGTGCATGAGTATGCACATGCAGGTATATATTCTTAAGGGCAAAATGGGCATTCACCACGCCCTGTAGCTGCTGCTTCTATGCATCCCAAATCTTAGTGGAGTGTCCAGGAGTGATTTTTGGATGAAGTGGTAGCATGCATGCCATTTGAGAGTCAATCACATTTATGAAGGAATTCCTATGGCATCATTTCCTAGTTATGGCCGGTTGTGACTTGAAGTAGCTTAAAAAAGAAATGTTCTTGTATGGATGGGGGAAGAAAGGAGCACGGTGAGGGAGAGGGAGCTATATAGAATCAGCCCCATTTAGATTTTGCATGTTAATCTTAGGGAACAAGTTGTACAAAATCAGCACATCTCAGCTGCGGATCTTTGCCCCTAGGATCATCAAATTCCGAGTGGGATCTAGTGGCATCATTGTCCACCGAAACTGTTGGTGCCGTGACCAAAAAGGATTGGTTTGAGTTTAATAAGTTTTCTTCTTATAATCTAAGTTGTGTTAGGTGCACATAAGGTTACTCTTAATTTGGATCACAGCTTATGAATTAGAAATGGGAATATTTGCTGAAAATTTAGCAAGTACAACACCGATTGCATCATCCAAAATTTAGGTAGCAAGCTCCGGGTTTGCGTGTAATTGCATGACAGTAGTTCTTCCCTAATTTAAGGGTCTTAATTATATAATTTTATTAGTGATCCTTAATGCTATGTGGTTTATAATACTCTTGGTTTGTCCATGTTTTCGGAGTTTCTAGTTTGCTCAAGTTTGTGAGCAGAGAATTTATATGGAGCTTTCTGTATTCCTCACACGAAAAAGATGAAATTGTTAGTTTCAATTTTAGAGACGTACGAAATTCCTTACGAGAGAAGTGAGATGTTACATTCCACTCCCCATAGAAAAATTTCGTTCGTGAAATTTTAGTACCTTCGAATAATTCGGGATGTGCCTTCTTCATGTCTGACTCTAACTCCCATGATTGTTCTTCACATTCTTCATTCCCCCAGAGCACGCGCACCATAGGTACTTCTTTGTTTCTGGTGGTACGGGTTTTGCGATCAAGGATCCTGTGCGGTGCCAAGGGTAAGGTCAAGTCTTCTCGTAACTGTACTCGGTCGAGGTTAAGTACATGGTCTGGGGATGCATTATACTTTCGCAACTGGGAGACATGAAACACGTTGTGGATGTTGGCCAAGTTAGGAGGAAGAGCGATACGATAAACTACGGGCCCTACCCAGTTGAGGATTTGGAAAGGCCCTATAAATCTTGGGCTTAACTTTTTAGTCTTCAGAGATCTTCCAATGCCTGATGTTAGAGTGACTTTTGAGAACACATGTTCGCCTTCCTGGAATTCAAGTGGCCTTCTTCTGTTATCCGCGTAACTCTTCTGACGGCTAACTCTTCTATTATCGGAAGGCGAACATGTGTTCTTAAAAGTCACTCCGACATCAGGCATTGGAAGATCTCTGAAGACTAAAAAGTTAAGCCCAAGATTTATAGGGCCTTTCCAAATCCTCAATCGGGTAGGGCCCGTAGCTTATCGTATCGTTCTTCCTCCTAACTTGGCTAACATCCACAACGTGTTTCATGTCTCCCAGTTGCGAAAGTATAATGCATCCCCAGACCATGTACTTGACCTCGACCGAGTACAGTTACAAGAAGACTTGACCTTACCCTTGGCATCGCACAGGATCATTGATCGCAAAACCCGTACCACCAGAAACAAAGAAGTACCTATGGTGCACGTGCTCTAGGGGAATGAAGAATATGAAGAACAATCATGGGAGTTAGAGTCGGACATGAAGAAGGCACATCCCGAATTATTCGAGGGTACTAAAATTTCGCGGACGAAATTTTTCTATGGGGAATGGAATGTAACATCTCACTTCTCTCGTAAGGAATTTCGTACGTCTCTAAAATTAAAACTAACAATTTTATCTTTTTCGTGTGAGGAATACAGAAAGCTCCATATAAATTCTCTGCTCACAAACTTGAGCAAACTAGAAACTCCGAAAACATGGACAAACCAAGAGTATTATAAACCACATAGCATTAAGGATCACTAATAAAATTATATAATTAAGACCCTTAAATTAGGGAAGAACTACTGTCATGCAATTACACGCAAACCCGGAGCTTGCTACCTAAATTTTGGATGATGCAATTGGTGTTGTACTTGCTAAATTTTTAGCAAATATTCCCATTTCTAATTCATAAGCTGTGATCCAAATTAAGAGTAACCTTATGTGCACCTAACACAACTTAGATTATAAGAAGAAAATTTATTAAACTCAAACCAATCCTTTTTGGTCACGGCACCAACAGTTTCGGTGGACAATGATGCCACTAGATCCCACTCGAAATTTGATGATCCTAGGGGCAAAGATCCACAGCTGAGATGTGCTGATTATTCACAACTTGTTCCCTAAGATTAACATGCAAAATCTAAATGGGGCTGATTCTATACAGCTCCCTCTCCCTCACCGTGCTCCTTTCCTCCCCCATCCACACAAGAACATTTCTCTCTTAAGCTACTTCAAGTCATAACTGGCCATAGCTAGGCAATGATGCCATAGGAATTCCTTCATAAATGTGATTGACCCTCAAATGGCATGCATGCTGCCACTTCATCCAAAAATCACTCCTGGACACTCAACTAAGATTTGGGATGCATAGAAGCAGCAACTACAGGGTGCGGTGAATGCCCATTCTGCCCTATTGAATATATACCTGCATGTTCATACTCATGCACCATCTGGCCAAGGCTAAATTACAGCCGAGTATGCCCTTCCCCAAATTCATTTCCACGATTTTGGAAATGAGAATTTCACTCTCTCAAATTTAGCCTAGGCACACACATCATCCCATAGGCAATGATGCCTATAAACTACCCTCTCAATTAATGTGATTGACCCCTAATTAACATGCATGGCGCCACCTCAATTTCCAAATTCTCTTAGAATCCCCTCAGGTCAGAATTTGGGGTGATTATCGTAGGGAAGACTTGGATAGTTGTATGCACAGGATGATGCACGACCTTCTCCCTCTCTTCTCATCAAATGCCACGGTCACAACATATCTTTCCTCACCGTGATCCCTTCCCTCTTTGTCCCCACGAGAGAAATTCTCTCTGGAAACACCTCACGGCACATCCAACAGTATCTAGGCAATGATGCCTACAAGAAACCCCATAGTCATGATGAAAGACCCGAGAAAGACATGCAGCCCGCCACCTAAGCTCTTGAATGCCACTAAGACCTTTCATTCAGAAATGGATGATGATTATGGCAAGAGAGAGGCAGCAGCTGAGTGCACTTCTTACACTCTAAAAATTCCTTATAAACCGTTTACTCGGCCTTGCTCATAAACGAGAGTCTGTCCAACCTTTGCTGAAGAAATTCTCTCAGCTATTCTTCCTCTCTAATACACTCTTTGTCATCCAAATTCTTGAAGGAACACGAATCTCCTAACCTTTCCTTTTACCTCATCATCGCACCCTCCACTCTCTAGAATCTAACTCTAAATCCTCTCAAACAGCCAAAGATCATCTCCCAGCAGCTCAGAAGGAAATTAAATAATTTCCTTATCAATTCCAGCAAAAAGGGGAATCGTGTGGTAAGTCCTCTTGGCTTTTATTCTTTCCATCGAAGCCCTCACTTCATTAAACTCCCCTTTTCACCCACCATTTCCTCCTCCCTTGCAGGCATACTTGATCATTTTCCGGAACCTGCAAAGAAGTCAGCTTACAGGAACCCAAAACTTTCCCCACCGAATTAGCTACAAGTGGGTAGTTTCAATCCCTTCTCTATAGTAGCCTTGTGTGCCGGAATCATTCTTTGACTTTGATGAAAATTGTTAAAGAACCGTGACTTGATTTGAGAATGTGCATGCATAGTTAGATTAAATGGTAGGATGATATGATAAGGGTCTGATGTTGTTTGCTGTTAAGAGTTACATTAGACATGTTCTAGCATGAAAAATAGTACATAACTATGTTCTAATTATTGTGAGTAGACCTTGGTTAGATCATTAATAATTTTAGACCCTATTCATATGTCATGAAATATGCCTAAACCAGATTGTGTGTGGAACATTATGATGCTATAAATCGGAAAGATAAATCTTGCATGTAAGGATAAAATAAGATGTATGTTGAAAATGAGACTGCATGTAATAAAACTGAATGCTAGCATGTGTCATTAACAAAAATTGAGTGTGAAATGCAAGGGAGGGGCCACGGGTTTATAAGTAAATTAGTCGCTGCATGTGTGTCCTAATTTGGTTAGTTGAGTGAGATATAGTGATAACCCCACCAAAACATCTTCTTCAGGTCTTGATACATTTTCGTGGTGCCGGGGTGGATAGTGAAGCGGCTTTTGTGAGCCTCTCTCAAGATGTCTTCCCCTAGGTTGCCTTCAGGGGGAACACAGATGCGCTGATTCAATCGTAGCATCCCGTTGGTCCCTCGTGCCACTTCCTTGAACTTACTTTGTTTTACTGCTTTAATAAACTCTTGACATGCTCTCCCTTGACAGTTTCGTTGAGCTTCGGTAACCCTTTGTTCGAAATCGCTGGAGATTTTCAAGTGGCACAATTTAATGTTGTTCTGGCAACGAGTCACACTTAAATTTAGATCTCTGAAATTTGTAACTAATTCTGCTTCTTTAATCATCATGTGAGCAACGGTTAAGGATTTCTGGATCAGGGCATCGGCCACCACGTTGGCCTTTCCTGGGTGGTAATTTAGTACAAAGTCATAATCTTTCAAAAATTCCATCCACCGCCTCTGCCGCATGTTGAGCTCCTTCTAATCAAACAAATATTTCAGCCTCTTATGATCTGAGAAAACTTCGAATCTCACTCCATACGAATGGTGCCTCCATATTTTTAGCGCAAACACAACGGCGGCCAGTTCTAGATCGTGCGTGGGGTAGTTCACTTCGTGGGGTCGCAGTTGTTTGGAAGCGAACGCCACAACTTGTCGATTTTGCATGAGCACGCTTCCCAATCCCATACCTGATGCATCACAATATACTTCATATGGTACTCGTGGATCTGGCAGGGCTAATACCGGCACGGTGGTCAGTTTCTCCTTAAGTTCCTAGAAGCTCTTCTCACACTCGGGTGACCATACCAAGGGTACCTCTTTTCTAGTTAATTTGTTGAGCGGTAACGCAATTCGCGAAAATCCTTTGATAAATATTCGGTAATAACCCGCTAACCCTAAGAAACTACGAATCTTAGTGACGGAGGTTGGCTTCTCCCACTTCTTGATAGCTTCCACCTTGCTAGGGTCAACCACAACCCCATGTTCTGACACGATATGCCCCAAAAACTGTACTTCTTTCACCCAGAATTCACATTTTGATAACTTGGCATATAGTTTCTTGTGTTTCAATATCTCCAGGACCGTCCTCAAGTGAACTGCATGTTCTTCTTCACTTTTGCAGTATACTAGAATATCATCGATAAAGACGATGACACATCGGTCTAAATGTTCTCGGAAGATACGATTCATGTAGTCCATGAAAATTGCAGGGGCATTAGTCAGCCCAAACGACATTACGGTGAACTCAAAATGGCCATATCTTGACCTGAATGCCGTCTTGGGTATATCTGCATCTCGTACACGAATTTGGTGATATCCTGAGCACAAATCAATCTTTGAAAACACTGTTGCCCCTCTTAGTTGGTCTATTAGGTCATCAATCCGGGGTAGTGGGTATTTGTTCTTGATGGTCACCTTATTCAATTGCCAGTAATCAACGCACATGCGCATCTAACCATCCTTCTTCTTCACGAACAACACCGGAGCTCCCCAAGGTGACACACTTGGCCGTATAAACCCTTTTTCTGTCAGCCCTTGCAATTGTTGCTTCAGTTCTTACAGTTCAACTGGGGATATACGATAGGGGGCAATGGATACTGGGACTGCTCCGGGAACAAGATCAAAGGGAAATTCTACCTCCCTTTCTGGGGGAAACTCAGGAATATCCTATGGGAACACCTCCGGGTATTCACCAACTACTGGGATGTACTCAAGAAGTTTTGGGTCTCCACTTCCGAGGATGCTAAAAGAATGTACTCCTGACTCTCAAGTTGGCAATAGTAGAGAGTAATTGGTTCGGTGCTAGAGCTTGAATTATCCGCAGTTGAGGGCGAGAAGGCAATTGATTTGTCTGCACAATTAAGAATAACTTGGTTGGCCCGAAGCCAATCCATCCCTAGGATCATGTCTAGACCTATGAGGGGAAGACAAATTAAATTAGTTGTACACGATTTCCCCATCAGTTTGAATGGACTCTCCATGCAAACTAAACATGTTTTGACTGGTGGGGCTGTGGGGGTAGACACGTTCAAAGTATGTGGCAGCGACGTAGGGGACACTTTTAGGGTGCTAACTCTCTCATATGATATGAACGAGTGTGATGCTCCAGAATCAAAGAGTACAGATAGAGTAGTATTTTGCATAACACACGTACCGTAGATCAGTTCTTCCTCGTTCTGCGCTTCTTCTGTAGACAGAGTAAATACCTTGCCTTGGCGTTGGGTAGGAGCCAGGACTACAATGCAAGTCTTGGCAAAGTGGCCATGTTTGCCACATCAGAAACAAACATTTTGCCCAGCTAGGCAAGCTCCCCCATGCTTTCTCCCACACTTAGCGCATGGCCCTTGAGATGCTCCTCCCGGCAATGGTGGTCTAGGTGCTGGCGGGCCAGTTCAAAAGGATCCCCTCCCTTGCTGATTGGGCTTCCCCTTCTTCATCTGCTGTGGTCGCAACTGGATCGGCCTCCTATCTTGATTACGAAATGGGGGTTGAAAGAATCCTCTCCTTCGGGGGTCTTGCTGTGAGCTCCCTTGATTACCAGCCTTCCTCTTATAGCGTTCATTCCTTTCAACAGCTAGGTTCTTAGTAGACTCCTTGAGAATTAAACATTTATCCACTAAAGTTACATAGTCATGGATGTCTAGATGGTTCATAGCCAGCTGTAGTTCTCCCTTCAGACCTCGTCGGTAACTTGCGCACTTCCACCGTTCACTCGGGTTTAACTGATATGTGCTCGAATAACGGCATAACTTTTGAAAGGTTGCTGTGTATTTCGCACTGTCTTCTCTCCTTGCCTGAGTTCCAGAAACTCTGCCTCCTTCTTGTCCCTCAATCCCCTGGGAAATATTTATCTAATATTGCGGTAGTGAATTGCGCCCAGGTGGGCGGGTCTTCTCTATGCTCTAGGAGAGGTCTGGTGGAGTCCCACCATTCCCTGGCTACCCCTCTTTGCATTCGGGCGGCGAACTTGACCTTCTGAACATCAGTACAGGGAATGTCCTCACATACTTGTTCTACTCCCTTTATCCAACTGCATATGGCATCTGGATCCACGACTCCTTCAAAAGTAGGAGGTTTGGCTCGGACGAAATCTGCATACCTTTGTGCGTCCACCTCCTGTGCAGTCTGCGGTGTATTCTGGGTGGCATTGGCTGCTGCCATCTGGGCAGTTGCCCGGGCGATTTCTCGTAATGCCTCAATGACGCCTATAGCCTCAGCCCTTGGCGGTGTGGTATCTTTCCTAGGCGGCATGCCTGCTTTACTGTACCTGCATAAACCCTGAGTTGATCAAGCTCAAGATAAGCTAGTACACATATTTCAGCACATACTACTTAGCAGGGTTCACACCATGCAGCATGCTTTGGAAGCATAGTGCAGCTCAGTCCTTAGGCTCAGTTGGACCGAACTGCTCTGATACCAATATGTAACACCCTAGCTAGCTGATTTATGCTTAAGTCAAAAACTCAGCTTTGCTAGATTGTTATATGCTTGGTTGGGATAGTCATAGTTCAGTAGAAAATATTGCTTTGCTTTACCTTCACAATTTGGGACTGATTTAAAACTTTTGATATTATTAAATATACACATTTTTTTTTTTATTTCTTAGGAGCCATGTATGATTTATAGTCGTTGTAATCACATAAAGCGTCTCATGGCGTGAATATGCATACTCCAAAAGTTATATACATGCATTTCATACATAATAATATACATCCACATATACAGTCCCTGAACTACATACACATACAAACAGGAATACATATGGAAATAAAGTTTTTACATAACATATGACAGAAGTCTAAACTAACCTAACATCTAAGAATTGATGGGTACTACCCCTCAACCCATACAAAAAGTCACTGAGATCTAAGATACTGCGGCTACTCGTCCCACTCTGAATCTGAATCCTCCACGGCATCATCTTCCTCAAACTCCAGCGATGTCATCTGATGAGGAAAGGAGGGGAATGTCATCCTCGTCATCATCGCTCTCTGAAGAGGTCTCCAGATAGGAGATAGACCTCCTGGTACCCTGGAGGGTCCCGCCTCATCATCATGAGTACCGGGTGCGAATTGGAGAGGAGGGACACTCATCCCGACCTCCATGGGATCCGAGACCCTAGGGAGTAAGGAATTTGGGTCCATCTCCACATCCTTATCGTAGGGTGGGGGCTCCACCTCCATGGGCGTGTGATCCGGAGGCGGAGGCTCGTCCGGCTCATCTACAGGGATAGGAGGTGGAGGTCCCATCTCCTCGTCCTCAATGACGATAGGATGGTCAGTAGCACCGCCCTCCTCAATCTCAATGGGGGCAGGTGGAGGATCCCAATCTGGCAAAGGTGTAGGAGCCGGCAGCATGAAGTACGTATAAGTCTCAGTAATTATCCCTGTCACGGGATCTACCACCTTAGTGGCGTTCAGTATCCATGGAATCCCACCCTGGGGATCGGCCATCAGGGTCTCCTAGAGACATAAAACAAGTGGGGGTGAGAACAGGTTATTCTCAGTGGGATTTATGATTACCTATCGTACCTTATTAACTTGCTATACTCTAGGCCACTCAGGGGTTCTCTAAGTGTCATGTCATTCTATTTTGCCCTACTTATTTTTTCTCTTGCCTACCCTGAGTAGCTTTATCTAGTTTACTAAAAGCCCGGGGAGTCCTATTCTTCATACTAATTAATTATTCAACCCTCTCGTGCTTAAATTATGTCGTCACTCCTCCTATCGAAATGTAATATGGCGGTCGGTATTACGACTTCCCGCCCATAAATTTAAATCATACGTCATACATTCATACATATTATATCATGCATGCAGAAATAATGTTTCAATTCTACGCGCCAATGGTTGCGTCTTTCTTATACATCTGTGTCCATCATTCTCCTTTGTAAATCGTGGAACCGTCCCTCCCCTTCGGAATACAACCTACTTATTTTTCCGTATCCTTGACGATCAGGCAGCGCTGAACACCTGAATGGTAGCTAACCACAACTGCACTCGGCATGATGTTACCGTCAACGAAGGGAATGACCATACTCCTGGTGAGATGGTGAGGGGCCTGCCCTAGTGACAAGGCCAGGAGTAGACTCATACTTACATACTTCTACTAACTACATTCTTAGTGAGTTCTTACTTGCTCATTGTTCCTTCTAGACTTTAGTTGGTTCCTTTAGACGTAAACCGATCCGTCTTGTGAGATCGGCGAGGGGCGTGTCCATAGACGTGCCAGGAGAAAAGTATTTAAATGTCCACGAAATTTTGTACTTCTGGGGTCTACCACATTCTTCGTAGTGGGACCTTGGTAAAAACTCAAGTGGTTTTCCTAAGTTCCATTATGATCTTTGATTGAGTTAGGTGACAACTCTAATTTTCTAGAATTTTCCTAAGATGCATGATGTGACATGGAACGGACATGTATTCTTTTGAACGATTTAAATGATACGTTATTTGCATAATATCTACTTCTTGACAGACTAACACTTTACCATAATAACATTTCATCCTGAGTAAGTTTAATAACATAATGTCATTCTACCATGACTCATTTAGAATAATATTATCTCATATTTTAACTTTAAATAACATAACCGCATTTTCCCATAAATCGTTTTAAATAACATTTTTCCATTAAACAATCATCACAGCAATTTTCCATAATTCATTTTTGAATACATTTTCTCATTTAAATAATAATAACAACAATTCCATAATTCATTTTGAATAACCTTTTCTCAATAAATAATAATAACAGCAATTTGTCACAATTCATTTTGAATAGCATTTTCTCGATAAATAATAATAACAACAATAATAACAGCAATTTTCCATAATTCATTTTGAATAACATTTTCTCAATAATAATCATAACAGTTTCACACGTTTTATCACTACTTTCGCTACTACAAATTTTTCACATGGCGCACCCCGTGGTTTAATAACATTCAGTATATTCAACTCATTTCCTTAATTTAATAATTCCTTAGCTTAAACTTCGGCCTAATAATTTGAGAAGTTAATTATGCAAAATCATGATTCTTTCCCATTGCTCCCCATCTCAACCTGACATCTTTAAAACGAAATTTACTCCACTTGTTCCCAACTTACCAAATTTCATTCAATATTTTTAGCAATTCACAGCATATATATATATATATATATATATATATATAGTTATATAACTTAATTTGATCACAAGTTTCTTTCCACACCCTGAATGCAAACTAATAAAATCTTGTTATCACATTTATTAATCAACAACACTTAAAACTAAATTCTTATTCCCATCCAGGCGGTTATAAAAACTGAAATCAATTTAGTTTAACCACAATACTATGTCATAATTATTTCACATACTCATTCTGTTAGAACATCAGGTCCGTTATCACTATATCTCACCCAACTAACCAAATTAGGACACACATGCCGGCTAATTTACTTATAAACCCGTGGTCCCGCCCTTGCATTTCACACTCAATTTTTGTTAATGACACATGCTAGCATTCAGTGTTATTACATGCAGTCTCATTTTCAACATACATCTTATTTTATCCTTACATGCAAGATTTATCTTTCCGATTTATAGCATCATAATGTTCCACACACAATCTGGTTTAGGCATATTTCATGACATATGAATAGGGTCTAAAATTATTAATGATCTAACCAAGGTCTACTCACAATAATTAGAACATAGTTATGTACTATTTTTCATGCTAGAACATGTCTAATGTAACTCTTAACAGCAAACAACATCAGACCCTTATCATATCATCCTACCATTTAATCTAACTATGCATGCACATTCTCAAATCAAGTCACGGTTCTTTAACAATTTTCATCAAAGTCAAAGAATGATTTCGGCACACAAGGCTACTATAGAGAAGGGATTGAAACTACCCACTTGTAGCTAATTCGGTGGGGAAAGTTTTGGGTTCCTGTAAGCTGACTTCTTTGCAGGTTCCGGAAAATGATCAAGTATGCCTGCAAGGGAGGAGGAAATGGTGGGTGAAAAGGGGAGTTTAATGAAGTGAGGGCTTCGGTGGAAAGAATAAAAGCCAAGAGGACTTACCACACGGTTCCCCTTTTTGCTGGAATTGATAAGGAAATTATTTAATTTCCTTCTGAGCTGCTGGGAGATGATCTTTGGCTGTTTGAGAGGATTTAGAGTTAGATTCTAGAGAGTGGAGGGTGCGATGATGAGGTAAAAGGAAAGGTTAGGAAATTCGTGTTCCTTCAAGAATTTCGATGACAAAGAGTGTATTAGAGAGGAAGAATGGCTGAGAGAATTTCTTCAGCAAAGATTGGACAGACGCTCGTTTATGAGCAAGACCGAGTAAACGGTTTATACGGAATTTTTAGAGTGTAAGAAGTGCACTCAGCTGCTGCCTCTCTCTTGCCATAATCATCATCCATTTCTAAATGAAAGTTCTTAGTGGCATTCAGGAGCTTAGGTGGCGGGCTGCATGTCATTCTCGGGTCTTTCATCATGACTATGGGGTTTCTTGTAGGCATCATTGCCTAGATACTGTTGGATGTGTCGTGAGGTGTAACACCCCTATTTTCAGCTTACGCTCTAATCGTAACACTGATTATAGGGTTGTTATCTGCTTGGATGAGGTTACTTTTAGCCAATACTTTTAGCTTGGAAAATATTTCTTACTCGAAAATACGGACCGTTTTGAAATTTTTCTCACATCCTTACTAGTTTACAAATTTAGAGCCATACGCGTAAATGAATTATACATAGATACAAGCGATAGAGTCCTGTCAGACTTAAGCATTACTATCCTAAGAAATAGATCTCCATAATATTTTATAACATACATATATGTACGATCAATTGGTCCATAATACAACTGCATAGTTAAATAATAATATACTTTACATTTACCACACTTAGTCGCCAACGGTCTGACTAGACCGTATGAATGCTACACAATACATGTCACTAATCCTTGCTCAGCTTGCTTGTCGAACGATATCTCTGGCTACTCTTCTGCGATGTCTCAGGGGCTTCTACTACAGTAGAAGTGTTTGTTCTCATGCCAAAGTAAATCTGGGTCCTCGCAGTGTGCATCGGGTTCCTGCCTGGAATCATAACGAAGTGGGGGTGAGAACATTACGTCCTCAGTGGGGGTCCTTCGGGAATACCTACTCGTTTAACTTCAATTATGATTCCGCCGCTCAGGGGGTCTCTAAGTGTCGACTCATACTAATACCCCTACTTATTATTATCCATACTAGGCATGAGCAGCTTTATCTAATTGCTAGGTGACCGTGGGGAATCTAATCTTGCTTACTAAGTTCTCGTGCTTATTATCTTTACTTCGCGTATATACATAGGCCGTCTCGAGCGTTCTCTTGACGACTATACAGACATACATCATTATATACTTATACTTTACATACTCATACATCATCAGATACTCATGCATCATATACTCATATACTCATTCATCATATACTCATGTAACTCATACATCATATGCTCATGCTTGGGGAACATGGGGATTCTCTTACGCATACCGGCTCACCCGGGTTAGCGTCCTTCTTCTCCTTTCTTTATTCTTTCAGGTATGACGTCAACCTTTCTTTCACTTCTTATTGCTTCGATGAGCAATCTTTACTTTAACTTTAACTTTAACTTTCTTTGTGCCATTAACCTCTGTGAATTAATCCACCCTTTTGGGATTAATCCGTTAACCAAATCCACCCTTTTGGGATCTGGCAAGATAACACATTTCCTTCCTTGTGTCCTTAACCTCTGCAAACTAATCCACCCTTTTGGGATTATTTCGTTAACCAAATCCACCCTTTTGGGATCTGGCAAGGTTACACATTGGCCAATCCACCCTTTTGGGACTGGCGAGGGGCGTGTCAATTAGACATTGCCAAGAGAGGGGTTCCTATCATATAACTATATATTTGTTTCCTAAGGTTCAATTATGCTCTTTTAACTTTACGTGATTAACTTCTAGTTCTCATGATGCATGATAGCGTAATCATTCCTAACATACATATTCTACATGCAATGTTCCACATGCATCATTATACAAATATGTCATGCACTCATCATAAACATTCCTCATCACGTATTCCTCATACATCATCACACATCATCATACATCATCATAAACATGCATCATAACATATTCCTCATACAAATCCTATCTAGTCCAGGTCACAGGACCTTTCAGAATCATCTCCTAAGTCCTAGCATAGCATTTCTATCATAGTTTATCATAAGGCATAAAAGCATATAAACACATACAAGCAAACATAAGTCACCAAGGGGTGACCAAGCCAAGTTTACCCACTCAGTGCTTACTTTCTTGCTTATTTTCTCTCATGTTCTCACATTCATCCTAAGTTCAAACACCACATATTCCAACAGTACACAGGCAACAACATGAACATCCAAGAATCATAAAACAGCGTGAATACAACCAACATAGTTACATTTTCCTCACCTCAATATTTCTAAAAATCCTTCAAGCATATTTAACTCCATATTTTTCTCATAATATTTATAATTTTTTCTACTCAAAAATACATACATAACATACAGATAAAAATCTCATAGACAGGGGTGATCAGACTACCCACCTCCAAATCCAGTTTGGAAATGGTAGAAGTGAAGAGGAAAATTTCCTGGGCATTTCCATGATGATCTTGCTATTTTTCTGGCGTCCAGCAGCAGCACAGCAGTGCACGAACGGAGCAACAAAGCAAAGAAAAAAAGAACGAAAAAGAAAGAAACAGAAGCCGTGGAGCATGAGCTTCAGGGAAGGAAGAAAGAAAAATGAAATAAATGGGCAAAAAAGGAAAATATAAAGAAACAAAGAAAAACAAAGAAAAATAAAGAAAGAACAAAGAAGCAGGAAGCATAAGCTTCAGGAAAGAAAACCAAAGAAAAATAAAAGAAACAAAGATGGAAAATGGCGTCTTGGGGGGAGGAAAGGAGTAAAGAAAAGGAAGCAGCATCATCAGGGGAAAAAATAAAGAAACAAATAACAAAGAAAGAAAAACAAAGAAACAAAGAAAGAAAAAGAAACGAAGCAGCAATGAAGCAAAATGCTTCTAAAAGAAACAAAGATGAAAATGGCATCAGGTTAGGGGGAGGAGGAAAAACGAAAATGAAAAATGGCTTAGGGGGGAGGAATGAAAACAAAAACAATTAAAAGAAGGAAAAGTAGAGTTTTGGTGTCAGGGGCTACTACCCCCACCGTCCTATATACATACATACATATATATATATATATATAATATTTTAATGTATAAGTTTTATTATTATATTATATATATTATATATTACTATTATATTATTATTACTACTATTCATTAAGATTATTATATTATATAATAGTATATTATATATAAATATCTAATCTATGGATAGACATGACTCTCCCTTCAGTCCAATTTTGATCGTGCTTGATCGTGCTTTTGTTATTCGCAGTCCCGGTACTTCACGTCCGACTGTCCGAAAAATATTTCGAACATACCCTCACACTCTACTAATTTTCCCTTATTAGTAGTTGAGTCCAATGGAGGTATTTGGGGAATTATTATTTTATTAGTGTATTTTACGGGTACTTTCAGTATCCGAAAAAATTCCCGATTGGTCTCGGAACTCGTTTTAAGTCTCCGAAAAATTCGTCGGTCATGAAACCTCAATTTTGACTGCTATTCTTATGAGTTAAAGGTGATTCTTATGAATTAAAGATAATAATTTAATTTTCTTACCTCACTAATTAACCGATAATTATCTATTACGCTAATTATCCGTACAGTGAAAAAGCGGGATGTTACATGAGTTGTTTCCAGAGAGAATTTCTCTCGTAGGGACAAAGAGGGAAGGGATCACAGTGAGGAAAGATATACTGTGACCGTGGCATTTGATGAGAAGAGAGGGAGAAGGTCATGCATCATCCTGTGCACACAACTATCCAAGTCTTCCCTACGATAATCACCCCAAATTCTGACCTGAGGGGATTCGAAGAGAATTTGGAAATTGAGGTGGCGCCATGCATGTTAATTAGGGGTCAATCACATTAATTGAGAGGGTAGTTTATAGGCATCATTGCCTATGGGATGATGTGTGTGCCTAGGCTAAATTTGAGAGAGTGAAATTCTCATTTCCAAAACCGTGGAAATGAATTTGGGGAAGGGCATACTCGGCTGCAATTTAGCCCTAGCCGGCTGGTGCATGAGTATGCACATGCAGGTATATATTCTTAAGGGCAGAATGGGCATTCACCACGCCTTGTAGCTGCTGCTTCTATGCATCCCAAATCTTAGTGGAGTGTCCAGGAGTGATTTTTGGATGAAGTGGCAGCATGCATGCCATTTGAGGGTCAATCACATTTATGAAGGAATTCCTATGGCATCATTGCCTAGCTATGGCCGGTTGTGACTTGAAGTAGCTTAAGAGAGAAATGTTCTTGTGTGGATGGGGGAGGAAAGGAGCACGGTGAGGGAAAGGGAGCTGTATAGAATCAACCACCCCATTTAGATTTTGCATGTTAATCTTAGGGAACAAGTGCATAATCAGCACATCTCAGCTGCGGATCTTTGCCCCTATGATCATCAAATTCCGAGTGGGATCTAGTGGCATCATTGTCCACCGAAACTGTTGGTGCCGTGACCAAAAAGGATTGGTTTGAGTTTAATAAATTTTCTTCTTATAATCTAAGTTGTGTTAGGTGCACATAAGGTTACTCTTAATTTGGATCACAGCTTATGAATTAGAAATGGGAATATTTGCTGAAAATTTAGCAAGTACAACACCGATTGCATCATCCAAAATTTAGGTAGCAAGCTTCGGGTTTGCGTGTAATTGCATGACAGTAGTTCTTCCCTAATTTAAGGGTCTTAATTATATAATTTTATTAGTGATTCTTAATGCTATGTGGTTTATAATACTCTTGGTTTGTCCATGTTTTCGGAGTTTCTAGTTTGCTCAAGTTTGTGAGCAGAGAATTTATATGGAGCTTTCTGTATTCCTCACACGAAAAAGATAAAATTGTTAGTTTCAATTTTAGAGACATACGAAATTCCTTACGAGAGAAGTGGGATGTTACAAATAAAATAAAATAAATACTAAAACAGACTTTATACATTAGATGCTAATCATATCTTATCTTGCCTCCCTATGCTAGATTAGTTATTCATCATTTTAACATATAAAAGAGAGTCAGATGACTAAATGTATACACTACGGTGCTCGCACCTAACAACTAATAAAGTCACCACGTAATGTATTAACTTAACATATCCTACCTTATACAGTATGCCAAACATGCCCTTAGGAAACTAAAACAACCACAAATGGGATAAAAAAAAATGCAACATATGTTGTGTAATAAATAACAAATCTAGGTAACCTGATCAAGATCTAGATCTAATATATATAAGTCATTTATTGGATAATCCAAATCCTAAACAACGAAAAACAAAAAGTGGTGAGATTACGACCAAAGAAGAATGATGGCAATCTTCTCACCAACACTTACAAAAGTGGAGATCAACAAAAGCAAATAGAGAAAAAGAAAAGAAAAGAAAAAATAAAGATTATTGCTTGCTAAAAAATAATAAATAAAAATTACTATTTTATAAATGAATAAAATTATTTTTATCAGTTAATATTCAATTATTTCACACTTTTTCATTAAGTATTAAATAATTAATACATTATTAACTATCATTTCTAACTATTTAATAAAGATATTTTTCTATTTTCTGATATTCTATAAAAAAAATTATGTATTTAATCTTTTTCTTAGTTAATCACTATTTACACAATATGTAAATATTAATCATTAATGTTAATAAAATTTTAATTATTAGTTATATATCTTCTATTGTAATTGAATATCATTATTTTATTAATTTTTTATTCATTAATAATTAATTGATATCTTGACTATTAATT